>OX579639.1:9898246-10369492 GCA_951230915.1 Antitrichia curtipendula | reverse complement strand
TTTATTTTTTCCTTGAGAAATGCATCATTCCTAGTGGAAGCTCTGGCCTATTTCCAACAAGAAGGTTACACCTTTACAACAAGAAGGTTACACCTTTTCAATGTTGGCTCCTCATGGGTGATGTTTGGCTTCAACAACAAAGGCTCCATCAATTTGGTGACAAAGTCTTTAGCTGCTTTGGGATGCCCATAGGAAACCATCAAAAACCCTATAACAATATATAATCATTTGTCAAATTATCTTTTTTCTCTGTATGCAAGTGCACTAGGACTATGAGCACTTTCTAAATGAGCTTGTCAACCAATTTCTCTACAAAAGGCAACTTTCTATAATGTGGCTTGGAATCATGTCTTCAATACCTTGAATTCCTTAAGGTGGGTACACCCAAAACCGCCACTTTTTGCTACTGAGCCTAGTTACTATTATTAGACTGGTCAAATTTCCATATGCTCTTGTAGGCAACTGAGAGGAGGTTCCAATGCACCAAAGAACATGGCATTTGGATACTGTATGCAAAAGTTATTAACGAACAAAGTTTGGTCCTAAAAGTATTTCTTCCTTATAGGTACAGAACTGATTTTGGAGATGTACACATAGTATAGATGGCGGTTTAAGGTCAGTGGCACATTTGGGTGTACCTACTTTAGAGCGTGCTCAAGTCTTGGGAGAGCCGCCGGCTCTACTTATTCGGGCAATTCTTTAAGATGTTGGCTTACTACATACTTGCCTTGATCAGAATGCAGGTAAGGTAGAAGGATTGATAATAGTTCAGGCATTAAAAATCGCCCACCTGTAAAATGTACACGATTTGTACATGCTGTTTTTTTGTAGCTTTCACTAGTGTACAAACAGTGTGCATTTCAGGGGTCGACGATTTTGGAGCCCTAAGGTAGAAGGCTCAGAAAGCGCTCATCTAAGGGAAAAAAGACCTCTGTACAAAAATGGGTGGACCCAAAGTTTTTCTTAATTTTTGTGGGAGAAAGAGAAGTGAGGAACACAATTGTAAAACTTTTAATTTTAATTTTCTGACTTGAAATGAATAAGATATGATTTTTCAAAGTCAGAGGTGCATAGGTCCCTATTAATGCTCATAGGTGCAACTGTAATCAATCAAAACATGCCATTGAATGGAGCGAGTGAGTTTAAGAATGATCCTAACCATGCCTTTAAATGGATACAGTGATTCCAAGAATGATCCACTGTACGTTTCCATTCAATTCACTCCCGATTGTAAATCAAAATTTATTGTAATTGCTAAACACCCCAGGGTTTCTTCACATAGTTTCAAATCCAATTAAGAGTGCTGTAACTTTTGCATATGATGTCCGAATTCAATAAAAATTACTGGAAAATTTGCGTTCTCTCTTCTAGTTTGTGTGTTAAAAATTTCAAACCAATACAAGGTGTACTGATTTTTTGGAAGCCAATCAAAGCTCACAGGTTCAATTTGAGTCCACAAAACTGCATTTGATGACTGAAACTTTGGGGCCTTGTATCTTCTTCATCAAATGTTATCTTTCAATAAAATTTGTTGGCTTATGTTTCCCTTGAAGTCTAGTTGTTGTAGTAAGATTTTCATGTCAATCCAAAATGTTTTGATTGTTTGGGAGCAATTCAAAATTTAAAATCCCGACATTTTTGGATTACAATGAACTTTGGCGGCTTGTTTCTTCTTCATACAATGTCCGTTTTTAATTTAAAATTTTGGGAAAGTTGCGCATACTAGTCTAGTTTGTGTGGTTAAAATTTCACATCAGTCCAAGAAGTTATGAGTGACTGAAAAGCATTTTAATAGAAGGAGGTTCAGCCTCAGATGTGTTTTTGCAATTTTTCTTACTATTTTTTTGACATTTTAAAATCATTTTGCAGAACTCACCAAATTCAGGTCTTTATTATGAGTAAAATCACCCATGATGATGAACCATGTCACCTGTTCAATAGCCTAAAATCACACACATGGGTTTGTAGTTTCTCACCACATAAAGTAATTTCTATTTCTACATCCCATGTGCACTGTTTTGGACACTCCTACAAGAGCGGTTCTTAATGCCTGAACTGTTTTTGAGCCTTCTCCTATATGTCAATTCAACTTCAAAATTTTCATAACTAATTTCAAGAAGCTCCAAAAAATATGAAACGACTTAGGTTAGATGCCAAATCCACTTCTCTTTCAAGGAAAATTTACTGAAAAATATTTCAAGAAGTTTTGCCTTCCCAAAATTCAGTTTCAGCTCTTAGGTGGGCAATTTCTGAACCTGTTACCTTAACCCCTCACCGCCCACAGTCGGACCAACGAACTTGGGTGCTTTTCGACCATGCTGAAGAAAAATCCCTGATGCGTGAGATTAACTCAGAATGACTCAAAAGTAGCCGTAGGGTTGAATGAAGACTTTTTGCTCGTCATGGCAGATGTATTTGATCGAAAAGTGAACGGCTAGATGGCCGGATATTTGCAGGCGATGTGTGGGGAAAAAGACGAAACCTTCGTTGTTTCTTGCTGTGGCGTGTGCTTTGACAGTTGTGGCCAGCACATCAGTTATCCAAACCACTCCATAATTCATGGGTGCGTTGGAAACATTGTCCCAAGTGAGTTCCTAAAATTTCGTGGTCAATGATGCATTCTACAAACAATTACAAGGAGGGAAAGTTCCGGACAGGCAACAGTGACACCGGCAAAAAACGGTAAGCAGCAACTTGCTCACCTGCTGAGGAGGCGCGGCAGTTGGTTGCAGGAAGGCGGAAAGCACACAACAATTTTGCACACAATGGAAAGAACGATTCTCAATCCTAAGCTGAAATCCGTGCGTGCTACTCGTCCTTGAAATGCTTGAACCAATCGGAGCCTGCATTGCGACAACAACTGCGATCGTGGACGACTCCGTGGAGTACTGCACAGCTCTGTCTGTGCTTGGCATCCAATGTCCAACGGTGTGTCACCGGCAAACGCCGGTAATTTCCTCCCAACCGCCATGTCCGAATTTAGACACCCAGAGCTTCAATCCGCCCAAACTCGCAACTAAATCGCTCAAAACCTCAGGAAATGCTAGGGAAGTACTGGTCACTAAACCCTAAATCGGAGCATTAACTCAAATCGGCGAGTTCATCCAGGTGAGGAGCCTCAGACCAATTCCCTGCGGACACTTTTGGTCCCCTCGGGCGGTCAGGGGTTAACATAGCTAGGAAGTTCATCAAAAGATGCAGATTTGTTGTGAACACAGTGGATGTGTTGCACATGCTGATGATCAACATCAGTATAATGACCGATGTGTGATTGGTATTATAGGGGGATTGATCAATTACCCCGCTGGTGGAAGGAGTTGGACAAATTGTACAGGAATTTGCGGATAGAATTGAGTTTGTTGTAATATAAAGATAGGCAATTTTTTGTTAAAATGACGGTATTCTATGTGCCATTTTGACATGAATGGCCATTGAGGCGGTTTTGTGTTGTGTTATGTAGGATGACTGAAAGAAAGACTGGTCCTAATTTGCTTCACATTTACAGTGATGGAGTTGTTATCTGCTAGAACTTTTGCTGGGTTAAGGGTCCAATGATTTTGAAATTTTTATCGGAGAATGATGGTTAAAATGATTGTAATTAAATTCTTTATTTTTTAGAAATTAAAGAAATCATTTTATATTTAAGATCCAATTTTACTAGTTTGTCACACTTTGAAATTTAGTTTTTTTTAGTATTGGGGGATATCCAAAATTAATGATCTAGAGCTAAGATTTTTGTAGTTTATTCCTACAATAGAAAGATATTTTTTTATAGCCTCCATATTCATAGAAATAGGGCTCCTTTGCGTGCAAACTTCTAAACATTGAAGATGGTTTTGATTTTGATTTTTTGGTGAAATGTGATCACTATCAAGTCTTTACAAATGGCCAATTTTTAGGATTTTTTGTTTATGATTTTCTAATCATTATTATTTTACACCTAGTTGAATCTATCTTCTGTGGCAAATTTTTTTTTTTTCAAATAGTACTTTTTCAATACTTGCAAATAGTCAATGGCACTAGTAGCCGTTGATTATTCATATAAACGATTGAGATTGTTTTGTTTCATAGTACTCATAGTAGTGAGTGTAAAAACTGCAATTTTGGCAAAACGCTACCAAAAATGTTTGGTCTTTCTTGCAACCACCCTCTAGTCGGTTGGATGTGATGGTGGTGTGTGGCAAATTGAATCGCTAAAGGTGAGTGGATGAATTTTTGCATAGGATTTGTAGAAGAGACATTGAATGTAGATTTAGTTAGAAAAAGATTTATGTGAATAATTGCTACAACATAGAATATTTCATGGAATCTTTGATAATTGAGGCGAGTGCCAGCATGCCATTGTCTCCCAAAATAGGGTGGAGACCACATTTAGAATAGGTGCATGATGGGTAGAAGTTTGGGTGATTGTTTAGATTTGCATTGTTCATGAGCACATGGTCAACAAATAGTAAATCTAAAATATGGTCCATTAGAATGCATGAGAAAGGAAAGGAAAAAAACTTGTATTCCTACTTGAACAAAATGGAGGGTGCAAATATCACTGAGCATGCAACCTATGTTTCTTAGAGTCTATAAAACAACTTGGCAACTCAAAGCAATATTCCTAGACTAGATAAACAATCACAATGCTGCGCTATACGTAAAAGGTCGTCTACCACAATGCATGGTAGCATTGCATGTGTTGAAAATATTTTATAAGAGCCCTCATAGGTGAATTCATATTCAGTTGTTTTTCTACTACAATTCGGCATAAATTATCCACTACAATTGCAGTTGTTGACGGGATGCAATGAAATTGTTCCTATCATTCTTCTTCAATTTTCATGATGTTGTTATGATGTCTGTTGCAATTTAATCATCCTTAGTGGTTGTTTGGTCATTCCACGGGGAGTTCACTTAGAGTGTCCATTAGAAACCACGTGCGAACAAAACTTTGGACCCCCTATTTACTTTTTGAATTTTAAATAAAACAAAAAACAAAAAATATGAATATATTTTCTTACTTTGAAAGTTTATGTTTTGAATTATTGATATTTTTATTTGTTAATAATAATTAGTTACAAATTTTTGAAGTAAAAAGATACACTGTAGAACTGAAAAATAACTTTCACACCCCTATATTATATAAGAAAAAATTGTCTAAAAAATGAACAAAAAATTCCTAAAAATAACTTTTTGTTGAAAGCTCATTTTGAGTTGAATATTGATTCAATGGTCATCTAAATGTATTCTCTATAATTATTTGAGTTGAAAAACATGTCATTTTAGTTCATTTTCAACCTCTTCTACAAATCATTTCACATTTTATTTGGGTTGAAAATTTTGGCAATAGAAACCTATAGTCATTATTAAACAATGCTCAAAATTTTAGGTTGAAATGATCATTTATTAGAAACCACTTGTCCGCACGTGGTTTGTTGTAGTAGCACAAGTGCACCCCCCGAGGGTCATTCAATCAACCTTCCATCTAAAATTTGGCCTTGTTGGCGCTTTATTCCCACCCTTGAAATAATGCGTACACAATAAGTTTTTTAAGTGTCTTTGTCGTATAAAGATCTTGATGGGTGTCTATAATGTGTAATCTAGTTATGCCTTCCAAGCAATGGATATTTGTTGTTGGTTTCTACTTTGAGCTTTCCTAGTAGCAATTGCTAACCAAATCAAAACGAATTAGTAATTTTGGTCGATTTTGGCTATGACAACCAAAATTGAAGACCAATGAGGATTAATCAAGAAAGAAAGTTAAGTTGTATATGTTGTAGAGCTTGTTTTTCCTTTTCAAAATGATAGAGAATCCTAAATTTGACCTAATTCTCTAAAAGATATATGCGAATGAAGTTTGATCCTAAATCCAACCTCTGAAACTTCATTTGTCAATTTCTAACGTTTTAACTATCAGAATTCACTTTTGATTTTTGGATTATTTTCTATTCTAAATCTTCTACCTAAATTCTGAGTATCACTTAGATTGGTCAAAGTTAGTGGACTTTCATCCAAAATTATTCCAATTGAAGTCAAAACTCCATCCTATTTTAACTTCTTCAATATTAGTCCCATTCTTGAGGTTAAATTAGTTTTGAGACCTTGAGAATATTCTAAAAGATTTTAGTCCTAAATTGTTCCTTGATTATCTTTTAAGTTTTGGTGGTAAATTTTTAATTGTTTCTTATTATTTCTTTGGACTTTTGATTTTAATTTACTTCTGTGATTAAAAAAAAATTAATTTTAAAGGCATTAACTTCAACTTTCAAAAAAGGTTAAATACTTCTACTTTTGACCTTCTCGATAGAAGTCAAAAGTACGCTCCATCAAGCTCCATTTTAATTTCTTTGTATTTGAATGTAGTGCTTTGCAGACTCATGAGATGACTTGGAGAAACCCAAATACTCTTTTCTTTTGATTCTTTTCTTTTCTTTTTCCTTCTACTTCTTTCCAATGTTTTCTTTTGTCTCTTAAGATATTTTTTCCCCAAAAAAATCTTATCAAATCTAATCAAATCTAATTGGCTAAATGCTTCTAATTTGTTTAGAAATCAAATAAATCTTTGAAAGACAAGGTTGTTTGGCTTCTTTCCATTAATAACTAACTTCTAGAATCTAAAGAAGTAAACTACTCTTACGTTTTGTTTTTCTATTTGTCTTGTAATCAAAGTCAACCTTAGTTAACAAAGTCAACCTTAGTTAACAAAGTCAACCTTAGTTAACAAAGTCAACCTTAGTTAACAAAGTCAAATATTCTCTAATGTATGGTTCACATGCAAACTAACAATCCTTCCTTCTCCATCAACTACTCAGTGCTAATTTCTCAACTTAGTCTCCTTATTTGTACTTGTTCCGTAGTTGATTTGAAGTCTTGGTATGTTTGGAAACAAAGTACAGAGCTCCACAGATGGAAATTTGGCCATTCAAGTTCAGTCAACATGTGGTTTAACTTTAATTTTCCAATCAGCTATAGTATGGCTATACTCTGGATCTTCAGTCACTTTGGTATGTTTGAAAATTCAAACTCAATCACTTTGGTATGTTTGAAATTCCAATCCTCCAATCACTCTAGTTTGTTTTCAAATTCCAAATTCAAGTTACTCTAATCTTTCTGTCTTTTGAAATTCTAAAACTCAAATCACCATGATCTTTTGAAAATCAAATAGAAACTAAAATTTGGGGCCTTGTGGGAATCGTCCCAATTTGTTGTTTTTTCTCAACCATATGTAAGGCAAAATAGCCCATTGTGGTCAAAATTAGGGGTTTGACCTCATGTGGTTGTTGAAAATTTTCAATTTTTTCCGACAGTAGTGAAAGTGTAAGGAGCAGTGAGAGTAACTGAATTTCTTATTTTTTTTGACAAAGTATGAATTTGCTATAAATTTTTGAAGTGTTCAATTCAGTATGGCTCCAAAGAGTCTGTAGACTACCTTAGAACCAACAAAATCTGAATTCATCATGCTCATTTTGCTCACCTAAAGCAATCATAATCTTTTCTAACATGGAAGGCCTAGAAAGTCAATTCTTACAATGAATTTTCACTGAAAAATTAGAAGTTCCTAATGAAGTCACTAATCACTCCATTATTGTCATGTAAAACATGCATTGAAGCCAAAATCTTACAAATTGAAAAAATCATAATGGGTCAGTCCCTAGATATCCACTATGGATCATTTGTCTACAATAGTTTGTTTTACCTTATGTGTGTGAAATCAAGAGACTGATTAAATTTAAGCACCTACCAACTGTTAAATGGCTTCTCCCCTCTGGTAGGTCAGCTCCCTTAATTGCTGGCCCTTTGGCCATTGACTGTTGGCCCTAGACTATGACTGACTAGCCTTAGACGGTAAATTTATTATTTTTAATCTTAGCAATTGTTGCCAATTTTTTGTTTTTTGGTTGCCAAATTTTGGCAATCAAACCAACCTTTTTAGTTTTTTTTTGGAGAACCTACACAATTAAAACAAATACAAGAATATTGTTACTAGGAGCAAAGCTTCGCCATCCAAGGGGTTAGCCCAAACTTTTAGAACAAAAAATTAGTTCCATATTGATACGTTTGCTGTATGGGGTGTTTGGGCTCCAAATTTGAACAATAAATGAAAATAATGACTAGTAGGGAACTTTGAAAACTAGCTTGAGGGCAATAACTATACCGTATGGTGGGTTAGCACCACTTTTCAAGACAATAATTTGTCAATGTAATTTAGTACAAACTTTTGAAGGCTTTGTTCCAACCCAAAATCTTCCAAAATGACACCCAAACAACACTTGGACTACATATTTCCAAGGTCTAGGTGTTAGGGGGAATTTGCAACCACTAAAGGTTGTGAGATCCCACACAAAGCACTTAGTTATAAATTATTAGTGGAACGAAGACTTAAGGACCACAAAAGACAATAAATTGTTAGCAAACAAACTTGAGGGGGATTTTCTTCATCTAAAGTTGCAAAATCCTACACAATAAGCCTGTCAAAGTGGTTAGTAAACGAAATCTCAAAAACCAAACACAATTATTTAGAATAAAGCTTCCATTAGGGGAGATTTTGGGGGTCTAAAGGGCTCTGAGTTATCATGGCTGCGAGAACAAGGGAGCTGCGCCACTGCTACAGTCTAATGTGTTTGAACTTTGACCACATTACCGGAAAAAAAATGAATTTTTTTTCAACTTCTTTTATCATTTTAAGAAATTTTTTTTGACAACAAGCCATTCTTTCAATGGATCATGAACAACAAGGAGGAACGGGCTTGAAACAACCCTCTAGACACCCCCCCCTCCCAACATCTAATGCTTCAAAACACATCAAGAATTGCCAAACTCTCCAAAGGGACTCCAACGTCCTTTGAATGGGCTTCAAAACGTAAACAAAAGATCTCCAAAGACTATCAAACTAGGAGCCACGCCCCAAAATGCAATTCAACAAAGGTTTGTGGATAAATCGCCAAAATTCCAATAATGTAGTTGCATTTTGGCCAAACAAGCAAGCAAAAAGAAGGTGTGCAAAGTGAAAGGAGGGGAGGCCTTTTACATTTTTCAACGCCTCCTTCCCCTCTCATTTTATCTAAAACTACCAATGTAAAAATCAAATCAACACTAACAATTCAAATTATATCCTACTACTATGATCTTTCTAACTTTTGGAACAATGTTCCAAGCGCCAAATGGACCATTGTCTTCAGAAGATCCAAATTAGTTTGAGCAACCCTCTTCCCTACTTCTAAGCCATTCTGCAAGCGAAAACTAATGGTTTGCAAACTAGTGAAAACGATAGAAAATCCAATCTTGGAGTTGGACATCATATGCTCTTGGTATACTAGTCAACTCAACATAAATCTTGTAAAGTTGTTAAAAATCGTTGTTGTTGTCAATTTTAGTATTTCTTGGTGTTGAAATGTCTTGAAATTTGTCCGGGTGATTATTTAGGCTAAAACACACTATCTTAATTTTTAGTGGGATTTTATTGCTACCAAGGTAATTTAAGGCCATATTCCTTATATTGAGACTTTTTGTAGATTTTGAGATAGAATGCTAATTATTGGAAAATTCAATTAAAATAATAATAATTGGAAACAAAAATATATAATGCTAAAATAATGATTCTATAATGAAATTCTAAAAGTTGGTATGTATTGTTACCTATTTATAAAAAAATATTAGTAAAGAAAAAAAGCGATTTATCCTTGAGTTGAGGATAAAAATGAGATTGCAAAAAGTCTCAATATAACGAATATGGCCTTACTTTCTTTACAAATTTTAATGTTGATAAATATGGTTGACTTTCCATGGGATCATCTTCTGCAATCTAGAAAATATGAAATTTTTGGGTAGCTTTTAAAAAAACTTCAAATACTAAATGCAAGTTTACATTTCTACTTTGCATTAATAGTGGAAGGATCTAAATTCATACCTTCTAATTGAATTCCTCCGTGAGGAATCATTCTCCTACTAAGGAATTTGGGCAAATTGACTTCACCATAGAGCTCCAAATGTATTTTTAAGCTAAATAACCGCTCTCCAATTTGTGGTTGCACATGTTTCAGAATTGTGGATTTTTACTTATAAGGTTACAACATGACTTTTTTTCTAAGTCTTACGAATTAGATGGTGACCTTTATGTGAATTTCTTATAGAGATTCCCAGGACTCTAATGGAATTTTGACAACCTATTCTACCACTCATTTAGATTGTGGTTTGTCACAAGCACTTCAAGGATAAATTTGATAATAATCTATTTTAGGTGTTTCCTATTAATTTGGCAATCAAGCTCAAACCTATCTTAAATCCTTAATCGACATTCTAAACACCTAATTAGACATTAGAAATGATAAATCAAAGTGTTTAGAGCACTTTCGGGCTTTGAGGGAATAATACACTGTATTTATAGGGAATTCTACTAAATGTGATGTCAACACTCTTTTTAGGTCTTTTTGACTTAAAATACTAATAAAAATGAGCAAAAGCAAAAGCAATAAAATATGAGGCCCAAGTAACAACTACAAGGATCTTATTTGGCTCCATCACACTGGTCCAATACATGGAGAAGTTTGACATGCAACCCTTGTATTTGGCTGTCTTGTCTTCTTTGGATATGTCCGTCTAGTGCTGGATGTATCCATCAAGTCCACAAAGAATGTCTGTTTTGTTGGTCATTTTTTGAAGTCAAGCATTGGAGATCACTTGGGAGACGTAGAGGTTTGTGCTTGGCATCTTCCTTCTATAACTTCAATCCCTCTTCAGGCAACCACATAATGCTTATCCATACTAGCTTGTATTGCATGATTGGCCAACTGTTGTCATCCATGAAGAATTTGTACTGCCTTCTACAAAAGTGGCCCACCGGGTGTGTTTTTTGCATTTCAACCAAGGTCTGATGTAAGCCTTGAAATTAGACACTTCTTCTATTAAGTGGGAAATTAACAAGTGTTATTCCATTTCCATGTACAACTGCATCAACAATGGCAAGGTGGGATGGTCTTTTTTGCGGAGTTGCATGCTCTATTACCAAAACAATGTGTCCATGTTGTGACTGCGTGTGTCCCACTATCATGAAGGATATGACCACCTCTTTCATGATCCACCTTGCCACCAAAAAGAACCAAAAACAAAAGACATACCTATTTTTGTTTTTCTTGCAAGAGTTGTCCATTTGAACAAGTAGCACCGGTGGCAATGGCTGAGCTTCAATTGGTTGCGAAGGAATATTTTCCAAGGAATCAACAGAGCTCTCACTACCCTTGAGCAACATCTAATACAATTCTATATTGCCGTCCCCTGTAAACAAAGATTCTAAAGACTTTACAGGAGGGTCTTCCAAATCTAGCAACAATTTGGTGATCAGTCCTACCATGAAGTTGTTGTCACTCTGGAAGACATCCAAATTGTAATGTGCGTATTTGCCATCTCCGTACCCATACGCGAATAATCCCAACACTTTGATGGGCAACTTTAAGAATCCATCTAGTGCCTTCGTTTTTCTTGCCAATACGGGACATGTTATTTTTGAATGGTCCATTTTGTCATGCATGATGGATAGTAGTTGTGATGGCTATAATTTGGACAACCATCTACTATGATACTTGGAGGATCAATATCAATTCAATCTAATTTGTTGAATCCACGCAAGCATTCAGTTTTGAACCCAACAAGTGAAAGCTTCGCCCTCTTTTTTGTAATATTTAAAAAAACAACCACAAATTACTCAAAGTGAAAGCTTCGCCGTGTTTTGACAAAACCACGAGGGTACTATAACAATTCCAACAAGGTCAACTCAATTGTAGTCCAAAACACACATAAACAAGTTAGAGTACATGGGTTGGTACAACACTTGTTAGGATAACACAATGACTTGTTAGTACAACCAAACACAAACTCTCGGGGATTTCTCAAGTAGGAATTTTCCATTTAGTAGTGTATAAAACTCAAAAATATAAACTAGAGGGCCCCCTAATAGCATCGCTAAGATACGGAAGGGGCTATTCTCTTGGATTAGTACCAAATAATAACAACTACCAAGGAAACTCACAACAAAATACAACAAGGCAAGTAAGAGCAAAATTTGAAGGGACTCCAATCAAGGCTTTTTTTGGGGGCTTTCTAGTGTAAGATTGTACTAGAAAAAAATAATTCACTATAAGAAACCCGTGTTTTTTTTGACGTCTAAAATTTTGCCGTCAAATTTTTGGACATAAAAAATAACATTAGGATGCTAGTTTCGATGGCTAAATAATGGCAAAAAATTGAATTGTTTTTTGCCAAAAAACTTTGAATTACAATAAAATCTAGGATGAAATTGCCAGATTGTGGATGAAAACATAATTAGAGACATGTGGTATGTGCAAATGTGATATTTCCTATCCAATATTTGGATGAATGGTGAAATTTGGAGCACCAATATAATATTTTATATCGTCACCTTGGCACTTCATAAAAAACAAAATAAAAGCCCTAACTCCAATGTCCTTCAAAGAAAGCTTCAAAAACACCAACAGTGGAGCTAAAATTGCTCCAAAAACACACGAATTTGACAATGTGGCCTAAAATGGCCAAAATCCAACTAAATTGACCCAAATGTGTAAAATGAGCCAAAATATGGCTACAAGGGGCCCAAAAATGAACCAAAGGGTGTTTTGAAAGGAGAAGGGGCGCCCTTAAATACTCTTCCAAGGGCACCTCCCCCCTCTCATATTTCCTAGGGTAACCCTATCAATTGACATTTCCACCTAATCTCTTATTTTTGACTTTCTACATTGGTCCAACACTCTAACTTTTGGAGTTTAACTCCAAATCACAAACGAATTGTGCCAATGGCTTCAGGAGGCTATTTTTAGTCTAAAGGAACATCCACCCCTTTCTCTTATGCCAAAAACGCAAACAATCCTAGCGCCAACTTAAAAATTCCAAAGGATAAAAATTCAACTTTTGGAGTTCAATTTTTTTGTGTAAAATAACTAGCCTAGGCTCTTAAGTAGGTATAAGGAAGTAAGAAAAGAACCTGCTTTGACTTCAATCTGACTCCATGTGCTCCCGGTACACCGATCAACTCTGCGAATGATCTTTAATTTTGTCGATTTTGGAGGATCTTGTAAGTTTTGATACTTCTAACTATTTGATTGCCAAAAAACTTGTTGGAGAGCATTATTAACATTAAAATAGCTACTTTAATTTTTAGTGGGATTTTAATGCACCTTGATTAATTTCTACAAATTTCCCCTTGTAAATTTTGGCGGTTGACCGTCTGGAAGAATATCTTTTGACTAACAAAAAATTTCGAAACTTTTTGTAGAACCTCTCCTAAAATCCAATAACATCTGTGCAAGTTTAAATTTTTTCTGTTGAACCTTTAAAAAGGAGAATCAAATCCCGCTACCTCCTTTAACTTTTAGTGAACAAAGAATCTTCTAAACGGAAGGAAATCATGACAAACCAATTGCTCCGATGGACTCCTAACACAATTCCACCTCAAATCACTGTATTTAAATTGTAGATGTCTTAAGTTATAGATGTCTTTCATTGGTCCGTCTTGAGTTTCCTTCACTTGTAGGCTAACAATTGAGGTTTCTACTATTTCGTTGATGGGATGGGGAAACTGAAATCTCTCTTTGGAAATCTATTCTAGGATCCTCACATAGTTTCTCGGACCAATTTAGCCCATATGTGTCACGAGCACATCAAGTTTAGACAATAGGGAAATTTCTATTTAAGCAAACTTATTATGTATAGTTTGTGGGTTTCTATCCTATATACATGTGAAATTTGGCTGTAACTAAGGAAAAATACTCTATTTAGGACCAAATGCTTTATTAGCATGTGAAATAATTATTTGGTTTTACACTATTTTTATGTTTTTTTGTATATAAACTACACTCAAAACTGTAAGAAATTCCCCCTCCAAAAATCATGAGTCCCACATGACAAAATCGGGACTCACAACAGGGAGAATCTTCATGCAAATTTTCTTGCCGCTACGCAAAGTGCAAGACAAATGGGGCATGTGGTCGGCCGTTGCCTCCAAAGTTTTAATCACTACAAAAATTTCATGACTCTATGACTACATGTATGACAACGTTTTCAGTCATTGTGGATAAGTATGATTGTTATTGAAATGTGGACGTTGTAGTCATTGTAGACAAATCCTTTATACAAATGACTATGTTCTTTATATTACCATCCGTCTTCTTATATGGATGTTTATCTATGGATGTATCCTACAAGGCTACCAATGCAACAATGTCTATCTGATGTGGCATGTAAATTGCTGGAGTTATACATTAGTTATATATATGGTTTAGTGTAGTATTTTTGGTGGAGCCCACTTCAAACTATATGACAATTTTTGATAAGGTCAATTTTGGATGTTTTCTATGTCAATATTGCAATTTTTGTCTACTAAAGAAGCATTGGAGGTCTTCTTATGAAAGAATCATTTATTTTGGGCTAGTGCTATTGCAGTCAAAAGGCAATTCCTCTTTAGTTATATTATAGTCATGCTCAATGTAATGTTGTCTTGCAAGAGAGGCTTCCGTGTACCGTGGGACTCATTTGCTAACGAGTAACAAACATACAACTAAGACAACAATTAATGCAACTTCAAATGATTAGTAAGCTTCATTGTCATAGAATCCTCTGTTACTTAGGTCTTAGAAGTTTGTCATAGTTAAAAAGTAAATATAGTTACCTCATTCATATTTGGATTCACCATTATCTCCACTATAGACTTCTATGCATAAGCAAAAGTGCTTCCAATTAAAAACAATTAACATGCCCAAAGCTTGCCTAATTTGTATGACAATCGGGCACATTTGTCTTATACAAGACTACACCTACCGCCCTCCATCTACTACACCCACACCTTCTATGAGCAAATGTCAAGTACTCAATTTTAGGTACTTCTAGTCCTAAATTGCATTGCCACCTTTAGCATCTTCAACTTTCACCAGCCCATTGTTGTCATTGAGGAACATCAACTACATATTAGGTTGCAGAATCTCTTGCACCTCAACTTTAAATCATGTATCAGGAATTAACATGAAGTGGAACTTGCCCACCCCTCCCACATCGCTGATGGTTCTTACGACCACCTTTAGACAAGTGACTATGGATTCATAAGAATCACTTTGTCTCCCATGCCAGTGATGCTAAAGTATGAGCAAGGATCAACGAGCATTAAACAATGAGCAATTGCATTTGAGCGGTAAATTTGTTATTTCTTATATTTTTTAGGTTTCATAATTACCACTAATTCTACATTTAGAAATGAAGTTCAAAAATTAAATAAAAATTGGATGTAGGTCACTTATTTCATCCGTTGCTTTGAATGAATGAAGGTGATGACGAACGAATGTAGATGAAAGTTGGTGGATGAATAATGAAGTTAGACCTCAATTTTTCATATTAAATAAAGTTAAAAACATCATAAAACATCTAATTTAAGGATGGATAACGCGCATTCATTAGATATGGATGCAAGTGATGTAAATTATTTGCATTGTAATGTACACAAACTAGCCTCTTGTGGGGTCTTAAGAACCTCTTTGGTTCCAAGGAAGCTTTTAAGGAGATAACAATAATAAGCATGGATGGCTTGAATTAGATTGGTGAATTTCCAAGCTTACAAGCATTTTCCTTTCGGTTAGCAAAGCCCTCCCCAATACTCCTACAAATCAATTGGGTAATAAAATCATCTTAGATTTGCAAGGGTCCCTAAGAATCTCCTTGGTTTTGAGGAGGCTCACAAGGTGGCAATAATAAATTAGAAAGATGGACTAAACTCCTCGAAAACCGAGGTGGCTTGTAGGGAGACGATATACAAGAGCAAAGATGGCCTAAATACATCCTTGGAACAAAAGAAGCTCTTATATACTAGCAAGACATATAGACCTATAAGCCTCTTTGGTTCTAAGGAGGCTTTTAGTGAGTTGAAAAATCTTAACAATTTGGAAATTGAAGATTATGCTCAGTTTAGAGGAGTGTGAGTCTCCATTTTGTCATGTAGGACTCATGATTTGTTTTGGGGGGATTTTTACAGTTTTAAGTGAAGTTTTATATACAAAAAATCCAAAAAAGAGTGTAAAATCAAAATAGGTATGTCACATATCAATATAGCATTTGAACCTAAATAGAGTGTTTCTTTCAGTTATATCCAAATTCCGCATGTAAATAGGATAAAAGTCCATAAATTGTACATAGTAAGCGTGCTTAGTAGAAATTGCCCTAGTTGTCTAAACGTGTCATTCATGTGACAAATCCTGGATAAATTGATCAGAGGGAACTATTTGAGAACCCTAGAATAGATGCCCAAAGAGAGATTTAAGTTTTTCCATTCCATTGACAAAATAGTAGAAACCCCAATTGTTAGCCTATAGGTGAAGAAAACTCAAGACAGACTAGAGAAGGGCATTTTTGACCTAAGTACAGTAATTTGAAGTGGGAATCATGCCAGGAGTCCAACAGCGCAATCGATTCCCTTCCATTTGAAAGATTCCATGTTTATCGAAAGTTAAAGTAGATAGCGGGATTTGATTCTTCTTCTTCAAATGTGCAAAGTAAAAATATGAGCTTACAAATCTTTTTGGGAATTCCATGAGAGGTTCTATAAAATGTTTCAGAATTTTTTGGTAGTCAGAAGATATCTTTCCAAACAATCAGCCGCCAAATTCTACGATGGGAAATTCATAGGAATTACCCGGGGTGCGGTAAAATCTCATTAAAAATTAGAATAGCTTTTTTATGTTAATAATGCGCTCCAACAAGTTTCGTGGTATTTCAATAGTCAAAAGAATCAAAATTGACAAGATCCTCCAAAACTAGCAAAATTGAAGATCAAAATAGGGATTTGACCAACATATCAGGAGCACACGGAGTTGGATTGAAGTCAAAGCTGGACCTTTTCTTACTCCCTTACACCTAATAAAAATCCTAGGCTAGTTACATTTTATAGAAAAGTCAACCTCCACAAGTTGGGTTTTCCACCTTTTGGGTCATTAAGTTGGCATTAGGATTCTATGCGTTTTGGGCAAAGGAAAAAGGGGTGGAGTGTTCGTTAGACTAAAAATGGCCTTTTGAAACCAATGGTGCAATTTGTTTGTGATTTGGAGTTAATCTCCAAAAGTTAAAAATTGGTCCAACCTAGAAAGTCAAAAATGATAATTTGGAACTTAAAATCCCAAATGATAAGATTACCACAAGAAAATGAGAGGAGGTGGGTGCCCTTGGAAGAGTATAAGAGGACACCTCTTCTCCTCTCAATTCACCCCTTCTAGCCATTTTTCGGCTTTGTAACATGTTGGTTCATTTAGTTGAATTTTTTTGGCCATTTTGAGCCAAAGTTGCAAATGTCTATGTGATTGGAGCGTTTTAAGCTCCTTTGTTGTTGTTGTTTTCTTAAGCTTTCCTTAAAGGGCATTAGGGTCCCTTCAAAGTTTGCCTTTGGTTGCACCTATTTTGAGTTATTGTACTAGCGTTGGCCATTTTGTTGAAGTTTTTGTGGATTTTCTAACATTTGTACTAATTCTAATAGCATACCCCCCTCCATACCTTGGCAATACCGCTTAAGGGGGCCTCTAGTGCTTGATTTTGGAGTGTTGTATTAGCACACTTGTTCTAACATTTGGTTGTCCATCTAGCTTGTACTAACTTTTATACTAAAAAATGTTGTACTAGTTTGGTGGTTGTATTAACCTCCCTACTCTAACATGTTTTGTGCAGAGTTTTGTTTAAGTAAGCTTTGTTGGAATTATCTTGTAGTCTCGTGGTTTTACAAAAGACAACAAAGCTTTGACTTCGTGAGTTTTTAGGAGTACTTATATTGTGAATAAATTTCCAAAGCACGGCAAAGCTTTGGCCTTGAGTATCTTGAAGTTGTAGACTTTTTGTGACATCATTTGACAAAGCTTTGAATGTTAGAGGTGTGAAAGTGTTAGATTTTTTTCTTTCTTTGTAAAATTTCCCAATAGGCGGAGCTTTGAACCTCCCATATTAAGTTACCCATAGTCTAATTTTAGTGTCAAAGTGATTCCAAGCTTAGTTCCCAAAGTTGAGGTGATCAAAAGGCAAACTAGCCAAAACCAATGTTTGAAAGAAACCAAGCAATCATCCCAAATTGAATCCGAGTCAATACAACAAGTCTCAAGAGTGAGGTCCCAAAAAACAAAGCAAGGTCCCAAACTCAAAATCTTAGAGAAAAGCTTCAAGCCATTAAAATAAAAATAGAACAATGATTGACTAATAGAAAGATAGCGAATTATCGAAAGTCAATCATTATTTAGGAATTTGAAACATTATTATATGATATTCACTCCGAGCAACCCTAAACTGTAATTTCAAAGTCAACTCTTGGAATACAATAATGGAGTCTAAATAGTGTTGAAGGGAAAGAAGTAGAATAGAAAGAAAAGGAGAAGTAGTTAGAAGTTTCAAACTTCAAATTTGTGTTAAAACATCAGTTTCAAGCGGTGAGCAAAAACTCTCAAAGCAAGACAACATGTCAAATGAAGGAGATCTTGAAAACCTCTACAACAAAATTCAAGATGACATCTTTGATGAGGTAAGTTACTAATTCCTCCATCTGCTAAAAATTATTTAAGTTAGCCTTTTAGAATTCTTAATCTGAACTATAGCTCCAAGTCAGAGTGTTAAGAATAGTTTTCTTTCAAGTTTTAGACTTAGAAATTTATAGATTAGATCTAGAGGTTTCCGAAAAAATTTAACACTTCCAACGAATAAGATAGGAGTGGATGAAGATTAGAGCCTAATTTGCATGAATTTTAGTTAAAAACAAACTTTGGAACAAAAATTATAGGATTAAAAAGACTTGATCAACTAAAATTTATAGGTGAAATCAAAAGTTAATTTCCAAGTCTAGCTTGAGAGTAATTAGTGGATGAAGTTTGAAGAATTGATTAGCGATCAAACTTCATCCACCAATAACTTCTAGTAGGGAAGTCCAATCAATAAGAATCTTAGCAATCTAGAAATCTAGGATTAGACTCTACAAGAGAAAAATATTAAAACTCAAAAAATAGTAAATTAATAAAAGATAATCTAAAATTCAAGAATCAAGGAATCTTAATCAAAAACTTAGAAATTAGATTAGAATGGGAAGTTAGAATCATAGGCTTATAGAACAAGTTAGGTAGAATTTATAGGTACCTTACAGTTAAGAAAAGACTAAAGAACGAAGGAGATATAGAAGGATGAATTTCTAGGATGAATTTGGATGAAAAGTTAGAAGAAGTACTCAAATAGGACTAAACTTGAACTTTAGGTACAAGATAACCCTTAAATCACATCTGAAAAATATCAAGTCATTTTAAATTAGGGAACTAGGTAAAAAGTGTGGATGAAGTTTTACTAGCCTTCCAAAGGCTAAAATTTCATCTGCCTATAACTTTGGCTAGAAAGGTCAAATGGGGATGAATTTTATATTCTTGGAAAGGGAATAAAATTCTCTGTGACTTAATGTTATTAAATTTAGACTTTCTTGACTTACACAAAAAAAATCACAGTGGCTTGATCCATTCGGCCAACAATCTCATGTACTGTATTCAAAGTTGTATTTTTTGGTTGTTGTTGCAAGTTTGAGTATACTTAGGCACACTAAAAAGATCCATTGCTTGGAGGGCACAATGGACAACACCTAAATACCCAATAGCTTAAAAATCAAACATAAACAAATAACTTGGTTGTGCTCGATTATTTACCAAGGGTGGGTAAATAAGCACTCACAGGGAGACTCAAAAGAGAAGAAAATGAAATATGGTCCTTCATTTGGCATTGGATACAAAAATGCAGAGTTGTTAAAGTATGAGATACGATGCTAGAATATGAGCAGGGAGCAATGAGCGATGAACGTTGAGCGACAAGTGTTTAGACTTGAGCGCTTACTAAGACTATTTTATTCAAAATAGACATATTAGAGTCATAAATAGTAATGTCAGATCCAAAAATAGTAACTTAAAATTATAAAAATAGGAATTTCTAAACATAGAATTTTCAAAAAATTGATTAATGCTAAAGAAAGTTCAATTTAAGTTAGTTAATTTAGCATTCAAATGTTGTAGGTAGGGCTAAGAATGATAGTCTAGCCTCTCCAAAGATATTGTCATAGACGTAATGTGTGAATGAATTTAATCTATGTCATCCATTCATTTTTTGAAAAATTTGGTCCAAACACTTTGAGAATTAATGAATAGAAAAAAATGTTTTTATTTGGTCAACGGATCCGAGGAGCCATTTCTTGTTGCCAAAGGAACCTCCTTCTTTTGGAGAATATTTGAACTACAATTTATTTATTTTAAATTTTAAATTTTAATAAAAAAATTAAAACTAAAACTAAAATTATTCTATGAATAGCTTCCTTGGATTCGTGGAGGCACCCTCTCACTATTAACTGCAAAAGAAATTTGAAAATATAAAAAAATATAAAAATTCGCATAGGGCTCCTCGAATTCCGAGGAGCCCTTCCTTGATGCCAAGTGAATGGCATAGAAGGCTCCTCGGATTTGAGGAGCCCTTCCTTGATATCAAGAAAATGGCATAGAAGCCTCCTTAGATTCAAGGAGCCATTTTTTGGTGCCAAAAGATCCTAACTCTATTTTGGGGGTTTCATTTGATGATCTCGGTTTCTTTATACAAGTCCCTTATAGTCAACAGAAGGCTCTTTGGTGCAAATGAGCCTTTCTTTAGTGCCAAAAGGCTCTCCCTTAATTTTATTTATTATTATGTCATTAAATAAACTCTTGGTGCCATATAAGGCTCCTTAGATCTGAGGAACCATCTCTTAGTACCAAGGACTCTTTCTCTTAATTTTTAAAATATAAATCATAGCTAATTAAAAAATTTGTCCATTGAATCTATTTCTTTCAAATCTCAACTAGCAACATGTCAGTTTCTGAGATGACAACATATATTTAGAACTCATAAATGTTGGTATCAACGTAGGAATAAATTTAGTCAACCTTTTACTTAAATAATGCTTGAAAGGGATTACAAATTTTAATTGGAAATAGTACCTTCCTTGAAATGTTTTCGTAATGCCACGTACAAGTCCCAAATTTCTAAATGTCTCTACCTTTGATTTAAGGTACTTCACATCAATCTTTATCTTAAACAATTTAATTTTTAGTCCCATTCAATACTCATCCAGCATCCATTTCAATGAACAATAGATGTATTTCATCCAACAAAATCAACTATATAATATTAATCTAAATTCATTCATCTCCATTCATCCCCATTCATCTTCTTTAGAATTATTTATAGGGTAAGTTTTTACCCTAAACCACAAACATATAGGCATCTTATAGTAAAAAAATTTAAAATTTTCACAAGATTTTTAAAAAATAATCACTACTCATCGCTCATTGTTTGCTACTCATATTTTAGCAACCCTGAAGTATGAGTAGGGAGCAACTAGCGATGAGCGGTGAGCATTTTGGAAAACTTGTAAAATATTTATAAAATTTCAATATAAGATGCCAGACCTATATTTGTGGTTTAGAATTAAAAATTATGGCTATAAATGATTCTAAAGAGGATAAATGGGGATGAACGGATTTGGATGAACTTTTTTAGTTGACTTTGTTGGATGAATAAATTTGTTGTTCATTGCATTTGATGATGGATGACTATTGAATGGGAATAAAAACTCAATTGTTTAAGATAAAGGTTGATGTCCAAGTACCTTAAATCAAAGGTAGATAAACTTTCAGAAACTAAAGACTTGTATTCACATTGCATTATAAAACCATTTCAAAGAAGGTATTATTTCATTTTAAAATTTATAATTTCCTTCAAGCATTACTAAAGTCTAAGGTTGACTAAATTTATTCCTATGCTAACACCAACATTTATGAGTTCTAATTACATGTTATCATCTAAGAGAAGTAGATTAAATCCATAGATATTCCAATTACTAGCTACTTGCTAAAATCTTAAATTTTCACACATTGTATATGGAACCTCAATTGTATGCGTTGACTTCTAGAGTCCCAAGCGGTTCCTATGGAAGACTCTTGGGGATTTAGAATACACTTGTGTGATCTCAATTTTTGAATTGATTTTTTGAATAATTTTTTAAAGATAGAAAATAAAGTTAGCTTTTTTAGAAAAATCATTCTTATTTTAATCATTGCCTAGGAGCAAAAGTATGGCACTATAAGTCCATAATTTAGTTTGAAGGACAACACCAAAAAAAACACAAAAAGTTGAATTTTTTTTAATCTTTAATTTTTTTTTTCAAAGAATAACTTTTGTTTTCATGTATAGCTTTGATTCATTCAAAATGGGCTAGTGTAAGTTGAAAAAGTTATGGACAATCTTGCTTTTTGGGCAATTAAATCATCATCTTGAAAAAATAACTTATAGAATTCATTTTTGAAAAAATTGTTAGAGAAGGTTAAGTTTGCTTGCTAGATTGCTTGCTAGAACAACCTCATTGTTGGGATTATTGTATTTCAATTCCATTTTAGAGCTATTAACAATTTAGTTTTTTATTCAATCTTGAACCTAATTCTATATAACAATTTTTTAATGAGTGAAAATTAAGTGTTTTTTCTTGGAATTATTTTTCTTTGACTTTCAATTCAATTTTTAAACATAAGAAAAATTAGAAATTCAAAATCTATAGTGCAAAAATGTTAAGTTAAAAAGCTTCAAAGGCAAAAATTCCAGCAGTGTTAGTATGTGAGCATGAAAATGCGAGCATGTGAGCTTTGAGCATATATATAGATAGATATATTGCAAAGTAGAAAATACAACTAAGATTCATTGCTTGGATGACACATTTGGATTGCACATTGTAGACATTCATTAGGCACTAATACGACAAAAAACACTAAGAACCCAATTATATACGCGTTATTTCCAAGAGTGGGAATAAAGTGCCCACAAATTACTGCAAAGGGAATCAAAACACAACCTCTAACCAACCAAAGGTGATGAATTCAACCCAAAACTATATAGTAATTGCTACTAACAAATCTCTTGTTGAAAATTTCCTAGAGTTGAATCACAAGACATCATCAAAATTGAATACATAGGAAGTCATCAAACTTCCCTATACAAATCTTGCTTGGAGAATTGATCCAAATTAATACCATTGGAGCACTTTCCAAAAGGTGGGAGATTTCTCAATTTTATTGTTTGTTTTCAATATGTGCCACTTTATTATTGACTTCCATTCTTTCATGCCTAGTAAGGTTGACTTGAAGCTATAATAACTATAAAATCCCCTGAAAATAGGAACAATTCTTGTGCTAATCTAGTCATTTCCACGAAAACCCAAATTTATTTCAAGACAAAGGAAGTAAGATATAGGCTTATCATTTTGTGCATCCTTTACAAAGTAGACATTGTAGTGCTTTAGGAATAAGCAATGATGTCAACGTTTGGAATACATTTTGAGTTTTGCTAGCTATTTTTTCTCAAATCCCAAATTGAACAAGTTTTACTAAGTTTCTAGTCCAATTCAATTTTTACTATTTATAACTCTAAAAACAAGTTTGTAGATTTTTTCATTGGGATTTTTTTTTAAGTTTTCTAATTGCAATCATTATTTTTCTTAATTCCACCAATTAAAAATGAACTAACCAACAATTTCCCCCAAACATTGAATGAGATATGCTTTATTTCTTTCAAAAAATAAAATAAAATATATGAGTACCAACCTTTGTGCTTTAGCACTAACCCTAAAACAATGTTAAAGCTGAAAAGTGGTCGATGGATGACTTGATTGTTCACTATATAAACAAATAATGCATCTACTGGTCCAATAATCTAAGTATTTTGGCAACTATGTACCTTGGTCATGGCGGGTGGGGTCCTTTCAAGGTTAACCCTTAAATAATGTTGAGGTTGAAAAGTGGTTGATGGATGACTTGACTTGACTATTCTTTAAAGAAACAAATAATGCACCTATTGGTTCAATAACCCAAGCATTTTGGTGACTATCTTAGTTATGGAGGTCCACATCTCTTAAAGGTTAACCCTTAACCTCTAAAATCCCAAGGCCTCTTTTCCATCAAAAACCACTCAAAATTGCCATTTCTATAGCAAAGAGAAAATTAAATTTAATGTTTTTCTTTCATATCTAACCATATGATCTTGTACTAGACTAGTATAAGAATGTGTAGAAGAAATTTCACAAACTTTGATTCTGTAGATTGCAAGATATTTGTGTTTAAAGTGAAAAAAAGAAGTTTTTTGCACCATGCTCAACTACAATTTTTGTCTTTGAACCTTCATAACTTCTAATTTTTGCTCTATTGATTTTGTATTTCTAATTTTATATGATAAAAATTTGAATTGAATGTCTAAAAAAAAATTATAAAAAAAAAATACTTAGTTTTCACTCATTAAAAATTTGTTAAGTAGAACTAGGTTTAAAATCGAAGGACAATCTAAATTGTTAATAGCTCTAAGATGGAATTAAAATACACTACTTTCAGTGGTGAGACTGTTCTAGCAAGAGAACTTAACCTTGTGAAACTTTTTTATTTGAAAATTGTGAAAATTGAGGTAAAAAATGAACCCTACAAGTTCTTTTTTTAACAAAACGTTTTGATTTCCCGAAATACAAGTTTGTCCATAGCTTTCACATAACAGATTCAAATGGATTAAATCAAAGATTTCTATGTACATGAAAATATAATCTATTCAAAGCAAAATTTAAAAAAATTTACTTTGAGTTTTTTTGAAGGTTTTTTCTTGCCGGCCGAACTAAAAAAAGAGCTTTTTAAGCCGTAACTTTGCTCCTAGGATCTGATTGAATAAAAATTATATTTTTGGAAAGATAATGTGTTTTTCTATCTTCATAAAAAAAATTCAAAAATCAAGACAGATATTGAGACCATAGGAGCTTGCCCAAAATCCATTTTGTTCCCTAAAGGGACAATGGAACTTTAGGGGTTAAAGAATGAACTAGTGATCGTGGAAATCATCCACTTTGGTATCTTATGACTCATTGGTTTAAGAGAATCCAAAAGTAGTTATTGAAAGTCAACTACTATATAAGACCTTATCTTTTCACACAAAATTTGATGGATGAATAGTTGCACTTCTATCCCATATAGAAGGATTCTTTATTAGTCATTGGCTGAAAAATGGCCGCAACGTCGTTTTTGGGTTAATATGTATGGTAGAACCACCCATTCCCAACAAGGGATCCATGCCCAACCATTAGGGTGCAACTATATCCAACCAATGCTAGCAATAATTTCCAACCAAAGCTTGGAATCTAGTTTTTCCTCTTTTTCAAGGTTGGGACTAATAAGGTTATGATACATGTCCTGAAGTAGTAAATAAGAAAGTAGTAAGTAGTAAGCAGGAAAGTAGTTATTGAATGATCAGAATTGGAAGAGTCTATACATTGGGCAAGGGTTTAGACCAACTTTGGGCTTCCAAAACTTATTGTATTTTCAATTCAAGGCGTAAAATTACCAAAAAATTTGCAATCCCTCTTATTTCTATTGATATCGTCCTACATGGCAAAAAAACTACATTGCCTTATATTATTCTAGAATATGCACATAATTGCTTAAGTGGTTGACAATGGGTGGTTCTACCATAATTCTAGGTGCAATTGGTAGCATTGACCCTTACATATTTTAGAGGCCCATTTTAATATGTGGCCAAGGTATTGTACAGTACCCTTGCATAATGATATGAAAATCCACTTTTGCCATTCAAAAGAACTTTGCATACTATAATATTTTATTGGTATTTTTCTTTTTGCATAAATAATATTAAATTCTCGTGCAATTCTAGTGAAGCATACCAAATTTGGGTTTCAAAAAAACAAAACTCCATTTTTTGGTGAATTTTTTCTTTTAAAATTCATGATTTCACATGATAATTGATTGAAAAACATTGGTGAAGAATTTTTTCAATTTGATTGCAAAGATATGGTAGGAAACTTATATATGCACATCTTTCATATAAAAAAATACCCCATTAAGTAACAAAAATATGATCTATGAAGAGCTTAATGTGAGATTTTATCTAAGTACATTTTGTAAAATAAATATCTCCATAATTTAACTAGATTTGGGCAGATTAATTATACCATCATGCTTACATGTAAACAAATAGATGTAGTGTGCAGATGAAATAGCAAAATCTAGTTAAATTATAGAGATATTTATTTTACAAAATGTACTCATATAAAATCCCACATTAAGCTCTTCATAGATCATATATTTCTTACTAAATGGGGTGTTTTTTTATATGAAAGATGTGCGTATAGAATTTTCCTACATATCTAAGCAATCAAATTAAAAAAATTCTTCACCAATGTTTTTCAATCAAATTATCATGTAAACCCATGAATTTTAAAAGAAATATTTCACCAAAAATGGAGTTTTTCTTTTTTGAAACCCAAATTTGATATGCTTCATTGAAATTGCGCAAGAATTTAATATTATTTATGCAAAAAAGAAAAATGCCAATAAAAATTTATAGCATGCAAAGTTCTTTTGAATGGAAAAAGTCGATTTCCGTATCATTATGCAAGGGTACTGTACGGTAAAAACTGGACTTGGTCCCAAGAATTAGGGTACTGTAGAGCTCCCCCAATACATTGAACCTGTACTGCATCTGACGGAGGCAGAATCAGAATCATTCATCACCCCCAAAAAAGAGGAACTGAACTGGCACTGAAAAGTGCATGACTCATTTAATAAATAGTAAATTCAAATTTCTACTACTGGGCCCTATCCCCGCAGTTCAATGGCGGCAGCGTAGCCACAACAGTACCGTATTAGACTGAGAGCGGAAATGGCAACTTCGGTAAATTCGTTGTGGGGAACCGCAAGTTTTAAGCTTACTGGAAGTTCCAAGCGAAATATCAATTGTTCTCTATCATTCAACGCTGTAACTTTTAATGACCCACCGACCCACCTCGGAAGGCATGTACACCTATAATCAACACAAATTACAACTATCCTTAAATATAAAATTACGTTTATTGGATCTTATTGGCAACTGAAAGGGAATTCCAACATACTGGAATATGCATCATTTGGCCAATGTATGAATAAGCTATGAATTGTCAAAGAAAAATCTTACAAATACAGTCTACCAAAAATCTAATACGAGGCTTCTATAGACTCTCTTGTTTAGATTGTGTACATCTTGTATCATCAATATTTTTAGTTTTGTGTGTTGTTTTTTGGTCCAAATATAGGTGTTGCATTTGGGAGATCGATGATTATGGATGTATATTCTTTAGGGGGCAATAAAGGTGGTGGTTTTAGGTGTAGAGATGATAATGCCAAGTGCACGTACCTCACTGTACCAATATTGAAATTTAGTGTTTGTAATACTAATTACAAACTCTAACACTATATGGCAGCAATGTTGGTATTGTTACCAACAAAAAAGGTCAATATGAACACTAATGAACAACTAAATTTCCACCCAAATAAAACATATTTAGATGCAAGATGGTTCACTTTGCACTAAATTAGTATCCAACATAAACACTAATTGTCAACTAAATGAGAATTGGAGTGACTTACAAGATCATAGGGTAAGTAGCATTGTAGGTAGCATAACTACACTAAATTCCATTATTAGTATAGCCCCCTCACCCTTGCATACATAAAAAATTGTGGTTTGTCAAGAGAGGCTACCATTTCTTCTTTAGAGTATTAATCAACAAAATTCATCCACCCGACATTAATATAAGCTTCAGTATCAAGATAGTGGCAATACATCTATGGTGTGTTCCAATTTTTTGTGCTAATTCTAGAATCAGACAAACACATCAACAAGTAATTGTAAAGAAAGATGGTTTGCAAAAAAAACAAAGAACCCATTGAGTCAAATACCAATGCTATTTAACCATCTACGGCATTGAAGACAAATTTTGATGGTAAAATGAAGGCGTTGTTTCATTGACATTTGTAGGAATGGAGGGTGGAGATGTCAATTTTAATATTGAAATTCATTTTCTATCATGAATCCTCAAAAAATATGGGATAATTTGAAGATGAGAATTTGATTGCTCATTGTTAAAATATAAACATTATATTTGAAGTAGAACTTTAGACTTCATTTAGGCATAGTACAATAGCTTTTCTCAAACAACTTTGAACTAAAAAAGTTGGGAAATCAAGCTAATTTAATTTCCAAAAATTTGTTTGAAAATTCAAGCATTTAATCAAAAGTTATAGGCAAAATTTAGAATGGATGTTTGAAGAAAATATTCCTTCCAACCCTTCTTTGAAATTTGTCCATAACTTTTGATTGGAGGCTCGAAATCTCAAACGAATTTTTGGATATAAATTTTAGTTTGATTTATCAAAAAAAATTTAATTCAATTTTTTTTGAAAAAAAATATTTTACTATGTGTAAATGAGGTCTAAAATTCTACTTCAAATACAAAACTTGCTTTCGATTTTAATTGTATGTGAGTGGTTCAAGAGCTCTTGCTAATTTTAATTTACATATCTCACATGGGGTTGTTTCACCTCCTACCACCCTATGAGCTTGGTCTTGCATTTCATAATACAAACCATGAATGGCTCTGAAAGCAAAGTGAGGTAATTTTATTGTTGATTTTTTTTTTCCTTCTCAGTGAAGTACATGTTTCATTTTGAAGTTTTATTTAAAAGTTTCGAAGCTTATTTTGCTATCGACCCAGCCTATGTGTAATTGCGACCTAGCGACTGAGTTGAAATGCATTAAATTTTTTGACACTTCGTGATGTGTGGCCTCGAAGTTACCGATGGGGGTGTGAAATACTCCACACCATTTCTGGGGAAGGCAGCCTGCCTTTCTGACTGCTACAGAATGTTATCAGACTCAATCAGAAAGCTGCTTCATGACAATGCACCTTACGAGCCTCCCAACAGCACCAGTCCCCTTCCACCAAAACTGAAACGGATTCTCTGGCACCTGGGAATCATGAATGAACCAAGCCTACCGACGACAGTTGTGCCCCCGGCGATGCGCCCGAGCTTCTCTTTTCCCTGGAAACCAGGCTCCACGAAAATCCCCCGGAACCTGCATTCTCTGAGGAAACCCAGCCTGCAAATTCCACGCCCATACACTACCCATACACTGCTCACTCTCACCATAAGTGCCCCAGCAAGTCCATCCCATTTCATGTTCGAAAACCTTCACACCTGCACTATACTTACAGCTTCAGTGCGTGGACCGTGTGGGCGACATCACATACGATTGAGTTCAAGGCTTTTTAATCGGTACTCGAATTGTGCATTTGGGGGGATTACAATGGCTTTGCATTTGGGGCGATTGCGACTGATGGCTGTGTATTTGGGGTGTGCATTTGCGTTGTTTGCAATCGATGGCTAGCTGTGCATTTGGGGTGATTGCAATGGATGGCTGTGCATTTAGGTTGAGTGCAATTGAGGAATGTGTGTTTGGGGTGATTGCAATTGCTGTCGGTGCATTTGAGTTGACTGCAGTTGATGGTTAGCTATGCATTTTGGTTTTGTGCAATTGATGGCTGTGCACTGGGGTTTCTGAGTTATGTTGGCCGTTGATTCAGTGTGCATTTGAGGTGGGGTGTTGTAGGGGAGACAGGGTTTTGCAGGGGCCGTGCATTTGTGACCATGGGGAAGAGTCGGGTGCTGGTGGTGGGGGCGACGGGGGACTTGGGCAAGTACTTGGTCAAGGCCAGTATCGCACAGGGTCATCCCACGTTCCTTCTCGTGCGAAAGGGGGCGGCCGCCACGGGCGCCAAGAAGGAGCTGCTCGATTCTTTCACCGCGCAAGGAGCCGTCGCGCTTCATGTAATGTCGAGTACACTGCTTCTCTTGGCTTGATTGAATTTGGGCACTGAGGGTGGAGTCTCTTAAGAATTTTAGAGATTCGTTAGAAGGAATTTACTTGACATGTGGCGACCAAGATGGATTTAGTACAGTGCTGTTCATCTGAGTCTTTAGTTTTCCTAGTTCTTTGAAAAGAGATTTTGTAGACATCTGGCCCTCGAGATCGAATTTGTACTTCGATGTTGTTCATTTGAGTCTTTTAGGAATTTAGTAGTTTCAGTACGAGAACTTCTATTGATATGCGGCCCCCAAGATCGAATCAATACCTTGACGTTGTTCATCAAGAATTCCCCAGCTTTATTTAAAGAAAATCCATAGCAATCTTGCACCCAAGCTCGATTTAGTGCAGTGCTGGTCATCTGAGTCTTTTAAGAATATCGCAGCTTCAATAGCAGAAATTCCATTGGCAAGTGACGCCTAAGATCGAAATAGTAAATAGTCGTTGTTTGTCTGAGTCGTTTGAGAACCTCCCAACTTCTTTAGAAGAAAATTTGCATAGCCATCTGGCACTCGATGTCAGATAGTACGCTATTGTTCGTTCGAGTATTCGAGAATCTTTCAGTTTCGGCAGTAACAAGGTGGGTGCCGCTCATAATTCGCTTTCGCAGGGGGATCTGGACGACCAGGCGAGTCTGGTGGCGGCATTGAAGCAAGTGGATGTGGTCATCTCCACGCTGGGCGCCTCGGCTCTCTTGGATGGCCAGCTCAAGCTCATTGAAGCAATCAAGAAAGTGGGACACATCAAGGTAAATAATTCATCGATAACACTTCACAAGAATTCATAACATTCTTGAATCCATGGCCATCTTCTTGAGCAAGATTTCTTCAATCTGCACAAAGGTTAATAGTTTTTGGTTCTTCACATCCTCCTCCATTCTTTCCTAACCCTTTGACTGTTTCCAGTACTCTCTCCCTCATTCTTACACTTGACTCGCTCCTGCAACGATGGTGTCCCATTGGTCCAATCGGATCCAAGAATTTTCTGCAATGTTCAGAAATTAATTGTGTGTGGATTTCTGACTTGTTTGTTGTGTGGCTTTTGCAGCGTTTCTTGCCGTCGGAGTTTGGGAGCGATGTGGAGTTGCCCAAAGACTATGCAGCGGCTCTGCTGGAACCCGTGTTTGCGCCCAAGCGGGCCATCCGCAAGGCCCTTCGTGAGTCCGGCATTCCGCACACCATCGTGTGCAACAGCGCCTTTTCGGAGTTCATTGTTTCCCCTCTGGCGCAAGTGGACATCCTCCTCAGTGGCGATCTCAAGCCTCCCCAGCAGAACATCACCATCTTCGGCTCCGGTGAAGGAAAAAGTACGTGCCTGCTCTGTTACCCCTCCTTGCAATTCTGCTTAGAACAATTGATCTCCTTAAAGACCATTCCAATCTTTCTATTTTCTTTCTTTCTCGACGCAAATGGAGTAGGTAACTTGAAAGTAGAGCCTCGTCATGAGAAACAACATAGTGAGCCATGCCAGGGATGTTATTTCCGTAATGAGGCTCTATTTTCGCTTGATCAGATATAATTTTAATGGTTGAATTTGTTCAATCAAAGATCTAAGGACACAAAAAGGACAAGTTGATTGATTAGCGTGGACGTATCACTTTGAAAAGGGGAGGGTTATAACTCGTACTGTGGGGTGCAATATGAGCCTTGAGAAAGAGCAAGAACACATAAGAACGCCCTTGATTCAGCAATAGAACGTGATGCTATGTCTGATAACCTGATGCTATGTCTGATAATCTTCTTGCTTGTTCAGATAGACAAGATTATGAGAGAAATAACCATGCGTTCCATACCCAATGCTTGGTTGTGTTCTCTGCTGAATTGAGTTAGTTTTTTTTTATTCCATTGCAAAAATTAATACGAATATGTTGGTTCGTTGCCAGTTGTGACGACCACCCAGGAGGACATAGGAAAAGTGGCACTCAAGGCCGTGGATGATCCGCGCGCTCTGAACAAGCAGCTGGTGATTCGCCCCCCACCCAATGTGCTTACCTTCAACAGCTTGGTGGCGCTTTGGGAGAAGAAACTGGGTCACAGCCTGAACAAGACTTTCGTTTCCGAGAAAGACGCGGAGAAGCAAATTGAGGGTCAGTCTCTCACTCTCTGTCTCTCTTCGTGCAGAACCTTCTTGTATGAGTAATTTCATGGAATCGAGATACTACATATTCTCTGTTAACAAAGGCATAATCCAAAATATGAAGAACCTCAAACAAAGCATTTAAACATTAAAACGGGTAAGAGTCTGTTCATTCAAAGGTCCGACAGCAATGCCTACAGGACAGTGAAGAGTCGGTGGCCCTCAATGTGATTTCCGTAATTACGCCGGATGATGGCCAAGTGATACGAACTTTTGATGGAATCCACAAGATTCCCGATTCAACTCCCCATGCTGACATTGCTTTTGTGGGGGCTCTTTGTGCCAGTGCACGAGGAGGGGGGTTTCTTCCACTTGTTCTTGACAGGGATACCTAATGCCTTGCACTAGGTTGCTTTGGTTGAGTTGTGTGTCCAACTGCGGCCCTTAAAGGCCGTATGTTTCTTATGTTTTTATAAAAAAATGTGACTTCCATAATTAGTAAAAGCGGTGGTAAATGTACTAAGGATCAAATTTGACAGTGTAATATTCCCAGTTTTTGTAGCTATAAATTTTGGGGGGTATAAGTTATGCTAAACTTAGTGACATAGGGGACTTTGGATTTTGTCATGAATCATTTTCTGACGTGCCAGAGTGTGGGTCATGGCCAGGGTTAAGCATGCCAGCCAACCTATTTCAAGCACTATACCTGAATCTGACTTCAGGTCACGACGTCTTTCCTCTGGGTCCTGGTGATGTGGATGCCAATGAACTCTACCCGGACTTCAAGTATGTTACGGTGGATGAGTTCCTTGACAGATTTGTAGAGAAGAAGTGAGTGAATGTGCCAAGAAAAAGACGTGTTTTATGTAGTGGTTCGTATCAGTAGCAGGAAGTATGCGTGTCATGCCCGTTAGCCTACAAGACATCGTATAAAATTGTGTAAACTTTGTTGCTTTTGTAAATAAAACTTCCCTGCTGGAGATGGAGATTGACCTTATTTTCTGTATTGGCTCTGGTGGTATTATGGAATACGGTAGGTAATGGCGAAGCAAGCCAGGTTATGAACAATTATTGCAAGTAAGCAGCGAGTGAGGTACTAACCTCACCTGCTTTTGCCATTGCCAACCATAATATTCATGCATGCAAGATTGAACTAATTGATTGTTTTGAGATCTAAATACTTGCACAAAAAAGAACGGAAGGTAAAATGAGCACTTTCTGTAGAGAACTAAGTATACCTGTCATCAACAAGCAGCGTTTTGCGTTAATAGTCATTCATTCTACTATTGGCCAATCAACAACTGATTGACACCAAATCCGACCATATTTAATAGGAACCATGCTTCACGCCAAATCCAATTACATTATTTGAAGCACAATGTGTGTAGTTACCTGATAAATTTATGCTTCAAATTCTCCCGGAAACTCAATAAAGGATCTTTCTAATGTATCAAAGGACTTTCACAACCTTGCATACCGGACGCAGACAAACTGCATAAACAATGTCTCAGCACGGTTAAAGTTGAGATTAAACAAACTAATGCATTTCATTGCCTGTGATGATTACAACTGAGGATGACGACTTCAGTCAAATCGCTAACTCGGGTTCTTCAGTGCAAGATAAAGTGCAGGATAACTGCACTTGAGTGGGACCAGTTCCCAAAACGGACTCCAAAACACTCTTGCCCCAAAAGTATTTTGGGTACACCTGTTTTCAACACTTTCAAAATTCATGGTTTATTCATACTGTATCCAAAAAATGTAAAAAATGTATCCAAAAAATGTATGCAAGAGAAGCTGGAATCCACTTTCAGATTCCCAACAAGATCCAACAAAACCATGCTCATGCTTGTTCGGACAATTTAAGGTGCGCTTTCCTTATCTCGTGTCCGTTAAGAGTCTGTTCATTCCAGGGTCCACATCGAAGTCCATAGGACATTACGAGTGACACAAGAACTAGCCAAGCCAACACTCTGTAAATGGTTACTGCATGGATTAACCTTCACGGATCCGAACATAAATATAACACTGTGCAGATCAGAGCCGTGTCCAGAATCCCAAACTCAGGGACGAAGGCATTAGCCATTCAATACCAAACTTGAGTTTCAAGCTACAAGTCACATGTTCAATGTTGCCGCTGCATGCCTCAAGTCCTTCACTTGCTGTATGGCTCTCATCTTTTCCTGTTGCCGAAGGCGAATAGCCACTGACTCAGCGTTCAGTCCCGACACAGGTTCTATTTCGGAAGCAGCAGCTTCGAGCTCCACAAGTAGGTCGTCCACTTCCCTTATGAAGTCAATCCGGAGTAATACGTCATCCTCCTCCGGAATCTCAATCGGGCCCATGTGCTGGACAACAGCACAATGTCATAACCACAGCGCATTTCAAGATTCAGACTTCAGCTAGAGATATAGATCAGATTCCGAGCTCCGTGAAGCAGAGCGTAGTTTCACGAAGGTATTCAGAAAGATGAGAGATGGTTGAGGATATTTAAAAAAAGTTAGGACCTGATCCTGTCTCCTATTGACTGACCTCTGTTACCGACAGCAACGCATCTATTCATACAGTTGGGTGGACAAGCCGTGGAAACATGACTCAGCTCAATGTCTGAGGTCAATCTTGAATAGAAATGGGGTTGTCTACTGTCCCTTCAATAGTGATTTACAACCTCCAACTTTGAATGATTGCATAAGAAATTCATAACTAGTGATGAATATTGTATCTCAACAGATTTGACTCTTGTACCCAAAGCGATCTCCCAATGAAAGCACACTCCTATATATGTTAGAATACTTAAAGTGATCCAAAGAGGAACCTCTGTTTTATATGGGTATGTTTAAAGCCAAAAGAACACTCGCGCATGGCGTTGCAGGCAGGCTAGAAAAGTCTAACAGGAGAGAGAAAACAGGCGTATGACAGGTAAATCGTTACATGACGTCCCTCAGCATGTCCAGCGGAAAACTTTTCCGTTCATGCATTTCTGAAGTATAAGACTACAATTCTTTGCATCTTCATACCTAGGAGTAAGGTGTCCATAATAAGGAAAGGAGGGCTTACATTCTCTAAATCAAGCACTGTCGTAAACGCATCCTCGGGAGGGAAAATCTGAAGCATAGTTGCTCGAGCACGTCGCAACCATTCTTCATGGCTGAAACCATCGTGCAGGTTTAGTAGTTGATTAAGAAGTTGCATAGCCATGCTCGCCTCACTTTGAAGGATTTCCATCTGTAGGCAAAAACAAACAGGTCAAATCAATACACTGTCTAAGGACCCTGAGTATGCCGATTCAACTCGGAAGAAACAAGCAGAGAAGCCACAAGGAGGGTAAAGAGGACAGGTTTCAAAGATGCAAAGAAGATTCCGGAACTGCATAGCAGGCAAAGTTTATTTAGCTCATTGACTACCACGAGAAATACAGGGGAGCCATGATAAGTGCACCAATGCAGTGTCTCTACCTAAAGCAAGTTCCTATAGATATCGGTGGAGCTCCAGTACCAATCAAGTTGAAGGATTTCTTCAGCTAGTAAAAAATGAGTAAAAAGTAAAAAGTTAAAGGGAAAATTAAATTGGTTTAGGGAGGGACACTAAACAGAATCAACGGTGGAGCTTATTTTCTGAAAAGTTACATGTTGTCGGATGCCATCCGATACTTGTAAAGGGGGCATGAAACAATGTTCACGACGACAAACAGATGGATCACAGATAGACCCTGGAATTACCTCCACTCGGCGGTACAACAAATCAAGAGCTTGAATTGCATCTCTCTCATCCTGCAAGCTCGTCCAGGGTACACGTTAACTCATAAGAACGGATTGCCACAGACGGCAATTGCAAATTCAGAGCTTGAATTCAATGTGTGAGTAGTCATTCACAAACTACAAAAACGCAACAAAACATAATAGAGATGGGACCATACATCTTGACGAGCCAGCTCCAAACGGTTTCGAATTACGAGCAGTACAAGAGGGGTGAGCTCTCCACTTTCGCTAGCTTTTTCGATCATCTGCATCGGTGAACTTTGGTAAGTCGGTGTAAGATAAGCTTAACTCCATGATCAACCTCTCTACAGTAATTTCCTAAGAGATAATGAATAATGAGGAGAGTGAAGTCACTAAACGACTTGAGGATGAAGTCTTGCTCAAATTGCATCATAAAGATACCTAACTGCAGCTCGTGTCTAAATGCGACACCCTAAAATCTTGCATGATAAGTAAATATTGAATTGGAGAATGTACACCACCTAACATCAGGACTCATGTCGATTTTGAGAGTGCACATTACCTAAACATCAGGACTCGTGTCGGTATCGATAAAACTTTAGACCCTTTGGATTCTTTGTAAACAGTATCCAGATAAGGCATTCTTTGGTGCATTGAAATCCTCTTTGACTTTCAAGAATGTATAAAAATTTGACCATATGAACAATACTCAACGCTTAAGTGTCGGGTACGCTTAGTTTCCTCTCAAAAATTCGTTTCATGTGTGGTATTTGAGAGTAGTAAATCCTTTCCAATCAACTAAACCCTAAACCCTGAGCTGACAACAGCTAAAAGCTATCCCCAAAGCAGCATATCTACTGATAGTCCCCTTGGCCCCTTGGCCCATTTTAGGTCACGTTAGAATCGACACTCAACAAATCCACATTTGCCTCTCTCGTGCAACATTGCTGAAGGAGCATCTTCACTACAAATTCGTTGCAATCGGAAATAGCAGAACCTCTGCTAAAATTGCAATAACAAGCTTTTGAAATAGAATTCAATCACCCAGAAGAAGTTTACCTCCTCCACATCTTCACCTGCTTTGATCAAAGTGACCACAAGCTTTCGCACTTCCTTGACATCCTCCTCGGGATAATCCTTGAGTTGGCTGCCAATTTTGCGGTACTCATCTTCCTTTTCAGCTTCCACGTCTCTTTCCTCCTGACGCGCCTTCTCCCGCTGTCGCGTTTCCTCTCGCCGCTCTTTCTGCCACTCCTGCAACACCGAAAATCTGCAACTTAGACAGCATCACAGAAATGGATCCCAAACCCAAGAATTTACGGTTCCGGTTACCCACACCATAAACCCTAAATCAAGAACTCACACAGAGACAAATTCTACATCACGAGAATCAATGCAGAACATTGCACGTCTTGGTCAAAACGAAGAACTGCAATTTGATCAAAGCAAATCCTACTCAAAAGAACTTAAACCCCATGAATCTCAACCCCAAGTCAGAGAGAAATTGGAAATGAACCTCATCAATTACAGCTGGCGGCCGCCTAGAATCGCTCGGCGAGGAGTGACAGCGCCATCGAGTAGATGAATTTGAGATTGGTCGACCACTAGTGGAACCTACGGCAAGAAAAAAACAGGGTGAGTACAATGGAATTGCGAAGTGGCAAATGAGAGAATTAAGAAGCAATCTGAACCAAGTAGGCGTGAAATGAGAAGGAGAGGAGTACTGACAAGGGAGAGAGATGGTGGTGGAAGGGTTTGTTTTGGGTTGCGAGGGAGAGAAGGTGGTGCAGGGGAGGAGGTGCGAGGAGTGGCGCAGGCAAGCCATGATCTGGAGTTAGGGCGTCATGCTCTGGATATCACACCAAATGAGGAGGCAACTGCAAGAGCTGCTGAATCACGTAACAACTTTGCTCAACGAGTGGCAACAGAAACACACCAACAGAAATGGTCTGGACTCTGGAACAGCAACGCTCACAGGTTTGCCCCCCTTTTTTTTCCAGAGATGAAATCACTTGTTTTCTAGAAGTCACCAGAATTTTTTTGGTGAAAATTTCAGTGAAGAAAATTATATACCAAATAAAAGATTAGCTCCAAAATCTGAAAATTTCTCCATGGGTGTATGTGATAGTGTAGAATATCATGGAGTGAAAACATTGATTGTGTCTTCCTATAATTAGAAATCAAGGGACTGTGGTTATAGGTCCAAAGTTTGAATTACAATAAATTAAATATTGGATTTTAGAAATTTTCCATGTTTCTGAATTGGGGTAGAAGTTAAACTGCATTAATATTGTTTCTAAAAAACATATAATTTTCACCACAAAACATTTAATGGCACCTTGTATTAGTTTTCACATAGTTTTTTAATACCTACTAGCCCTATTCGCCTGGGGGATATTTTCATTTTTTTATTTTTGAAAATAGAAAAAAAATTCAAAACCCTAAAATAAAAAATAGCCATATTTTTCAATCCAAAGGGATTTCTAATCAACTAGATGACATCTTGATGAAAATCAATTCAACAATTCACATGTTGACACAAAGATAGCACATTTTAAACCCCTTAAGCTCTTTAACTTTGTTTTCACCAAAAACGCTCTAAAACTGTCATTTTTATTACAAGTACCAAAATTTTGAAAAAAAACATTTTTTGACACATGTAACCGTAGGATCTTGTAGTATGGTGACTTGAGAACATGTGTAAGAATTTCAGAAATTTCAACTGTGTGGATTGCAAGATATATGCATTAAATTCACCTAAATCATTTTTTTGGCCCTACAAAAAACAGGGCAGCTGCACTTCACAAGCTCAATTTTTTATGAAAAAATGTCCAAAATGGTGGTGCTTCTTTGAAATCTTTTTCCTAGACAAGTTGCCTACATGCTTAAAAAATTTCAAATCATTTGGAATTGTACAACACGTAGGAAAAATAGTAAATAGAAAGAAGTAGAGAATGATTCAAAATACATAATTGTTAAGAATTTAATTATGGAACTGGAAGATGCCAATCCCAATGGTTGCAATGTTAATATAAACAATCTACATCCTATGGTTTTATTTTTTCAAAAATTATTGAAAATTGAGCAAGATCAAGGACTTCAGAGTTTATTTTAGAGTAGAAAATCCATAACTACTGGCAAACTAAAACTTCTTATAACTTTTGAGTCATTTATCAAAACTAAATGATTCAAAGCTTTCCACGTAGATATAACTATAGAAAATCAATTTCAAGATGTTTTTTTCTGAAAAAAAAGATTTTTTAATCTGCCCAGATTGCCCGCCCAGGAATAAAAGCAACATATTAGGCCATAACTTTGGACTCATATATCCAAATGTCATGAAATTTAGTGCATATGAAAGATATTCCTCATTCCCACCTTTGATTAAAATTTCAGCCAAAAATAGGTACCTACCCAAAAAATTTATACTACCCAAAACTGTGTGTTGGTCCTTTAGGGGTTAATACATGAACAAGATATAAAACACTATTTTTAGAAAACCAATCTATCAACTTATATTATCTTTGCAGATGACATCAAATCCTAATTTTTTGCATCAATTTTTTTTTTTAATATGCAATAAAACCAAAAAAAAACAAATGGTTAGGATGTCATCTAATAGGAGAAGCTTTTTAAATAGTAAAATACTTTTGGGATAAATATAGAAGAAATCTTCAATGTATATAATAATTTTTGTGAACCTTAGATATGAGTTGGAAGTCCTTTGGAGATATAAAGCAAAAGTTATGGCCAAAATTCATAATGCTCTACAATAGGTAATAAAAAAATAATACAAGCAACTCTTGCAATTGCTCTATTGGGTCATTACAAGAAACACCTTCCATTTTTTGTAGCGTTTTGACAAATCTGCATTTTAGCCCAAAAGTACTATGAGTACTACATAGCGGAACAATCTCAACAAGTGATTGTAAAAATTGACAGCTAAAAGTATTGTTGCAAGTACTATGAACTACTTGCGAGTATTAAAAAAAATACTATGGAAAAAAAAAGACAAATTGTCACAAAAAATAGAAACAATGAGTTATAAATTAATAAAAAGTAAAAAATCATGAACAAAAAAAATTAAAAATTAGACATTAGTGAGGACTTGATGGTAATCAAATTTTGCCAAAAAAAGTGAAGTTGACACCATCTTCAATGTTTAGAAGTGCTTATGCAAGGGAGTCATTTTTGCATGGACCTAGAGGATACAAATAAAATATTTAAAATTTTCCCTTGGTAGGCCTATGTCTACCTAGTGTGTAAATAGACCACTAAAATTTCAACTCCAAATCATTCAATTTAAGTACGTTGAACATAGTGAAAAAATCCTAAACTTCAAAGTGTGACAAACTAACAAAATTGAATTTTAAATATAAAATTATTTTTTTATTTTCTAAAGAATAAGGGATTTGATTACCATTAAGTTAGACATATCCAATAAAGTTTTTATGTTCATTGGACTTGTGCTTCAAAAGTTATCAGATGATATCAATACCACTCCAATTGTGACAGAAAATAGGACAAGGATTTTTTAACTAGTAGAAATGTTGTCTAATGTGACATGTCTTTAATGACTAAATGTCTTTTGTGGCATGTCTTTAATGACTCAAAATCAAGTTTTAAGTGACAAAAGACACGTTTTTGTCACTAAGGATCAAATAGATTTCTACTTGGTTGTGACATATCATTGAATAGTTGCAATCTAACTTTCACAAATTATTGTATACAATACCTAGTAACCATGTTACAAACACCCTAAATTGTGCCATTTAAAGTATTTTGTGTAATGTGAAATATAATTAGATTTGATTATTATATGTGGACATCCTATTGTATCTTTGAGTATGATGGTACAATTACTTTGATGTTTTAATTTGTAAAAATAGGGAAAACAAATTTTAAAGAAATTAAAGATTTTTCATTTAGAAGAACTTTATGATGAAGAGATTTGACCAAAAGAATGGTCTGAAAACCATCTTTGATGTTCAAAAGTGTGTGCGCAAAGGAGCCCCCTATTAGCGTGCATGTAGAGGGCATAAAATAATATTTTTTTAAGTTTTATTTGGTTGGAATATGCATGCCTAGTTTAAGAATAGACCACAAAAATTTCAAGTCTATATTATTATTTTTGGATACTCCACAATACAAAAAAACTAAATCGCAAAATGCGACGAAAAGCGACAAAATTGCAAAATTGCAAAACTGCAATCCAATTATAAAAGTTTTTTTTGAAATTTTTGAAAAATAAGGAATCTAAACACTTCCAAGTTATCCATCTTCAATAAAAATTTCAAGTACATTGGCTTCATTTTCCAAAAGTTATGACCAATGACAACTCTGGCACTCTAATTGTGACGCAACATAGGACCGATCTTTCTTGCAATCACAGACAAGCACATCTAACATATTCAACACTTGTCTAACATAACACACAGTGTTAGACATCCAATATGATGTCTAATGTGTTTTTATTGTCAAACAAGACAACCCTGATACTAGAGCAACTTGCAATAGTCTCTTCATGCATAGTAAGCAAAATCACCTCAATATCACTCTATTATTTAATTTTCAATTAAACTGGTCAATATAATCATATTTCAATGTATACAAATTTTCTTATTTTTCAAATAGTGTGACCCTAGGAAATTAGTGTGTCACTAATAAAGACTATTCAGCCTATGTTTTTAGACCATAGTGTTTTGCAGTGTCTGACAGTGCATGTCATGTTAACCCATTAAACGTCGAGGTGGACGTTTTGCAGCCAATGAATGACAAGAGAATCTCTTGTGTAAGACGTAAGTGCAACTATTCATCCTCCAAATTTTGTGGAAAAAGAAAAAATCATCTACACTAGTTTGACTTCCAATGAGTACTTTTGCATTATTTTAATCCAACAATTCACACGGTGTTAAAACATATGATTTCCACGATTATGAGCCCGTCGTTTAAGGGTTGAACACAAGCAATGTCTACTTGAGATACATGCCTTGGAAAACAACCGTTCCATATTTCCATGGTAAATTATACCTTCCATGGTACAAATAAACAACACTTTTGAACTAAAAATCCACCACTAAAAATAAGGACCTTTCAATATTTTTATTGATTTAGCACCAATAGCATTTGCTCAGTAGATTCATCAATGCTCGAAAAATGAATCTACACAATCTAAATAGCAATGTGTTGATATAATATTGAAATTGGCTAACAAGGCATTTTAGGATTTTGACTTTTCTAAGGTGTCATTCTTCAAAGAAATAATGTAACCTATACATATATAAATAAGGTACACAAAGATTGCATGGTGGATCTTCATTGTACATTTAAAGATCTATTCATACTAAGGATTAAGCCTTCACTAGATTCAAGGCCATTAAAGACAAAGTTTGTGATATATAGTCATCCTTCAAAATTTCTTCACTTTGTTTTAACTTTTGAATCCGTAGTAATTTATTTGAATATGATTGCTTTTACTATTTCTAATAGTAAAAGATAATCTCAAAACTTTGCAAAAGAAAAAAATACTCAAATATTTTTTGAAGATTTGAAATTTGAAGATCTATATTTTTTTAAATGAAAAATTGAAGAAAACTCCAATTAAATACATTATGTCATAAAAATCTGAAATTTTCATCACACATGTATATAGCTCATCATAGTGTAAACAAAATTTTCTTATCATTTTATATTTAACTACATAATAAACAATTCATACCTTTATAAGACAATAAAATACTCATTTAAAAATAAAATTCATATTTTTTCAATTACAATAAAAATAAAATTTTGGAACCTTCATTAAGGTATATTAGCTTATGACAAGCAAACCATCCATGACAAACACTTTGGGAATGACCCATTAAGATAGAAATACCTATTTTTGACACTCTCCTAGGATGGCTTTATAGACCAATTGTTGACAACAATTGGATGCACTAGTCATTGAAAAAGATTTTAGTTTGTACCTTCTCATCTACTCATCTCTCTTTCCTCCTTGCTTATGGAAAAGTGTCAAACTCACTTTAATAGGTGAGTCTATAAGATTGGAATGAGTCCAAATGAAAATCTACATTTGTATTAAATAAAAGATTTATTCTTGGAAAAAAAAACATTTTTCTTTCATTACTCTTCATCCTTATGTTTGCACACATTGAGCTCAATTTCTCAACAAATTTCCTATATCCTACAAGTTGAAATGCTTAAGTTATAGAAAATAGGTACTTCTACCATATAACTTTGTACCAACTCATGATGGGCTTTTTACAATATATGAATTTTGAGCTACATTAGGTTGAGTTAGTGGCGACAATCAATGTCTTGAGTGATAGTGATGGAGTTATTAGTAATTGCAATAGGAACTTCTACCTTTTTAATATAAATTCATCACAAAAAGTGAATATTTTTATTCCTTCATGTTGTGGCCATGTTAGGAAATACTATGACTACTTTAGATGGTAAGACGATCATTATAAATACACTTTTTGTTGGTTTTGAGGTAGTCTAGAGACTTTTTAGGGCCAATTGGGCAGTATCTGTCAAAAATTCATAAACAATTTATACTTTGTCCAAAAAAATTTAATTTCAATTGCTCTCTCCCTTTTTGATATTTGTCTTTATATGGAATATTTTTTTAACAATGCCAATAGGGTAGACCAATCATTCTACCTCTTCTAAGTACGTTTATCTCATGTTATTCTTTTTTAAAGAACAAAAAGTCATTTGATTTTCAAAATCAAGTCTTTTAAAGAAAAAAAAAATCACGAAGCTAAAATTTGTTACTTAGGTGATCCATTTTTAACCCTTAGACAACACTGCAATTGTTTTTTGGCTAATGAATGACAATTAGTCTTTTTTATAGGTCAGAAGTGCAATTGTTCATCCTTAAAATTTTGTGCAAAAGGGAGAGATCATATACAATAGTTAGATCTCTAATAAGCACTTTTTGGTTTTTTTAAGTAGATGATATCATACACTTTCAAAAGGGATTTTCTTGGTCACTAGCTAGACATTAAGGATTAAAGTAAATATATAGTATAAATTTCATAACAATGACTACTATGACTTGAACTTGATTTTGACAAGGAGTCTGTATAAGTTGATTTTGTTGGATATTGGTGCCATTACTTTGAGCATTATTTGTACAATTTCTAGTCCATTTGAGTCATAATGAAGTAAAAGAATGGAATGACTTTTATAAAAAGATAAATATACTTCTTGATGTTTAAATGTTTTCAACTTTCATTGTTTATATATAATACATTTTTGCATTCTATTTCCAAATTTCATTCAAACCCAAAGTCATGTGCTATTGCTTGCTAACATTTGAAGAAAAGATTCCATTGATAATATAATCATCATTTCTATTTTATTTAAAGATTTTGCTCTGGATGTAGCAAAAAATTTAGAAGGCAAATGAATACACGATAATGATGTGGTTTAGTAGGTATATAACTTCAAAAAAACAATTCCAAATACATAAATTAGGATTTTAGTGAAGTATTTATTGAGAAGTTGTAGGTGAAATTATTTTATATTACGGTAGTTGTTTTAATTTTTTTAAATATTTTAAATAATTCTTTATCCTTAAATACCTAATCTAAAATTATATTGTCCACTTCAAAATCTTAGAGCAGATTACAACAACTTCAAATTCATATGATTAAAGAATTAACACATGAAATCTTCATAAATTCAATTTAATAATTGCATGTTCCTCCTTAAAATTAAATAGCTATGCTAGTGTTATTTCATGTTCTAGTAATCTTACACACTATCATGTGATCACTCATGTATAATTATTAAGTTCCCTGGTAGGTGTTACGTGTTCAATCAAGCTCTGATAACATGGAACTTTGGGGCATGTAAATTTCCTTGAAGGTTGTTTTATCTTTGGATAGTCTTTCAACCTCAAAATTTTAGAAGTCTAATGTATGACCAAGCTACTGCTTTGTATTATTAGAAAATAAGAGTAAACAATTCATTTGTGAAAGTAATAATAATTTTTAAATAAAAATAAATTAGTTAATGTGCAATTAGATTAACTATATGATTTCAAAAAAACAAGCTTAAGTGTTTACTCACAAAATTGCATTCTATCATTAGTGCAATTTTCAAAAGAAAGATCAGCTTAATACTTCTTATCCACTAAATGATTTTTCTTCTTCTTTGCTTGTCAACCAATTTGTATTATTACTGTATAAGGTTTGAAGTTAGATAATTTGTCTTGTCAATAACATGAAACTCTACAATTACCAAGATACTATGCTCAACAACTTTATATGTTACACCAACCTTGTAATAACTGTAGCTTTGTATAGAATTTTGCATATATAGAGACAATAGAAAGTTGGCTTTTTTTTAATTGATATGTCACAAATATTCTATTTTTTTGAAAATTGGTAAATATATATATATATTCAAATCAATACTAATTCAAAATAGTGGAGCTCTTGGTAACTTATTGTCTTTCCGACACATGATTACAAATCAATGTAACTAAATTCAAGAATTTTGAGGATCTAATTCATCATGAAGCAACTTTGTTACCTTGAAGCTTGTTAATATTACAATTGAACATGGACAATAATGGAAGGATTGACTAGTTTAACTTTTTTTATTCTTTTGTCCCTAGACAACAAACTTTGCATATTAACAATATTAGATTTAGATTTACAATTTAGATTCTTTCAATCTCCATGCTTACATGTATTTACATAAAGCTATGAGCCATTCTCTTGAATTGATATTTTCAAGTGAAAAGTGTAATCTTAATCCAAATTGTACGATTTGGGCTAACTTTTTTGCTTTGTTGTATGATTCAAGATTTTTCAAACTTTCTTTGTTGAAGAGTAACATGTTAGGTTATAAAATTTAGGAATTCTAAGATTAAGGGCTTAAGAATTTAGAATTTTATAAATTTGAAAGTTTATGTGGAATTAGAAGTCTTTCAAGATTTAGATTTCTTCAAATAGAATTAGTTTTTTCCTTCATTTAACTAGTAATATGACTAGATTTGAAATCCTTCAAATGTACAAATCTTTAAATGATAATGAAGATACTAATACATGATTGGTACATTTTGCAATTTTGTCCATTACCAACGTTATTTGAAAATAAAGATTCTAAATATTTTGTAAATTGTACATTTTGAAAACCTTCATTGTTGGACATTTGAAATCTTTTGTTTATGTACATTCCAAAATATTCTATAAAGAAAATTCTAACATCAAAATTCACGTGGAGTTTTTTTTGTGAATCAACATAAACATATTGATTTTTTTATTTGAATCAAGCTATTCTAACCAACTCTCATAATCAACATACTTTATTTTTCTAGTATCAATAAAATAAGACCATTTTGAGACTTGCTTCATGTTCAAAATAGACAATAAAGGAATAAAAAAGTACTACAAACTTCCATCATTTATAATAGAAACTTCAATTGATTGGTAATGTTCCATACAAGAGACATTTTTAGAACAAGTCTTTAAACATAGAATGCAACTAGCTAATGATACAAGGAGAAACGACTTTGAAACAAGTCTTGGGCAAGAGCGTAGCTAGCTGAACATATAAGACAGACTACATCAAAACAAGTCTTCACACAATGAGTACAATCGGATGACTATACACAAGAGACAACTTTAGAACAAGACAATGAGTGTAACCAGATGAATATACAAAAGAAATGACTTCAAAACAAGTCCCGACGCAATGAGCACAACCATATGATTACACACAAGAGACAACTTTAGAACAAGACAATGAGTGTAACCAGATGAATATACAAAAGAAATGACTTCAAAACAAGTCCTGACGCAATGAGCACAACCATATGATTACACACAAGAGACAACTTTAGAACAAGACCTTAGGAATGGGCACAACCAACAAAATGCAAAGGAGAGAGGATTTGGAAACAAGTCCTTACACAATGAACGCAACCATCAACACAAGGAGAGATGATTGCAAAAGAAATCTCCCTCACCTTGAGAAAAAACTTAAGATGATTGTCTAAATAGTAATAACCTTAAGTAAAGATTTAGGATTTGTACAATGAAACTTTTGACTTATAACTTGGAAAGGTTTGAACCTTTTGCGAATTGCATGAGAATTTTTTTACCTTTTGTAACTAGGTTGCAAAGGTTTCTTAAAATCAATCAATGTATACAAAAGTTAATGTAAATAGCTAATCTTTTCTTTAAAATGACACGGAATATGATTGAATGCAAATGGAACATGAATCAATATAAACATGTTGATTTTTTATTTGAATCAAACTCAGAATCAAGCTATCCTAACAAATTGAATTCTTATAGTCAACATGCTTTCTTTATATTTCTTGTTAATATGAACATCACTTTTTAGCACTGATATAAAAAAGGACCACTTTGAACAAGATTTGCTTCATGTTCAAAAGACACAAGAAAGGAGTACGTAGAAAGGTGCTAAAAACTTCCCATCATTCACGATAGAAACTTCAATTGAATGGTAATGTTCCATTTACTCCACTGACCTATATTCTTTGACAATGACAATTTCAAAACAAGTCTTTTGGCAATGAGTGTAATCAAATGACATACATACATACATACATGAGATAAGACTTCAAAACAAGTCCTTATGCAATGAGCACAACTGCACAACTACACACAAGAGACAACTTTAGAGCAAGGCCTAAAAAATGAGCGCAAATGGCTAAGCACATAAGAGAAAGAGGACTTGATAGCAAGTCTTAGGCAATGAACTCAATTAGCAAAATTCAAAGGAAAGAGAGGATTTAAGAACAATTCCCTAGACATTGAGTGCAACTGTCAACTCAAGAAGAGTGATGATCGCAAAACAAGTCTCTTACTGTAAAGAAAATTTAAGATGATTAACCCCTAAAGGACCGTTGTTCCTACGGGGGACAAATGACATTTCGGGCATGTACCTACGGGCACACACTTTTGTGAGATTTTTTGAAACTTTTATTGAAGATGTAGATTTCAGAGAGGTATGTGACGGTCAAATTTTTTCGTGGTTCCGACCTTCTGGCAAGAAGTTATGCACAAATTTGTCCAAACTGGGCGACGGGGGGCAGTGCGGGCAAGTGTTCTGTCCATTGGGATTGCTTTGACTAACAGAGGGCAGTATGCGGGTCACCATGTAGAAAAACAGGTCGGGCTGCCTTCAAAATCGGGCTTGCCTGACAACCCATGCGACAAGTGAGGCGTGCAGGCCAGCCGAGATGAACAGTGGGCGGGTTGGCAGCAGGGCTGTCAGGCGCAGGGCAACCACGGCGATGGAGGCTCAGCAACGGGGGCTCTTCGAGGGGGCCACGGCGATAGGCACGGATGCATGAAGGGGTCCACAGCGACGGACAGGCACGACGATGCGGGAGAAGGACCACAGCGGCGGAGTCTTTGTGACGGGCTTGTCGCCCGAGAAGAACAGACTGTGAAGGAGCTCCCAATTGCGGCGGCGGCAGTAGAGATGAAAGCCGCCTCTGGAATTTTATGAGGCCGCCTGTAAAGTTGATCGTGTACTGCTAAAAAAAAAATTTAATCAAGGAAAATGTCTGGTGGAAGCTGATTTCATGAATGCTAGATTTATCCATGCACACTTGTTGTTCTAAAATACTTCTAATAGGTTGAATTCGTGGATTATAAGGAATTGTAAGCATGCAATGCAACTTGCAGCATTGAAGTCTAGCCAATTCTTCAAATGCACCTCACCTTGGGAACTAAAGCTACGATTGGCCTACACTAGGATCTGAACAACCTCCAGCAGCAATGCATTCACTTCTCATAATTGTCGTTCTATGTAGCTTTTGTAGCTTCGACCATGCCTCCCTGGACCTCTGCAAGGTTTGCTCACTCAACAGTGAATGCTCTGCGTTCTTGCATTTTCAAAGTTCCATGTCGTATTACAACAATGTCGATCTCTCAGACTCACTTCTATACAGACTCCACATTCTTGAGTGATTCGTGTTTGCACTGTTGTATTCTCTGTAATTGAAGAGTAGTGTAGCATTTCAAGTGAAGAGTAGAATTTTGCCAATTTTTAGCAGTTTGTTTGAAGCAATCATGCCTAGACTGAGAGGAAAACAGAAATGCAATGAGGTGAGGAAGTCAATTCCGTAGCTCTTGTTCATCATTGTCACTTCTACATCCATGGATTTGTTGTCTTCATCTTCGAATTAGAATTGGGTCCAAGTGATTGTTGTACGCATGTATTGATCGAAGTAGTCGCTGTTGTTACATCACGCAGTAGGAATGTCTTCACACTCTTGCAGTTTCCTTTGAAACGTCATGACATTCATAGTGTTGTCTGCGTAGGTTGCATGGGATGGTCTTCCCGTGAGAAGAAGCTATCGCTTCCTACAGCAGGAAGCATCGACGAGCACGACGCCACCACCTGCATCGACAAGTCCTCCGCCACAACCTTCTCCGGCACTATGTCCTTCAACTTCTTACCCAACGCCGGAATATGTACCTCCCCTTGCTGAAGGTGTGAGCGATTTCTTTGATACAAATACTAATCCAATTATTGGCGATTGTGATCCTGATTTCATTGACAGTCAGGAGATAATTCCAGGTACGAACTCCTCTGCCTAGGAATTATCAGAGGACGATTTTGATGAAGGTGATTACTCTCATGAAGAAACTAGATCCCTCGAGGAATTGTTGTGGCCCCCTGAGATGCTTTACAATAGTTGTAGCGCCTCCGCAAGTGCCGAACGCAGACACTCTCGTCGACGCTCCTCATCGGGTCCGAGCCGACACTCCAGAGAGGATAGAGGCGGCGGATCACGTGCCTACCAACTGGACGCGGACTGGAGCGCTGACGGCACTGCAGACCCGGACACTGACTGGGAAGGGCCTCCTCCCGAATTGGCAGGTCAGTTCGTGTTTTTTTTTTGTTTTTTTTTTAAATTTTAATTTTTTAAATCTAATTTATTTAAATTTTAAGATAATTATTTAAATTAAGAAATGCAAGAGTCCCCTGCCTTCAATGTTGAAAGTAAACTTTTTTTTTTTTTAAATTAAATTAAATTTTTAATTTTTAATTTTTTTATCTAATTCATTTAAATATTAAAATAATTATTTAAATTCAGAAATGCAAGAAGCCTCTCGAAAGTCCTCTGCCTTCAACGCTGAAATTAAATTTATTTTTATTTTTATTTATTTTTTAAATTTTAAAGTAAACTGAAAGTAAACTGGAAGTAAACTTTTACCCCCATAATAGATTTCGAATATTCTGACATCATATCTGCAATCACATGACCCAATTTCGGTAAAAGGCCTTCTCACCCTGAATTCATGAAACATGAAATGGGGGAACTCACCAGCACTTTTCATTTCCCTTTATGTTACTGGACGTTCGCCCTGTTCAACTTGCAAGACTGGCCTTTTACTTTGCGCTAGGTAAAATTAGGTAGTCTACAAGAAAGCACACAACAATTACTGTATTTGCTTATGAAATTTGAACTAGAAGAAAAAATTCAAAGAAATTGCCAGATCATGGATGAAAACTTCGTGAGAGAAGTGTGACATGTATTGAAGTGCTATTTCATTTCCATTATGCGGATGAAAGCTAGAATGTGAGGCACCACTATTTCTTTTTGAACCGTTCATGAAAGACCTAGGGTCACAAATAGGGACCTATGACCCAACTCGTTTGAAAATTCATAAGTAATTCAAAAATGCTCGGAAAAATACAAAACTACTTGGGTTAGATAGCTCATCAATTTCTCTATGTATGAAAAATGAAATAAAAATATTCCCATCGAAGAAAATACATGAAAAAGGGGGACCAGCCCTTAGATGCTCCATTTCTGAGCCTCCTACCTTACAGCAAATCATGTCCATCCTCACTGTCCTTCGAATGTACAATGAGGTGGTGGTACGAAATCTTTTCCAACCTTGAATTTTTAACATTTCCAATCACAACATTTAGGACCTCTGTACTGTACAAGAGGATGACGGGAGTCTCAGAAAATGGCCTCAGAAAATGGGAGGCTCAGCACATGCAACAAAAGAAAATAAAGCAACCATGCTTATAAGCTTGAACATAGTGTCAGGAAAAATTAAAAACGCAAATGATCACAGAGACTTCACCTACTGCACTTCTAATTACTATTAGTAATCTTCATGTCATTTGAGGCACTCATTTTTAGAGGAGGCCTTTCTATTGCATACTCTTGAACTCCACAGTGAAGAGAAGAAATGAGGTCCTTGTTTGTTATAAGCTGTAGAAATGGATGGAGTATACTCTTAGGTAGAAGATTGAAGTCCAGAGTACCAAATGTAAGGAGGGCAATAGTATTAGTGTTGACAGTGACTAGGGAAGGGGCTCTAGTGAATGTAAGAGTTATACTTTTGATTGGACATATGAAATCCCTTTTCTTCTTTATGAATTTCCTTTTCTTCTTTATCAATTTAGGATAATTGGTCGTACACCAAACAAATGTGCTAGACCATTCCTGTAATTGACTATGAACTAACCATGGATAGTGTGCATACACAGCTACCGATGTTCATGGCCTAGGAGTTGGTGGGGTTAGCAGGCGTATTTCAAGGGGGCGTTCAGAGGAATTATCTATGCATGATGAAGAATTATCAGGTCCTTCAAGAGGACAAAGACTGAGGCATCCGGAAGTGACTTCAAACTATGACTATGAGAGTGATGTTGACTTACCAGAGCTACCTCTCAGTGATGATGAAGATGATGATGACGGTGACGATATTGAGGACCACAACAGTGTGAAGTATATTTTTTGTGATGAGTCTTGGAATCAAGACTTTATGAGTTATTTCCCTTATCATGTTCAATTCATGGGTGCACCGAGCTCCAACGTTTTTTGGAGATGTTTCCCGACGTTTTTGCAGTTGTTTCAAGTGTTCTGGCCTTTCAATGTCTTACGTGCCATTGTGACGGAGACTAACCGGTATGTAACAGCGCCTGATACAAATGGAAACATGGAGGGGGGGCCCACTGGACACCTTTATCTATGATAGAGCTGCATGTATTCATTGCAATTACATTGTACATGGGAATGAAACGGCAGCCAAATGTCAAGACATATTGGCATAAGAAGGGTTCAATTTTTCACTGCTCCACTATTTCAAGCCTTATGTCCCGACATCGCTTTCAGTTACTAACAAAATGTTTACACCTTACGAATCCAGTGAGCTATGTGCATGACAAGGCTGAGCCGAGATATGATAAAATGGGCCAGTTGAGGTGGCTTCTCAATGCAATCAGGGGTAGTTGCCAACGTTCCTGGAATGTCGGGAAATTTGGTACCATAGACGAAATGATGATAAGATATAAAGGGACTTATTGTCCAGCACGTCAGTACATGCCACAGAAGCCGCAGAAGTGGGGGATTAAAGTCTGGTGCTTAGCGGATGCGGTTTCAAAATTCGTATCTAATTTTGAAGTATATTGCGGTAAAGACCCGGCCATTGCAAATGAGGCACGACAACCACGGGGCCAAGGAAAATTGGCACACAATGTGGGCTTGCGATTATTGTCATCCAATGAGGGCTGTGGTCATGTTATAGCCATGGACAATTTCTTCTCAAGCATTCCTCTTTTCAAAGAGTTATTAGAAAAAGGAATATATGCAACTGGAACCGTGCGGGCAAATCGAGTTGGACTACCGTTGGTTCTCAAAAACATAAAGGCTTTTGCTAGAAGTGCACAAGGCACTCTAGAATGGCGGATGCACGAGTCCCGCTCTATTTGTGCAATACTTTGGAAGGATAAGAGGCCGGTTCTTATTCTGTCCACCCATATGGTGCCTCTGCAAATGCCTTTTCAGTTTCCGGTAGCTAGTGTGCCACGTCGGAATGGAACAATACGTGAAGATATTCACACTTCTCCTATTCACCTAGAGTACACCACATACATGAGAGGAGTGGATGTGGCAGACCAGCTCAGGGCATCTTACACTTGTCAGACCCGGTCCCACAAGTGGTGGCATCGGGTTTTTTTCTTCCTCATTGACACTACTGTCGTGAATATGTACATCATATATCTGGACAAGTGTAAGAAGACAGTTCCTCCACGTCCACCCATGACGCATCTACAATTCAGAACTCAATTATGTGAGGCTTTGACACACAATTGGACCAGAAGGCCACATCTCCCTAATCTAGTGTTTCATCGAAAATTTTGTTTCCCGTCATTTTCTTCCATGAGGGGCCCGTGCATTGTCTGTAACGATGGTTCACATCCTGTGAAACGCCCAAAAACTTATTGTGCATCATGTGACAATAAGTTCATGTGCTGGCGTACGGGCTGCTTTCAGAGGTATCACGAAAGTCTCCATTGATTCTACATATATGAAAGTGAGTGCATACAAAGACATATATCTCATTACATTTGCGAACCTTCTTTTTTCCAACTTTATGATGTGTTTTTGAATGCAGAAGTGTAAGAAAATTAAAATTGTTCTACACGTGGCAGATGTTTGCATATAAGAAGCATACAAGTGAGGTATATTTTTATGTAAGGATTGGTCAAAGTTTATGAATTTCTCCATAGTGCACTAAGTTTGAGTTTTTATATATTTATTTACATTTCTTGAAACGAATGTAGAGAATTTTTTTAATTTATGTACACTTTTTATGAAAAGGAATTTACTTATTTATGTAAAATTATTGAAACAAATGAAAAGGAATTTCATTGCAAGTGGAGGAATAGAAACCAACAAATGTGAGGTTTTATTTGGGTGTTCTGTGAAGGCTAATGAGAGAATGCCTTCTTCTTTTCCAGAGCGTGCACCTGATCTGGAGAGGACAAACAGTCCAGCAGTATTCATCATGGCAAGGGAACCTCGGAATGGGCAAGGGAACGCCCACTAAGGCCGGGGAACGCCGGGGAACGCCGGGGGTCGGACAAGGAGGGCCGGGGCAGGGAGTGCGGCAGGGCCGGCCAAAGCACAGGGGTTGGTCATCGGCAACCTGGCCTGTTGCAGCGCCTGGCCCCGCTGACCACAACGCCTGGCAGCGCGGCTGCCTGCGTGGGCCAAGGACGGGGAAGGCCAGGGCCCAGAATGGTCGTGGGATTTACAACAGACCGAGCCCAAATTTTGTTGTAGGCATGGGTTTATTTTTTTGAGGCCCTTCAGTAAATTTTTTTTCCTTTTTTTATTTTTTATGTTATAGAACAATGACATGTTCATGTTTTAACCGTTTGGATTTGTGAAATTTGCCTTTTTCAAATGTACATAAAGTTTGCAAATTTACATAGTGTACATGCAAATTTCAAGACCTTCAAGCATTTCAGAATTTTTTGAAGTATGTTGTACTCCTCCAATTCATATGAAAATTTTCCCACATGTAACTAACATGCTCTCTTTCATGGAGAAATAAAAGCTCAACTTTGTATAGAGCAATTTTTCCAAAATATGAGTGGTCAAACACAATTCAGAGTTTCGGGCATGAAGGAAAAAAACTTTTTTCTCAACTTTGAAACCTCATATCTCTCAATCTGTTCGGTCAAATTGTATGAAATTTTTACCACGTGCTCTCAAACAAGTTAACTACAAGATACTACGGTCAGATTTTTACTTTACTTTATTTTATTTTTTCGGTGGTCAACGGAGCAGAAATGGCAGTTTTCAGGCCTCTTTGGAAGAAAAATGACCTCGGTCCTTTAGGGGTTAACCTTAAATAAAGATTTAAGATTTGTACAATGAAATCTCTTTGTAACTTGGAACGGTTTGAACCTTTTTTTACTTATTAGAATTTTTTTTACCTTTTATAATTGGATTGAAAAGGTTTCTTAAAATCAACCAATATATTAAAAAATTAATGTAAACAGCTAACCTTTTCTTTAAAATTCAATATTTTTTTCATACAACTAAATATTGATGTTGTGCACAACGTCATTGAGAATCTATAGTTTTTTTTTATAAAAATGAATTAAATATAATAATAATAATCTTTTAACTTATTTTCTTCTACATTAGAGACACTTCCATTGTAATCATAATAAACACTAAATAAATATTAATAGGGATACAATATAAACTAGGCATATATTGATCACTATTCAATATTAGTCTAGTTAAGGTAGAACGTGCATTCTAGGCCTAGGTTCATGTATGAAAGTGATTATAAATTGGTTGGCTTAGTCCAACTCCTAAGAGGTCATTTGTTATATCAATAGTTTTTTTAAATAATAAAAAAATTCCCCCGTTAAGGCAATGTCAGCATTTTTTAGACAAGGTCCTTAAAAATAATAAAAATTAATAAAAAATTAATAATGAATATAATTTTATTTAAAAAATAAAAAATAAAAAATAAAAAAACATTTATAAATCAAATATTTTATAACTTAAATATAGCATATTTATAAATCAAATATTTAAAAATTATAAGATTTTTAGCAGAAATTAATTTTAAATTTTAAATATATAAACCAGTCTCAATTTCAAAATTAATCTATTTCGATACAGTAGCGTTGAAACAGAACTTGGAGAACGGTCGAAATTACCAGACACCCGGCAACGTCAAAGAACGCCGGTTATCAAACTCATTTCCGGGTATGTATCCTTGCATAAAGTGCAACCGGAGACGTGGACGGTCTTCGACAATTGGTAACGTGGGTAGGCCCTTGGCATCCACGTCAGCCATGGATCACATTCTCTTCATCGTCCCTTCCGAAGTTTCAACGCATTCACGCCTGCCATCACCACCAATTCCAGTGGAAGCTCCCGCACACATCACTTCGCGAATTCTCCATCGCACTGTACTACGTTTTTCCGCACGAATTTCCCGACCACTTGAGAAGAAACCCGAACAAAAACCATCAAATGTAGTTCCTGTAGTGCAATTTTAGTCAGGGCTCTGGTAGGTTTCAATTGTCGCAACTCAGTATAATGACCTGGTTTGATCGACGCTGGGATCGTGGTCGAAAGAGTTGGAATTCAAACGAGATTTTTCTTTGAAGAGTACATTGTGTGAATCTCGGGGGTTTAGTTTAGAGAACTCGGGACGCGATGTCGCACCTTCAGGATTTGGGGAAAGTGGCGTCGGGGTTGGCGATGGTGGTGAAGGAGTCCATCAGGAGGTCGCCGAGCTTGGGAAGTACAGCGTTCGATGTGCTGAAAGTAGTGACTGGCACGGTGACGGACTTAACCGGGCTCACGCAAGGGCGCGTGAAGGAGCTTCAGAATTTAGGGCATGGACACAAGGGCGAGGAGAGTGGCGATGTGACTGAGAATCGTTTGTCGACTTCATCAACTGGAGCTCGAGAATCTTACCTGCTCAACACGCTTGATAGTTTAGGCCCTCCGCGTCGCCGTGACAGGACCGATGAGGTGCTATCGAGAGTGAGGGAGGAGGTTTTGCCGTCCGTACCCAAGAGTCCTTTGTTTAAACCTCTGAAGAATTTCGCCTCAGTGGATTCGCATTCATTTGATAAAGACCCCTCTTCGCAAGCGCATGTGGTGCCCGAAGAAGCGAAGCTGGACAGTGAAGCAATCAAAGCTGAGCAGGTGCTGCGAGCTTCAGGGCTAGGTGGTGCGTTTCTCCCGTTATAGCCTATTGAATGTCCCGTTCCTTGAGTAATGCCGCCTTTGATGCAATGTCGTTATGGTAGAGGATACTGTTTGCATCGCTTTGTGCAATTGGCTGAGCAGGAAAGAGTTCTGCATTTGATTCTTTGATTGCTTGTAATCTGTTTTCTGAAACAGAGCAATCATGCTATGAATCCACTTTGTGGGTATATTGCTAAGGTAGAGGACTCTATTTGTGTCACTTGAATAAGAATTTAAACCTTTAATTAATTTTTAATTTTTAATATATTAATAAAAAAATTATATTTTAAATTTGCTAATTTATAAAGACTATATCTTTCAAACATTGCAAAAACTAATTGGTTATCATTATTCATTAACCCCTAAATGCCCAAGGCCTATTTTGAGCGTCTTAAAATTTGTTTTAAATTGAACAAAATGTCAACATTCTGATAACTTGTATTAGGGTTTTTTGAATTGTAACTGTACAAATTCAAACTAGACATGTTAGAGATCTCATAGGAAAAGAAAATACAACAATATCACATATGGAGTGAAAGATTATAATGTTTGACCATGAAGGTGTTAAAATTGCAAAAGTGATGTAAAGTCTTTCAATCCTCTTTTCACAAGTCAAGTCTAAAAAGTTGGTGACCAAAAAAATATGAGGTTAAAGAGCTTAACATGTATAACCCCGTTCAATTTATGGCTTCTTAAAATCTCTTTTACAATTTTTTTGAATGAATTTTGAATGTGATTTTTTTTCCAAGATCTAGTGTATTTGAGATCCATTTTCAAGAGCTCTCAACACTATGAGAAGTCAAGATTGCAATGTATACCCTTGTACAAAATCGTGAATAGAAAAACCATTATAATTTAGTTTCAAGATTGGATTTTTGATGCTAAAATTAGACTTCAAGAAGAACTTTTCAAAAATATAAAATACTAAAAATAACAATTTGATTAGGTTTTATTTAACTTCAAAGTTTTGCAAACACTAGATGTGGGTGCCTTGGACATTTAGGGGGTAATAGTATTATAAAGCTCTTGATTTGAATACAACCAATGAAACATTACACATACAAAATATGTTAAAATCAAGTTTTCTTTTATTGCCTTTCAAGATGATCCTTCAGGCATTACTTAATGGCTCAATGTAGATATGTCTTTTCTTTTTCAAGCCATGGAAACTAGGCCACTTAGAATAAAAGGATATTAACAAAGGATTCTAAAACATATTTGAAATTCAACATGAATTTTGTTTGTTTCTAATTCAAAAATTTACAATAAATTTAGTTTTCACACAAAAGTCTCAAAATCCTAAGGCTTACAAAAGACATGTTATATTGTCATTCAATCTTTGAAATTTAAATTTAATATAAATCATTCATACATCGTTGCCAAATGACAACATATATGTATATATAGAAAAAGAAAGAGAGATGGACTCTAAAGTATAAAAAAGAAGTCATAGGCTTGTCTTTTATTTCTCCCAAGGAAGAATTATATAGAAATCTAAAAGCCTAATCAACAATTTTGATTGAATTGGGAAGGTTCTAATTACCAAAATTGAGTTATATACTTTTCTTTTCTTTTGATATCAAAGACAAGTATAGATTTTGGATTAGAACGATTATACAAAAAATTTACAATTAAGCTAAAATTAAAAAAATTTCCTTCTAACATGAGTAGGTTCACCACAAATTCCAACAGAAAAACAACTATTCTTCCATCAACCATATAGAAGTGGAAATTCACAATGCACTCGTCAGTTTGATTTCCAACTTCTGAACTTAGAAATATTTCTTTAAATTGGACCATTTTTGTGAAGACAATAAGGATAATCCATCATGTGCAAGTATTAAGGTTTGCACACTTATAATGGTTATTGATTACAATTGAGCATAGCTACAATTAATCATCATATACAAAAAATTTATTGGATCTTATTGTCAACTAAGAGAAGATTTCAATACACTTTAGCATGTATTTGAATGCAATATGAATAAGTTATGATTTTTTTAGATACTATCTCTAGGTATAATTATTGAATGACACTAGAATAAAGGGAATTTCACATTGCATCCAAAATCCTAACTTTTAAAGTCTCAATTCAAAGCCAATCCTAACTTTTTTGAGTTGTGGAAGGTGAATAAAAAATAAAAATGTGAAACTTGTGACTCATAATGTGAACTTGTGAAGGCCAAAGTCCCAATTCTAAACTTCCATTTGTCTCTTGTATAATATTATATAGCAATTAAAGTACCTAAAAATGAGTCAAAGTCAAAATTTCATTTTGGGGCACTTTTAGCATTACATTTGCATCAAAAAATTTAGAAAAAAATTTAGTCAATTAGAATGCCTTATATGGTATTTTATTCTTTCTTTTATATTCAAAAAAATTGTTGGGACTTGGAAACCAAATTAGGTTTTCATTTTGGCTAGACCGGATTTTCTTGGCTCCAAAACTTCTCAAAAATGTTGCCATATAAGCATTTAGGAGTGATGTGGGACTTAGGACTTAGAACTTGAGATGTAATGTGAAGTCCGAAGTCCCAATTTTAAACTTTCCACCAATTTGATATTGAGAATTCAGTGGGACATGAGATATGGGACATAATGTGAAATAGCCTTAAGTTTTGGTTTTAAAAAACATACTCATGAAACTTGCCTTGAATAAGGTAGGGTGCTCTAAAAGCAACCTTGCTCTAGAAACGACCACCAACATAGAGGTATATTTTGTTTTCTTTATGTACCAATAGTATACATTTAATGAGATGGTTGCTTTTAGTGACTATTGCATTTTAACTTCAAAAATTTATAATTAATTCTATAAAGGTTTACAAAATATAAAATGACTTTGGGTTAGGTCTAATTTCATTTTGCTTCCTATAAAAATTGATCGAAAATTGTTTCAAAGAGTTTAGCTTCCGTCCAAATGGAATCAACTTTTAAAAACTTAAAAGGTCACAATAGCTCAAGAAATATACTTTACATCTTAATTTCTTCTTAAAATTAAATACTCTTAACAAGCTTGTTAACATAATTCCAAAAGTTAAGAAGTACATGAGCTTATGATTTTGACTTACAAGCCTTTGAAATTGGCTTAATAAATTTTGAACATTGCCCAAAGAAGGATAGCCTAATTTCAAAGGTTTATAAAGCAAATCTTGTGCTTGTGTGCCTTTCAAATTTTGGGACTATATTAACAAGATTGTTGAGGGTACGTATAAAAAACTTATTGTAATTGGGCCTATCTATCATGGTTATCTGAAATTGTCCATAACTAAAAAAATGTTCTTATAAGGCATGATTTTTTAACAATAACGTAGATTAGTTTGAAATTGTCTAGGCATCAACTTAATAATGAAATACACCTCTGGTTAAAATTTCATAAGAGTACAACAAATATTGCACTAGAAAGGACCTTCCCAAAAGTGCAAAATGGCTTGAAAGTATGTCTCAAGGTTTTAAGGATTGAAGCGCATTTTAATTTGAAGTGTCTTGTTCCCGGTCTTGTTTTAATGTGCTCATAATACATCTCATAAGAAATTAACCCCTAAGTCTCCAAGTCCTTATTCTGTCAAAAAAAAAATACTCAAAATTATCATTTTAATGCAAATACAAAAAAAAATTAAACATTTGTTTTTTTTGCATATCCAACTTAAGGATCTAGTACTAGACTAATATAAGCAGGTCTAGAAGAGATTTTAAAAACTTTGACTATATTTACAAGATATAACCATTAAAAAGAAGAAAAAAAAAAGATTTTTTTGTTCCTAGCTTGCCTCAATTATAAGCCTTTGAATCATTTAAACTTAAATTTTTTGTTCTACACATCGTGATTAAATATTTTCTTATGTTGAATAATTGATTTGAGAATTTGGGAAAAAAATTCAAAGACAAACCTCATAATTTTCATTCTTGAAAACATTCTTAAGTCAAAATAGGTATAAGATAGAAAGAAAAAATAAATTGTTGATAGCTCTAAGATGGATTTGAAACACACCAATCCCAATAGTAAGATTGTTCTAGTCTAGAAAGCAAACTAAATCATTTACGACTTTTTTTTCAAAATTTGTTGAAATAGAATTAAAAAATGGATCTAATATATTATTTTCTCAAGAATTTGCTAAGATTGCCTACAAAACAAGAAACTTCATAACTTTCACATTCCTTATCCAAATAGAATGAATCAACCTTTCCTTTATAGACAAAAATATAATTTATAACAAATAAAATTTTTAAAATTATTTCAAAATTTGTTTTGTTGTTGTTGTTGTTATTCATCATAGTCTATTTTGAAATTATTGTGGCATGACTTTTGCTCTCAGACACCAATTAAAATAAAAATATATTTTCAAAAAGCTAATTAGTTATCCAATTTTGAAAAAAAGGTTTAAGAAAATCTTGCAAAAAATTGAGAACATTGATATTTGCCCAATTTTAAAAGTCCACTAAAGGGACTCTTGGAACTTTAGGAGTTAAGCGTTGGTGGAACATTTGGTTTACAACTTTTATGGGCATTTTCACGCCACAAGTATTCAAATGCCTTTTGAACTAGTACTATTTTGGACTAAGGATTTTTGAACTAAAAACTAAACAAATTCATTGCAATTATTTAGAGATTTAGAATCCTTCTCTCAAAATTGTTTCATAATGATTTTCAACTAGATATTGAAAGTGAATTAAATCATAAACAAATTGGAAAAATATGCTTACGGTGAATTCTATTACACCTAGATCTTAAATTATTAGATAACTTTTAGATCCAATTTAAAAAAATATAAATACAAAAAAAGCATAAAATATAAAATTTTGATATTTTAAAGTCTTAATTATATTTAAAGAATATAAAAGAATTTTAAATTTTGATTTTAAATTTATAAAATTTTCCTTCAATCAAAGCAAAATTATGGAAGCAAATTTCTTAAATTATGGAAGCAAGTTTGATTTTTTACTTCATTTACATATGTTTTAAAAGACTTAATTTGGTAGATTTTATAATTAAAAAATTATCGAATTTGCAAAATATACGAAAACCAATATATTGTAAAAATACTCTTGTGGTGCATATCAATTTATCAAATCAAAATTTTGATGTTTTAAAATTCAAAAAACATTTGTAACTTTTTCGATATTTATTATAATGACATAAAACAAAACTTTGCTTCTAGAGCTTGATGATTGAAAGCTATCTTAAAAGTTTCATGCAACAATTCCAAAAATATGAAGTCAATAGAACTTACCTAGATTCCTAAAGTGATATCTTTAGAACTTCAGGGGTAAGTTAAAAAAAATTAAAATTTTCACTCTAGGCGTATACCATAGTGCAAAATACTATAGTGTAAACAAAATTTCTTTGTTGTTCTATAATAAAATTTAATAGTTGAAATTGCAATAAAATGTGCAACTTTAGGAATTCTAAGAATTTAAAAGTTGGTTTAATAAACTAGATTTGAGTGCCAACTTCATTCCATCAGTTGGGTTCAAATTCAAAAAAGATAATTTTCTTGAATAAAATTCAGATCTACAATAAGGAGCTAGAATATACCATAACACACTCAATCCAAGAAAATAACATCTTTTGTGATGAGAGGATTGAACATCATTCTCTGTCTATAGAATAATCAATATTTTCACCACCATGCGTAGCAAACACGTCTATGATTGTTTTTGGATGGAAAGTCACAAGTTTTCATCCACTAATGATCATCTATACACTTTCTAGCTCCGATATTTTTTTTATTCAACCCATAAAGACGTTTTCTAGGGATCTCGATAAATTGGTTGCATGAGATATTTCAGGAGGGGGGGTGGGGTAAAACCTGCCCCTGTTTTTTTTGGTTTTTTTAAAGTAGAAGGGGACCTCCTAGAGTAACTTGGGGCCGTAGGCCCCAAATTTGACAAAAAAAATTCAAAAAAAAAAGCCTCCGGACCCCTAAAATGAGAAAGCCAGAAATTTGAGAGGGCAAAGGGCCCACCTCCTGAAATATCTCGTGCAACCAAAATATTGAGATCCGTTTTCTAGCCAATGAATGACAAAGAATCTCTCCATGTAGGACAAAAGTACAACTATTCATCTTCCAAATTTTGTCTGTAAAGGGAAGATGTTCTAGAGTAGTTTGTCTTCCAATGAGTGCTTTTGCATTTTTTTTTTAAAGACAACAATGATTTCCACGGTGACCGGCTCGCCATGCACAGGCCAAGCGATAGGCTCCCTCGAAATAATCTCCACTCCTGGGAGGACACGCACTCAGGGCTCTACTGTTCCAAAACTACAGTACTGACATCTTGAAAAGTCGGCACCGAGTGACCTTCATTATGGGTACTGTACTGTACAGTACAGAACTCGAGAGTACTCTAATACTTGGCGGTTCGAAACTTGCCGGAACTTGGCGGTTCGAAACTTGGCGGTACTCGAGAGACACTAATAAAAGCTCTCTAGCAAGTATGGACTATGGAAGCGCTCTGGGGCACGCAAGGCACGGAGAGACGATGTCTGTTCCGAGTTCCACACTTGAACAGCTTGCTAGTTCGTATTTGCATAGCTTACTGAGTTACTGATCGATGTGAGTCGCAAAGTCTTAAAACTCCTAATGTTCTTCCCCGCATTCTTCTATAGTTCTGAGTAAATCCCCTCGCAAATGATTCTCTTCGTCATGCACGGGACAAATTTCTGTTGAGGAAATCTTCTAGTTTATTGAATCCTACAGATTAGTTGCTAGCTACCTGCACAGGGATTTGTGCAAGTGTAACTATCAGAACTGATATTATAACCAGTGTTCAAGTAAAACTGGATCAAGTCTATTGTGTCAAGAGAGGAATGACTTGATCGAATATATAGGAGCGATGGTCCTCATTTTAGAAAGGTAACCGTAGGTAAGCCTAACCCTACCTTCTCAACCTTACTCTAATTGAAGCCCGCAGGTCTTGTCAATTGCAACAGAGTTGCTGTCGGTACGTTAACCCAGCTAGGCTAACGATCGAATTAAGTTCACAGCTAGAGCGTCGATCCGTTAGAATCTGGCCATGAATTGAGCTAAAACTGAATTTAGATCACTAGTTTTGCCATGTGCACGCGCAGGTGTTAGGATTTGAAGAGATCGATCGATCGAACTGATCGAACCCAGCCTAGCCTAGCTTGTAGCGAAGAATAATTATGCATTGGCTTCAATCGTTGCATTGCGGATCAGTTATATTAATTTGGCCATGGAAAACTGATTTGAGTTCTCTGGTTTTATTTGCCATGTGTGCAGGCTAGGGTAAGGAAGAGATCAACCTTAAACCCAGGTACGTGAGCCTGAAGCGAAGAATCATCATACACCCGCTCGGTTGTCGTCATGAGCTTCCTCCAACCCGATGCGATTGCGAAGTTCAAGTCCGTGCGGAGTTTTCTGCTGTGGTTTCAAATGGCCTATTCAATCTGGCAATTCATCCGAACCGCCAAGTTTTTCCGGCTGCCTTACGTTACCGTGTCGTCCTCGTGGAATGGCTTTGATTCCTGGTACAAGACGCGCAACCTCGTCTTGATGCACGATGGGCTAGATGTGGACAAAGACGGCATGACCGACCAAGGGCTACAGTCCGTAAGCTTGAGCTCGCTTCCCCCGGGCATGACCATCGAGGAAGTTGGCGACTGCAACGTCGAGGTCTCGTTCACCGGCCTTCAGACCCCGTTTACATGCTTGACAAGCAAACACCGAGCGAAGCACATGGTGGTGTTGCAGAGCTCCACGCGACAGTCTAAGGCCCAGTTTGGAAGAGACGACGACTTGTTGTGGCCGAAGGTGCATCTCATCCGAAGGTTGAGCATCGAGGATGCCATGAGTCATGTACTCTCGGGCAAAGGCTACTCCACCATAGAATCACAGAAGGTTTGCTTCTTTGATTACAGTGCTCGGGAGCTTCTGAACCAGAACTTCGTGAGGTTTGCATCGATCTGGCCTCTGATTCTCCAAGCTCGCCATTTCGATTTCTGGTCCATTGTGTTCAGCTTATTCATCATTTTGATGGATGTCTTCTCTTACGGAGCGAACAAGCTCTGGAAGTTTGTGCAGTACTGGGTATCGAGGTTGGTGAAGGTGGTCATCTTGCAATTTTCCAACAGGAAGACGCGCGTGTTTTGGTTTACGTTCATGGGGTCAATCTCGTCGCGGTTTATGTGTGGTAACTTTGTCACCGAAGAGGCGTCTTCCAAAGTGGTGAAGCGTGTCTTGCTTGCCACACACATCAAATTCGACAAGCGCAAAGTGGCTACCCTTGACCCCATTCTCAACATAGATATTGAAGTGCCAAGAAAAAAAGGGAGCCACGAAGTTTCGCAGTCGATTCAATTTGCAATGGGTGGCGTTCGATATTCCGCATTAGTACAACCGCGGCTGTCTGAGCAATGGCGTTCTTCCGTGTTTTTTAGGGAGCACAGTCTCAAAGTGAACGACTGGGCCGTTGAAGACATGGCCTACTTCTTGCAGGTCTGTTATTACTGCAATGAGTTCAAATCCTCGCCAATCAAGGAATTAGATGAAATAAACACTGCCACGTGTTCCAGCTTTTCGGAGATTGTCCATGGGGTGAAGACCCGCAACTTTGTTGTTTGTGAATTCAAATCATCGCAGAGATTGTTTTTCACTTGATAAGGCACTCCAATCAAAAATTTGGAGGCCTAGCATCCCATCTAGATGATCTCCAAGAGCTGAAGCTGGATTGCAGGCTTCTACATCTCCATGTGCTTATCAAATTACATCTCCCATTTTCAGTTTGGATTTTTTAGCTCAATACTTCAATGAGTTCAGCTTGGTGTCAAAATACTTGGTGTCAAAATGAGGTCATCTGTTTTGACACCGTGTGAATTGTTGGATTAAAATAATGCAAAAGCACTAATTGGAAATCAAACTACTGTAGATGATTTTCCTTTTTCCCACAAAATTTGGAGGATGAATAGTTGCACTTCTGTCCTACACAGGAGATTCTCTTGTCATTCATCGGCTGCAAAACGTTTAAGGGTTAATTCATCACCATCCTGTTTTTAAAAAAAGAAAAAGAAAAAGGGAAGACAACTAAGGTAAAACATTCTATCATGGTCAGAATTGCTAGTTTGTCCTCATGCCATGGTTGAATTTTTTAATTTAAATTCCCACGTACAAACAAGTGTGAGAAATTACAAGAACAATTAAAATTATATTTTTCAACAAAGTATGAATTTGCTATGATTTTTTGAAGTGTTATGCCCAAAAGAGTTTGTAGACTATCCCAAAACCAACATGCAACTATAATTATGCATAATGCTCACCTTATTCTTTTAAAGCAATCACAATATTTTCTAATGTGGAAAGCCTTAAAAAGTCACTTCTTACAATGATTTACACTAAACTAGCTAGATGTTCCTAATGAGGTTCCTAATTATTCTATTAGTGTCAAGTAAGACATTGATTATGGCCCAAAATCTCATAAACTAAAAAATCCATCATGGGATCATTCCTTAACCCCTAAAGGTTTTTGACTATGTTTTCACCAAAACTGTCATTTCTAGTACAAGTACCAAATTCTTGAAAAAAAACATTTTTGGACACATGTAACCGTAGGATCTTTTAGTGCACTGGTTTGAGAAGATGTCGAAAAAATTTCAGAATTTTCCACCATGTAGATTGCAAGATAATAGCGTTTGACTTTTTTTGTCCTTGCAAAAAACCGGGCAGCTGCACTTCACAAGGTCACATTTATATGAAGAAATGTCCAAAATGGTGGTAACTCTTTGGATTCATTCTTCAAAACAAGTTGGCTACATGCTTGAACAATTTCAAATTATTTGGAATTGTACATCATATAGGAAAAAAATAGTAAGTAGAAAGAAGTAGAAAATGATTCAAAACACTAAATTGTTAAGAAATTAATCATGGAATTATAAAATGCCAATCCCAACGGTTGTTATGTTGTAATAAACAACATACATTCTATGGTTTTATTTTTTTGAAAAATATTTAAAAATGAATTAAATAAAGAACTCCAAGGTTTATTTTAGAGTAGCGAATCTATAACTACCCGCAAACTAGAACACCTCATAATTTTCATCTCATAAATCTAAATGGAATGATTCAAAGCTTTCCATGTATATGTAAATCTTGAGGGCCAATTTCAAATTTTTATTTTTTTTAAAAGTGATTTTTCAGACTTTTTTTGAGCTGCCCGCTGAACGTTGAAAATGACATGTCATCCAATAACTTTTTAACCATATATTCAAAAGTTTTGAAAATTTTTGGGCCTTGAAGCTACTCCTCGGGCACATGTTGTGTGAAAATTTCAAAGAAAAAAAAGAAAATTTCCGTTCGTAGTGAGCTGCCCAAAATCGCTATGTTGCCAAAAAATGTCGTTTGGTCCTTTAGGGGTTAAGTGTCCATCATGGGTCATTTGACCATAATGGGCTATTCTACCTTACTTGCATCTTTAAGGGTGAGATGTCATGAGAAGTTAATTATCAATGTTACCATTTCCTATTAATTAACCTATAGATGCCTGAGGTACCAAATTTTGGTGTCAACTATAGGGTGAATGCAAGAAAGACTAGTACTATTTTTTGTCACACTTGACATGTCGGACTTGTTATCGGCTATAACTTTTGAAGAATGAATCCAATTAACTTGAAATTTTTTTTGGAGATGGCTAACCTGATCTTGTTTAGATCCCTTATTTTTCAAAAAAATTAAAAAATCATTTTATATTTAAATTTCAATTTAGCTAATTTGTCACACTTTGCAGTTTAGGGGTTTTTAGTACTAGGGAGTATCCAAATTTAATGATATAGATCTGAAATTTCTATGGTGTATTTCCATAGTAGGAAGTCATGTTTATACCAAAGGAAATTTAAAAATATTTTATTTTATGCCCTCCACATACGTGCAAACAGGGCTCCCTTGTGCACGCAATTCTAAACATTCAAAATTGTTTCAAGATCATTTTTTTGGTGAAATGTCTTTCCTATAAAGTCCTCCCAAATGGAAAAATTTTAGTTTCCTTAAAAAAAAAATTTCCTATTTTTTACAAATTAAAATGTGAAAGTACCTATTTTCATGAGTATTGCACTTTTTCAGTGCTCCTACTTAGAGAATTTTTCAATGCTTTTCCTTCCTAGGGTAACTTCTTCTTAAAGGTGTATACATTGAACAGATTTTTCAGATTTTTTTAAAATTGTTTTTCTAATTATACAGTACTCCCAAAAAAACATGAGTACTGTGGAAAACGCTACGCAAAGTGGACGATCTTTCTTGCATTCACCCTATACTTTAAAGTTAAATAAAACCTTACCAAATTCTTAGTTTTAGTAGTTTATATTTTTGAAGACTTATTTTAGCTTCAGAAAGCCGATTTTGAATAGTCACAATTTTTCTATTCAAGATTTTGTACAAGGGTGTCCATTGCAAATTGATTTTTTAGTGTTAAGGAATTTGAGAAATGAGCCTCAAATACACTAGATCTTAGAGAAAGAATCCCATTAGAAATTCATTTAACCCCTAAAGGACCAGCATGCTTTTTTTGGCAATATAGAAATTTTGGGCAGGTACCTACGACTAGAGATTTTCATATTTTTGGCTGAAATTTTAATAGAACTTGTGGGCAAGGAATATCTTTCATGTGCACTAAATTTCGTGACATTTGGAAATATGAGCCAAAAGTTATGGCCTAATATGTTACTTTTTCCCCAGGCCAGGCAGATCATAAAAATTCACTTTTTTCATAAATAAAAATTTGAAATTGGTTTTCTAGAGTTATATATATGTGGAAAGCTTTGAATCATTCTATTTTGACCAATGAGTCAAAAGTTATGAGGAATTTTAGTTTGTGGGTAGCTATAGATTCTCTACTCAAAAATAAACTTTGAAGTCCTTTATCTTACTTAATTTTCAATATTTTTGGAATAAAATAGATTCATAGGATGTATATTTTTTATTACAACATTTCAACCATTGGAATTGTCATTTTTCAATTCCATAACCAAATTCTTAACAATTTTGTATTTTGAATCATTCTCTACTTCTTTCTACTTACTATATTTTTTCTATATGTTGTACAACTCCAAATGATGTGAAATTTTTGAAGCATGTAGACAACTTCTCTAGGAAAATGAATCCAAAGAAGCACCACTATTTTGGACATTTTTCATAGAAAAGTGAGCTTGTGAAGTGCAGCTGCCCATTTTTTTGCAGGGCCAAAAACATGATTTTAATGAATTTGAATGCTTATATCTTGCAATCACGCAGTGGAAATTTTTGAAATGTTTACCACATGTTGTCAAGTCATCATACTTCAAAATCTTACGGTTATATGTGTCAAAAAAAAAAAATTTCAAAAATTTGGTACTTGTACTAAAAATGGCAGTTGTAGAGCGTTTTTGGTGAAAACATAGTCATGGAACTTTAGGGATTAAAAAAATTGTAGAGTAAATTTTGAGAAGCCATAAATTGATTGGGGTTATGCAAGTTAGACCCTTTATCCTTGTATTTTTTTGGTGACCAACTTTTTAGATTTGACATGTGAAAAGAAGGTTGAAAGACTTCAAATCACTCTTGTAGTTTTAGCACCCTCATGATCAAACGTTATAATCTTTCAATCTCTAACTAATATTGTTGTGTTATCTTTTCCTATGTAATCTATAACATGTTTAGTTTGAATTTTTATAGTTACAATAGTTCAAAAAAAATTGATACAACTTGTTAAAATATTGGTTTCTTGTTCAACTTAAAGCAATTTCCTAGAAGCTCAAAAAATGCCTTGGGCATTTAGGAGTTAATTTTAAAATTTGGTCTCCCTTATAGGCCATGGATGTTCAATTCAATAATTGAGGTCAATTTCAAGAAAGATCACTTAATGATTTGAATAAGGATATATGAATAAGATGGCCTTTGAATGTGTATTTTCTTAAATGTGGTGTATATGATGTTTTACCGCATTTGATAGGATTGAAGCATCTTGAGGTTTTGTTGCTTATGGTTATTTTGTGTATTTTCCAAACTATATTGTTGTGTCTTTTTTATTTTGAGGTTTTTAATATTTGTTTAAGGGCATGCTAATAGAAGGTACAACCATGTGTCTATATTTTGTGTTTTGCATATAAAGCAATTGATATTTGTATATTCATTTGGTCAAAATAGGTGCTTTTGGGCATTGCCCATATATTGACCAAATCTGAATTTTAGTAGTTGTGTGATTTATTTGGCAATGATGTTGGAATTATTACAAAAATTATTTAAAGCTTCAAGGTCTAGTTCATTGTTGGTTACCTATTTATCTATGCATTTGTATTTTGTAGCTATAAAATACAAATTTTTTGTCGAATGCATTTGTATTTTTATTGAATGATTTATTCATCTAGGAATAATTTTAGGTTTCATATGGGGTCTTTCCAGGATTTGCTCAATTTTATTGGATTTGCTTGAATTTATTGATTTTGCCTTGTATAGCTAATATGGGCATGTTGCATATTTTGATAGTTTTTTGTTGTTTTCTTTGGAGAATTTTCTACGGACGGTATTGCTAGTTTGTTTGCTTCTTCATTGCCTTCTATATTAATGTGGGCTTCAACTTTGTGTAGTTGGGCTGGTTTTTTTTAATTTTAAAAGAGTGGTGATTTTTTTCCAATATTCCTTTGCCTACCTAGGTGGTTTGATTTTTAGTATTGGATGTTTTAATTTTTATTTTAAAGATATAATGAGTTGAATCTGTCTATTAAAGTATATATGTCTTCTTCAATATTTTGAATTATTTGAATGGCTTCTAAAATTGGTGTAAATTATACTTTTAGTATGTTTTGGAGGCTTGATATTAATCTTTTTGATATTGAACTTTTTTTAATTGTAATTTATTCTATATCTTGTTGTGTCCTCTGTTATTTTTTTATTTTTTAGGAAGTTAGCTTATCTTATTGAAGAATTAAAGTATAGGTAAGTGAAAGAGCATAGTATGTAATAATAATGACTTGTTTACAACAAATATTGTGGCCTAGAACAATGTATCAATGACTTTCATATGCATATTTTTTAATAGATGTAATTTATGAAATTGGACATAGTAATAGGATTGCCTATCCACTCACTTATTGAGTGGATAGTGAAGTGAATTCACTCACTATCTCCTACAAAAGAACACCCACCAAATTTCAGTGCATCCCTTTTAAGGGGATAGTGCTCCTTGTGCTGGAAATGCCACACAATCATCTACAATTGAAAAATGTGTTTTCACCTTGATTTAGTCATTTTATCATCAAACATTCTATTCTTTTTTTATTTTATTTTGACACAAATGAAAAGGTTTCCATCATTGAAAACACTTTGTTACATGTTAGCCATGAAAGGATAAGGCCTAAGATAAATATATCCAAAATGACCTCAACCTAGTTTCTATCCTTGTTGTTGGAACCCAATTGCGTCCTTTTGGATTTTAATGGGGTGAAAATTGCAAAAGATTTGCATTAGACAACTTTAAACTAGAATTGAGTAGATTATTAGTCATTATTTAATAACTTCAAGAACACCTCCATGAAATTTAGATTTATGGGCAAAGGTTCCTTCATTATTCTACAATTTTAAGACATGCTCTTGGATTACCATTGCAACCATGTAGGGAGTCCAAAGAACTACATTAGAATCTCTTAGGGACAACAATGGAATCTATATATCTTTGTTTTGACCACCTATAATGTCTCTTTTTTATTATATAAAATGTGTGAAAATTTCTCTAATTTATTGTTAAAAAAATTGTAATATAAATCACTCAACTCTGAAAAATAATTAGAGTAGTGGATGAGTAGCTACATTCTTTGTTTTTATAAGAACCTTGAAAATCATTCATTGAAATTTTTTAATTTTTTGCAATGTTATAGTGCTAAGTAATATATTTGTATGATTCCATGACATAAACAATCTTTTCTTCTACTACACTATTTTATTTTGTTGACTTTGGACTAAAGGGAAGTAGGTTTTGCATTGACAAAAGCTAAATGTATGGACGTTTGAGTAGGACCTTATAATTACTTGACAAACAAGTAAGTGCTACAGATACAAAGCTTCTTGTAAATAATTTGTTTATTTTTTTGTAGAAACAAAAAGCTTTCATAATGTTCTTGAACTTTGGAGAACTTGGATATTTTTACCTCCCATACATTTCAATATTTTTTGAAGTCCTAAGGTCTTAAAGTCCATATTTAGAATTATAAATAGAGTGCTTTAAAGAAACATTTTGTCTAAATAACTTCTCATTTATTCAAAGTGATGTTTGAATCTTTAAAAGATACACAACCTTTATGACCAATTTGATGTATTTGTGATAAATAAAATATTTGTCCAAAGATAAATAATAATGTGTAAGAATTCAAAAAAAAGATTTAGGTGTTGAAGAGTTAATGTAAAAAATCATTGACAACAACATTGAATTGAAGCTTCACCTTTATAGGCTCTAGAACATAGGGGAGGAAGCTTTGCACCAACAAAAGCTACATATGAGGATGTTTGAGTAAAATCTTTAATTATATGTTGAATTAGTTCTAAAAGGGCAAAAACTTCTCGTGGTGCAAGTGCTTGCTTTATATAGAGTAGTAGTGTAGAAAAAATATCCTAGCTTTTATGTTCAAGATTTTGTATTCATATTCCATCATTGAAAGAGTCTGTGAGTTGAAGTGTTCCAAGAGTTGCTCCTATTCTACAGGTGTCCTAGGACTCAAAAATACATATTATCATAAATTATTACATACTCAATCAAGGTGACTATCTCAAGATTAGAATTGCTTTTAGAGGCCCCCAAATTTCAAGAAATAATTCCAAGTGATCTTAAAAATATGAAACAACTTTTGAGTTAAATACACCTTTTTGCCTTTCGAGAATTTTTATACTGAAGAATGTTTTGAAATGTGCATTGTGTTTGAAAATTTGTCACTCATTATGGACACCGTCTCTAATAATGACAAGATTAAGTTGTACATGTCAAGGAATGAATTCTTTGTGAAATTTTATTGGAGTCATGATGTATTCTTCTAGGATGGATGTGCTCAATTTTTTCAATTTATGATGCTTTTGGTCGAGAAAGTAACTGCAAGTGGCACCAGTTAGCTAGTTGTGCATAATAGCCTTCTTTTCTTGCTTATTATACTTCACTTTACTTTAGTTCCCTAAGTGGTTGGTCAACACACACTGATTTTCTAAAGTCACCCTATTTGAAAATAACCAAATTTGTGTATACTAAGATATTATTATATTAACTAATTTATTCAAAAGTAAAATAATATAGTAATATTAAATTTTCAGGTGATTTTGATTTTGTGCTATCCTGAATGATATGCATGAAGAGTGTGTTGCAAATAAGAGAGAAACCATAATTAGACGTGTGTGTGTGTGTGAGACAAGATAAATATGTCTATTATCTATGCAATATGGGTGCAAAATCAAACATGTATGCATTATCAAAACTTTCTAGAAATAATATTTGGTATGGAAAATATCATGTTATGATATATGTGATTTCATTGCACAAGATACACTATTCCCTCAAAAGGAACATATAGAGAAATTTGTGGGGATGTCTTTTTGAGAGGATAGTGAGTGAATTTGTTTCACTACCCACTCACTTAAAAAGGTGAGTGAATTAATAAGTATATATTTTTTTATTATCTCTTATATTTATATTTTTTCTTAATAAAATTACAATGGACATGAAATTAACAACTGTATCTTGTATCATGTACCTATATCCATATGTCATACCATATCAATATTCCATATATACAACCATATTTTGTAAATCATATCCATACATATTTAATATGTATTCCATATATCATATCTATATCAAAAAAAAATATTAGTTTGGATTTTGGATACGTGGTGGGCAAATAAGTAGGTCGATTTATTTATTATTTTTGGAATAATTAATTAATTGATAAGACCTATGTATGTCCCTTTTCAAGGAATATTAATTTGATCGCTACTAAGATAAGATTATGTTCTCACCTGGCCTTATGATGGTTATGTTAAGGCATTAGATGAGCTATAAATTGTAGAGCATTTCCACCTGAGTGCTTAGCTATCCACCAAACCTATATGGCAACAGAGGTGGTATTGACTTGACTACAGTCATTAATTACTTTTGCTTTGTTGGCCCACCACTGCAAAATTAGTGCATAACAAAAACTTGGCAATCTTTTGAAAATGAAGATTTCAGCATTTGACGGGCGCTCTTATCAAATGGAGTTCTTGAGAGTCCATTACATAAGAACAATGGCTACCCAAGGCAAAAATGAGTAGGTTCCAAATTGGAAAAATTAAAAGTTTTGAAATTTCCTAGCAACCACCTCACATGAACTTGATTGTTACTAGTGATGTAAATGTACAAAGATCTATAGGCAGTTTCTTTATACAATTGGAGTGATGGAAGGTAAAACAATCCATGTGGTAGATGTAAATTAGGATTAGTAGAAGCTCAACTACTCATACTTAGTGAAGTCAAAAGTAAGAATTATGTTCAATGTAGAATTTCAGACCTCATTTTGGCTTGGTAGGATAATTTTTTTCAAGAAATTATGAACTACAAATAGTTGGAAAATCTAGCAAAATTTTATCTCCAAAAGTCCTTTTGAGGTTTTGAGCCTCCAATCACAAGTTAGGGACAAAATTCAAAGAGGGTTTGGGATGGACATTTCTTTTGACATTTTAAAACATCTTCTTTGAATTTTGTTCATAACTTTTGATTGAAGGCTCAAAATCTCAAACAAGATTTTGTACATGAAATTTAGCTTGATATTCTAATTTTTTTTTACTTCACAATTTTTTTTAAAAGGTTATCCTATTACACCTAAATGAGGTCTAAAGTTCTACATTGAACACAATTTCCTGCGTTTTGACAATGAGTGGTCAAGCTCTCATCTTCAAATTGTTCCATATCCTTTGAGGATTCACGATGGACAATAGTTTTCATTATAAAAACAATCTCTTCACCCATGTTGTAGTGGACATGTGTTAATATTGACAATGTATTGGAATATTTTCTAGTACTTGGATTTTTTATACAATTTATTTTCCTTGAATGTGACAAGGTCTCTTGTTAAATTTCAAAATAATTCAGATTTTGAAATTTTGATTATTTTTCACCAAAGGTGACCTTTGGTCGTAGGTATATGGTCGCATAGGATGGCTGAAGAAGTATGAGCAAGTTTTGATTATAATTTATATTAGATTGTGGTTTGACTCATATATAAAAATAAAAGTATTTAAATATATTGTTGTAGTCTTTGTTGTAGTTTGAATTGTTAATTTCATGGCCAGATGATCACTCAATGTCACTCCAACTTTAAGTGAGATGTTTATTGTCTACACCTTTTGCATCCAAATAAGCAATTGAACATTTTTTCTATTATTATATTTTGGATAATTTTTTTTTGAGTCTTGTTGGAAACCAAAAGACTTTTCACAAATTATCTTCTTATGCATTTTTTGAACTCCTTATGACAAAATTGTGAATTTTCAAATTGTTGAATATTATTGTATACAAAAACGGCCTTAAATTCATCAATAGAAGCAATGCATTTCAGACAAGAATTTTTAAGGGATGGTATTAGAAAGAAATTATATTTAGGTGTAGTTACTTTAATTAACCATAGAATGATGGGCTGGAAAGATTGTAAATGTAGTTGAACTTCAAATTCCTTTACTCTCAATATTTCCATTATGCAACTATATATGAATGAAATACTTTATTTTATTTATTTAGAAATGATTAGATGAAATCACTTGTCTTTTGTCACTCACAAATGTTTTAGATTTTTTGGTGAAATTTTGAAATTATTGTGAAGATTTTAAAAAGAATGAGGAAAGTTCATACCAAATACAGAATATGAATAAAAGACATGAAACTCTTACTATACAACAACAAAATAGTAAGAAATATTAAAATCTAAATCAAATTTTGATTGCAAAATATATCTAAATCAAATTTGATACATTTGAGGTACTGAATGTCAATTTTGTTGAAAGAGAACAATAATCTTCAAGTTTTTTGTTTTTTTTCCTCTAATAATCAAAGAAGAAGCTTCCATATCTAGTAACAAGGCTCCATAAGTTAATATTTCTTTCTTACAAAGCAAGTTGATGGTCCTTTTGCAATTAAAAGGTATGATTACCCATAATCAAACACTATCCCAAATGCAACACCTACATTTGAACCCAAAAGTGTCACAAATACCTAGATATTGATTACACAAGATGTATACAATCAAAACATAAGAGTCCTCAAGACTCTATTAAACTATAGCTATAGATAGTACTTTTAAGAAAATCATAATTTATTCAAACAATGTCCAAATAATGCATGCTAAAGTATGTCAAAACCTTATCTCAATTGACAATAAGAAGTTGGTAATAAATTAATATATATGATGAGTAATCATAATTATGCTTGGTTGTGATTAGTGACCATCATAGGTGTGCAATTGCATATGATAGATTGTCCTTCTTGCCGTCCTTACAAAAACAGTTCAATTCAAGCAAACATTTTGAATTTAGAAGTTTGAAATTGAATTGATGAGTGTATCATAATTTCCACTTTGACATGGTTGCTAGAAGAGTAGTTGTGCATATGTTGGGATTTGCGGAGAAGACTCTACTCTTGCTAGAAAAAAATTTCTTTAATTTTAGCTTAATTGTCAAAATTCTATACAATTGTACTAATTCTAAATCTATACTTGTCCTTGTTATTGAAGGAAAAATGTATATATAGCCCAGTTTTGGCAATTGGAGCCTTCTTAAATGAATATAAACCTCTTATAAAAGTATAAAAATAAAATTTTTATGTTTGTTAAAAATCTTACATTTTTTACACATTTGGTTTAATTTGTGGTTTAATTATTTGATGAATTTTTATATTTAAAATTGTAGACATGCAATATTAAAATTTTTATAGTGTAATATTCAAAAATATTCTATGATTCAAATTATGAAATATTTAAAATAAAATTATTTTTACTGTAAAATTTTATTATTTTAAAATACTACCAATGTAACAAATGACTTCTTGGAAGTTGAGCTAAGTTAAACAATTATTAGTCACTTTTATACATGGATCTAGACTTGGGTTGCACATTCTACCTTTACTGAATCAGTACTGAGTAGTGATCAATATATGTAGGCCTAGTTTATGTATTTGTTTAATGTTTATTTATGATTATATTAGAAGTGTCTTTAATTTTAGAAGAGAATAAGTTCTAAGATTATTATTATTATTAAATTTAGTTCATTATTATAAAAATAAACTAGAGATTCTTGATAATGTACACTATAGGTTACAAGTAAGAAGCTTCATTGTACAAATCTTAAATCTTCATTTAAAGTTATCACTAGTCAATCATCTTTTAAGTTTTCTCTCAAGGTAAAAAAGACTTGTTTTGCGATCATCTCTCTTCTCATGTTGATGGTTGCATTTATTAACAAAGGACTTGTTCTCAAATCCTCTCATTGTGTAGTCACCCGTTTGAATTCATTCCTGAAGGTCTTTTTCTAAAGTTGTCTCTTGTGTGTAGTCATCCAATTATATCTATTGCGTCAAGACTTGTTTTGAAGTCTTTTCTTTTGTATATTCAACTTATTACACTCATTGTCCAAAGACTTGTTTTGAAGTTGTTTCTCCTATATTATTAGCCAATTGAGTTCATTGTCTTAAGACGTGTTTTGAAAATGTCTCTTGTGGGTAATTGATTGCACCCAATGAGATTAGTGGAGCATTACCATTCAATTGAAGTTCCTACTATGAATAGTGGGAAGTTTGTAGCACCTTTCTACTCCTTTGCTGAATGTGTCCTTTGAACGTGAAGCAAGTCTTGAAGTTGTCCCTTTTTATCACTATTAGGAAAAATGATGTCTGCATCAATCAGAAATACAACTAAAGTATGCTGATTATGTAGCACCTTTCTACTCCTTTGTTGTGTCTTTTGAACTGGAAGCAAGTCTTGAAGTGGTTCTTTTTTCTCAATACTAGAAAAAATGATGTCTCTATCAATCAAAAATACAAGTGAAGTATGTTGATTATGAGAGTTGATTAGGATAGCTTGCTTCAAATAAAAAAAATCAACATGTTTATATTGATTCATGCCACATTTGCATTCAATCTCATGAATATGCCATATCATTTTCAAAAATTCTACATAGATTTTGACATGACAATGTAGAATCTTCCTTGTAGAATGTCCTAGAATGTACATTAACAAAAGATTTCAAATGTCCAATAATGAAGGTTTTGAAAATGTACAATTTACAAAATACTTAGAATCTTCATTTTCAAAGAATTTTGACAATTCACTTTGAGATTGCAAAATGTACCAATCATGTGATTGCATCTTCATTATCATGTAAAACTTTGTACATTTGAAGGATTTCAAATCTAGTCATACTACTAGTCAAATGAAAGAAAAAAAATCCAATTATATTTGAAGAAATCTAATTAAATCTAAGAAGACCTCCAATTCTACATAAATTTTCAAATTTATGAAATTCTTAATTCTTAAGTCATGAATCTTAGAATTTCTAAAGTCTCTTAGTCCCATACTCCTCAACAAAGAAAGTTTGAATAATTGTAATCTATTAACCAAAAGAAAAAAATTAGCCCAAGTCATATATTGTAATTTGGATTAAGAGTACACTTTTTCATTTGAAAATATCAATTCAAAGAATGATTCATAGTTTTATGTAAATAGTTGTAAGCATGGAATTTGAAAGTATCTAAATTACAAATCTAAATTTTAAACTTGAATATGCAAATCTATTGCCTAACAATAAAAGATTAAAAAAAAGTTAAAATGGTCAGTCCTTCTATTATTGTTCATTTTCAATTGTGACATTAACAAGCTTCAAGGTAATAAAGTTTCTTCATGATGAATTAAATCCTCAAAATTCTTAAATTTAACTACATCAATTTGTAATCATTTGTGTAAAAAACAATAATTTACTAAAAGCTCCATTGTTTTGAATAAGTGTTGCTTGAAAATATATTAATTTTACCAATCTCCACCAAAATAGAATATGTATGACATATGAATTAGAAAGAAGCCAACTTTCTATTGTTTATATATGCAAAAATGCCATGCAAGTTTACAATTATTATAAGGTTTATATCACATATAAAGGTGTTGAGCATAATATCTAAGTGATTGCAAAGTTTTGCACTATTGACAAGACAAATGATCTAACTTCAAAGTCTATGCTAATAATACAAATTGGTTGACAAAAAAACAGGAAAAAAATTTATTTAGTAGATATGAAGTAAGTTTATTTTTCTTTTAGATATTGCATTAATGATAGAGTACAATTGTGTGAATAAACACTTAACCTTGTTTTTTGAAATCATATTGTATTCCTGTCTTTTGAACGCATAGTGAGGGACAAGTTCCTAGATCAAATTATTTTCTCAAAACCGCTCATTTTATTTTATTTTTTGGGGGGGGGGTTGAAAAATAATTTGATCGGAAAATCACAAAATCCCAGTACCCCACCCCCCCTTAGTCTTGTATTTTTGAAAACGAAGTTGTTTGACAATCGATATGGGATAATCCGTATCCGTTTTCCGAAAAGACTCTAAAACTCCCTCTCTTACGCAAGCGAACGGTTGAGATCTCAGCCGCCAAAGATCGGACGGCTTGGGATTTTTCTGAAATCAACGGCACACGCAGGGGTTATGTTTAATTTCTGAATACCAGATCAACGGCTTGAGATTTTTCCTTCAGTTTCTCGCGGGGGGGGGGGGGGGAGAATTGCACGCATCCTGTAAACACCATAGATAGTTAATCTAATCGCACATTAATTATTATTATTTTTATAAATAAAAAATTATTATTACTTCCACAAATGAGTTGTCTACTCTTATTTATCAATAATACAAAGCAATAGCTTGGTCATACATTAGACTTCTAAAATTTTGAGGTTGAAAGACTGTCAAAAGATAAAACAAGCTCGAAGGAAATTTACATCCCCCAAAGTTCCATGTTATCAAAGCTTGGTTGAACATGTGATATCATAACACCTAATAGGGAATTCACTAAATGTGCATGAGTGGTCACATAATAGTGTGTAAATTATTAGAACATGAAATAATACTAGCATAGCTATTGATTTTTAAGAAGGAACATGCAATTATTAAGACAAATTCCTAAAAATATTTATTGAGGGTCTCCATATATTCTCATGCAGCTTCCAAATGAAGAAAAATTATACAAAATAGTTAGAATTTGTAGCCTCAAACCAAATTATTTAAATCATATCACCCAAAAATGAAAGAAAATGGTTACATCAAAATAATAAGAAATGTGTAACTAAAAAGCTTTGTTGAAAATTAAAGTGCTCACATACAATAATAAAGAGCCAATATCATCAATAACTATAGAAAGATAATGACAATTAATATCTCCAAAGAGAGCTCTAACTTTCTTTTTACCTTTAGTTGTCTATAAATGATACTTCCTATAAATGGTTAGCAAGTCTATGCATACATGTCTCTAAGCAGAATAAAAATATATATTTTATGACATTTCGAATTTTCGACATGCAAAAGTACTTGAACCATAAATATTCTTCATAATTGGCAAAATTGAAGATAACTCATGGAGTTGACCAACATTTTTGGGAGCATATATAATTGGAACAAGGTGAAAGCATGGTCTTTTCTTACTCCCATGTACCTTCTAAAGAATGTGAACTTGTTACTTTCTTAATAAGAAGTGAACTCCAAAAGTTGAGTTTTTACTCTTTTTTAGTTTTTAGTTGGCATTAGATTTCAAAGACTTTTAGTAAACAAAAAGGATAATGGGATCTCTAAGGACAAAAGTGGACTTTTAAAGCCAATGATGTAATCCATTTGTGATTTGGTGTCTTTTTTCAAAAGTTAGAATTTAGAACTAGCTTTAAAAATCAATAATTGAAGAATTAAGATGAAAGTCCCAATTGATAAGTTTATTATTAGGAAAATAAGAGGGGAGGTGCCCTTGGAAAAGTATATGAAGGCATCTATTCCCCTCTCAAAAACACCCCTTGTTGCTACTTTGATTTTGTTAGTTCCATTTAGTTGGATTTTGGTCATTTTTGAGTCAAATCATCAAACGGTTGTTTCTAAGAGCATTTTTGCTCCATTGTTGTTGTTTTTTAGTTCTTTCTGAAGAAAATTGGGGTCCCTTCAAATCTTGTTCTTGTATATACTTGTTGTTGTTGTTTCTCAGTAACTTGTTGTTTGGAGTTATTGTTATTGTTGTAAATTGCACTAATCCTAGAGCGATCCCCCTTTATACTTTGGCAATCCTACTTAAAGGGCCCTCTAGTGTTGTATAAGTCATGTTTTATTGTAACTAACTCAATTTGTGCTAATTTGCATTGTATTAATGTGTTTGTACCACGTGTTGTTCTATTAACCTACCATGTACTAATTTGTGTACGCTAATGTAATTGGACAATGTAATCCTTGTCTAAACTTCATCTATAGAATTCTTTCTTCTCTTATAGGTGGCAAAGCTTTGACCCTCTAAGTTTTAGTTTTGTTAGTTGTATGTTCAACCACCTCCAAGACAGCAGGCTTTCAACCCCCTTGTTTTTAAAGTGGCTAGATCTTGTGTAGAATTCAAAACAATGGCAAAGCTTTGAGCCCACTTATTTCAGAAAAAACTCTCCTAATTTCCAAAAAATAGCCAAAACTGTGTTCAAATTTGAGCTCTATAATTATTTACCAAAGTTTAGTTTCCAAAATGTAAGTTTGGAAAACCCAAGTTTAGTTTCCGAACAGAAGACTTAATGGCTAACACCCAAATTAGCCTACTAGTTTTAATGCTAAAATTTAAGTGTCTAGTACTCCAAGTTTTATTTCCACCTGTAGCGCCCAAAATACCTCAAGACCACTTTCAATAGTACTGAGGGAAACAATCAAACAATTTATCATAGAATTTCAAATTGCAATATAGCAACCAATCAATCAAAGCACCCATCCAGTTGGGCACCCTGCTAGTCACAACCGCGCTCCAGTAGAAACTGGCATCTAACCAATAGCTGGCACTAGTTAACAGGAGGTGAGGTCGGAGTTTGGAGAGTTTGGACCTCTGGGGAGTTTGGAGTCTGAGGAGTTTAGGAAGTTGGGGTCCATGAAGTGAATTCAAGCTAAAAAGACAACAAAAACAAGTCCTACAAGTTTAATGGTCCTAGAGAAGTTGAGAAAGGAGGGGGAATTGGAGGCCTAAATTATAAAATTAGAAGTGGAAAAACATTCCAAATTCATACATGCCTAAAGAAACCAAATCAACAGGTACAAGAGAAGAACAAGATGAATTTAGCACTAGAATTATATTTTTAAGCAAATAGAATAGGATTAGGCTTAAAATTTGTCTTAGCCAATCACGTGCTAGTATTAGGAAGGTGGAGGTAAGAAAAATATCTTACAATAATTGACTTGGATAGGAGAATAATAATCTTGTATAAGTCAATAATTTTTTTAAAGTTTGGAATAAATACTCTATTCTCAAGTCAATTAATAGAATATTAATAATTGAATAGGATGGTATTGAAAGAGAAAGAAGTAGTGAAGAAATAGAAGAAAAAAAGAAGTAGAAGGAAGGAAGCTTAGGATGAAGTAGGAAGTAGTTTTGTATTTTCATTGCATCACTTGTATAAAAAAAACATAATCATTAAAGTGGTGATTGAATTTCAAGGAAAGGCAAAATAGTGTATGAAGATGTATTTGAGGGAGTCTTTGATCACCTCATAAATGTGATTTATTTTGAGGTAAGTTACTAAAGCTTCTTCTTTTCCTTTAAATTTTTTAATTTTCAAACTTAAGGGTCTTAGTTGAAATACAAAATAGATTCATATCCTTAAGGTTAAATTGTATTTTAAGTTTAGCTTTAGAAACCTATATTAGAGTTCCAAAGCTTTCCAAAAACATAAAACCCTTAGGAAACATTACAAAAAATTTTAGCCCTGGAAGGGGCCGCAAGAGCCGGTGCAATAAGGGAAAAAAAATTAATTTTTTTTTTCAAAAAGTGAAATCCAGCATGGCATCAATGGTGCCACGTCAGCGCCACATCAGCCTTGAAAATTTTTCAATTCTTTTTTTTCATAAAAAAATAATTTATTATTATTATTTTTTTATTTTTTTATTTTTTCCTTAGTATTCCGTAATAACACCCCAAGGGTGCCTAAGTCAGATTCTGACAGCCCCTTTGAGGGTCGAAATTTTTTCTAATGTAGAGTCAAAACAAGTAATATACAAGTGAATGAAGTTTAGGAGTTAAATGGGATGAAAATTATTCAATTCCATCCCCCAAAAGTAAGATAAAAAAATCTAAAAGGAAGAAAAATTCAGACCTTTAAAATAAAATTTAAAGTTAGTTTTGAATTGTAGGTTAATAGTAAATAATGGATGAAATTTGAGGTACCAATTTGCAAGCAAACTTCATCCATGCATCACTTCTTCTAGGAAATTTCAATTTTTAAATAACTTAGAATTTTGGATAGGCAAAATCAACATATATATAATTTTTAACCCCTAAAAGACCGTTGTCCCTTCAAGGGACAAATGGGATTTTGGGCAAGTACCTACGGGCTGAATTATTGTCATGATTTTTTGAAACTTTTTTTGAAGATAGAAAAATTGATAAGCTTTATAAAAATATAATTTTTTTCACAAACAGTTCCCAGGAACAACAATTATGACCAAATAAGCTCAAAACAAGGGATGGAGGGCAGCCTAGGCAACAAAAAAAAATTTACAAAAATTTGAATATTTTTTAAAAATATTTTTTCTCATAGAGTATATTTTTTTTCTATCTGGAAAGCTTTGATTTGTTTAATTTGTATTTGTTATGAGAAAGTTATGAACATTCTTGTTTTTTTAGGACAATTAGAGCATCTTCTTGAAAAAAATAACTTCTAGGATTCATTTCGGAATGCAATTTTTCAAATTTTTCAATATTTTCTTTTTGCATAGTTTAGTTTTCTTGCTAGAGAAATCTCACCATTGGAATTAGTGTTTTTTAATTCCATCTAAAATATATGAATATTTTAGATTTTCCTTCTATTTTGTACCTACTTCTACTTAACAATTTTTTTAAGAATGATAATTAAGTTTTTTTGAACTTTTTTTTTTCTCCTAGACTCTCAACTCAATTCTCTACTATAAAGATTTAAACCTCAAAATGCTTTAGTGCAAAAAATTTAAGTTAAAAATGTTTGAAGTCAAAAAATCTAGACCCAGCATATGCTGAAAAACTTGTTTTTTTCACTTTAAATGCAGATATCTTGCAATCTGTGAGGTCAAAAATTATGAAAAAAATTCCACACATTCTTATACTAGTTATTTGTAAGATCCTACGGTTAGATGTGCAAAAAAATATTTTTCAAAGTTTTTTACACTTCGCTATAGAAATGGCAGTTTTGAGTGTTTTTTGGCAAAAAAAAAGGCCTTGGGCCTTTAGGGGTTAATTTAAACTTAAAAATAATAATTGTCTTAAAATAATTTGGCATCCATAGTAAGAAGAAAATGTCAGCTAAAACCTTTTGAAGACAGCTAAAGAATTTTTAAAAATTTAGAATCTTATAGAATGGGTTTAGAAATTTCCATTACTAATTCAAAATTTTAATACCAATTGAAAACCAAGGAGGTAATGTAGAATGAAATTTAGAATGACAAATGGATGAATTTAAGAAGATTTTGTCTATCTAAGTTAAAAACTAGTATTTAAATATTAAGTTTCAACCTAAGATAGTAGAAAAAATTTCAAGTCAAATTGAAATTATAAGCCAAGAGAAAACTATGGATGAAATTTAAATTGCCTTCTAGTAGCTAAATTTAGCTAGTTTAGCTAAATTTAGCTAAACTTAGACTTTTGCTAGGAAGTTCCTAACTTTTGCTAGGAATATTGCATTTGGATGAAATTTTATGTTTTTAGAAATAAAATGATCTTATCTTTATCTTAGGACTGATAAATTAGACCCATGAACTCTTGCCTCCAAAATCACAGTAGCTTTGTTTGGTTTGGCAGTTTGGCCAGTGGGCTAGAAATTGTGTATTAAAGTTAAGTTGTTGATTATTTTACAAGTTCATAGGAGATTAGGAAAAAAATTCATTGCTTAAGAGGCACAATGGACAACGCCTAGGCACTCAATTAGGATAACTTACACACAAACATTTCAACTTGATTGTGCTCATTTAAATACCAAGGGTGGGTATTGAAATGCTCACAAGGGCCATGTCTCCTTGTTGTGAATATTTAGGTTGGGAGTAGATATTTCTAGAATCCCATTGTTGCCACCAACCTTTAAATCATCATGAATGACAAGCTATCAACATTTACAAATGGTGCTCAAATATGATTCTTTTTGTATGGATTTTGGATGCTTGAACGCCACCGCCTAAAGTAGAGATTTTATAAGATCTAGAGGATGGATTAGTAGTTCTTGAATGTATGTATCACTTGCACAAAGACTAAAAATCCAATTAATCCCTCATGGCGGCAAGGTTTATGGAGGTTCTTAGAGAGACAAAGGGAGTAGCATTTACTTCATTGTAAATGCTAATCAACCACCATATGTGTGCCAATTTATATTTGTTAATTAATGAATTTTTGTCCCATACAAAGAATTTTGTGGATTGAAGTTTAGAATATTTTAAATTAAGAATACATTGTAAAAAAATTTTAAAAATAAAAATTTGAATAGATGACCCAAATCTTTCACAAATGAAAAAAGCATAATGCTTGATTACATGGCAAATCGTTGAAAATTGAGCTTGAAAGCATAATTATAAAAATAACTTGTTCCAAATATGAATTTAAAATTTAAATGAATAAATAAATTATCATTGGTTTAATCTTCTTTTACATAGAAAGCTTTGATTCATTCCATTTGGACTAGTGATGTGAAAGTTATGGAGCTTTTTATTTTGCGGGCAATCATAGCATCTTTTTGAGAAAATAACATATGAAATTTGTTTTTGAACTCAATTTTAACAATTTTCAAACAAAAGGGTCTACATAATTTGCTATGTTTTTTAGAACAATTTCACCACTGAAATTAGTATATTTCAATTCCATCTTAGAGAAATTAATGATTTAGTTTTTCTTTAACTCTTTAGTGACTGTGGTTGATTTGGGGGGCGGGCGTAGTTTTTCAAGAAAGTGAACTTTGTGGCCACTCTAAAGATGTAGTCTTAAATCAAACCGTATAAGGTGTTTCCATAAGGGAGATTCTTCAACCTAACAAAAAATCAAACTCATCCAATGGTACAAATCTCTATAAATAAGGTAGAAGGTCCATCAATGAACCTTTTAAGGGCTAAAATTGAATTTTGGGGAGGTGAAACATCTTTTAATATTTTTTAGTAAATTTTCTACAAAAGACAAGTAGAATAGGCATCTAATCCAAATCGTTTCATATTTTTTCTAGCTTTGTGAAATTAGTTACAAATTTTTGAAGTTCACAAAAAATGGTCATCTGTGGTCATCAATGCGAGTACCCTTCTAAAATGTGCAGATTTGGTATATTGAAGATTGTGAAATGTACCTCTACATCATGTTTGCTTCTAGAGCCTTGTTGGAGTTTGAGTTGCTTTCTTTAATTCTCAAAAATCAAGGATTTGAATGACCCTTTAGAATCTGCGCTACATAAATACCAATGCATAAGTTTACTTTGGGCATTCATGAGATTACAAAAAAAACCCTATGCCTTATCAAGACATCAAGCTACAAAAAAATCTCACAATTTGGTTGACATTTTTTTGTATTTTTGTTGAACACTTTCCATTTGAAGGTCCAGGCCATTTGAGTTTGCAACCTCATAGCTAATTCATCAATGCTCCAACTCACTTAAAATTGGTTTTGTTTGAAGCGCATGAAGACACTCTAATTGCGTTACTCTTTGAGTTTTTTGTGATCAAATGTATTTTGAATAGCATCAGACCAAGAGTCCCAAAATCGACCACAAAGTGGTTGACCAGTCACTAAAGGGTTAAGTTTGTACTAATTTCTATTTAATAATTTTCTTAAGAATGAAAATGAAGTATTTTTTTTCCTAGAGTGTCAATCAACATAATTTTTTTTTAAACAATGTCTTTATTGCAAAACATTTAAACCTTAAAAAGACATTCCATGTTCCCATTTGGTCAAACTTCATTAGTTTTCTATATTGAAACACACCTTTCAAATATATGATAATTTTCTCACACATCCTAAATTGAATTGAATTTTTTTATAATTAAAAACATTAAAATGAAATTTGTGTGATTTTTTAAACTAATTTCTTTGCAAAAATCATTATAATTACATAATTGCTTTAAATAATATGAAATTTTTAGAAAAATTAGAGATGATAGTGATAAACATTGGAGTGAAATAAATGTATTTCTTGAGTTTATACAAACTCCTAAATGCCTAAAGCACCAAAATTTGATGTCAACAATATTTTGAAGTTAAATAAATCCTAATCAAATTGCTATTTTTAATAGCTTATATTTAAAAATATATATTTTTGAAGCCTACTTTTAGCATCAAAATCTAATCTTGAAAATAATTGATTATGATTTTTATATTCAGGATTTTGTGCAAGGGTATCCATTGCAATCTTGACTTTCCGTAGTGTTGATGGCTCGTGGAAATGAGCCTAAAGTTCACTAGATCTTGGAGAAAAAATCACAGTAGAAAACCATTTAAGAAAATTCTAGAGTAGATTTTGAGAAGCCGTAAATTGATTGGGGTTAGGGCTGGTAAGTCCTCTATCCACATATTTTTCTGGTAACCACCTTTTTAGATTTGACATGTGAAAAGAAGATTGAAAGATTTCAAGTCACTTTTGCAGTTTTAACACCCTTGTGATCAAACATTATAATCTTCCAATCCATAGGTGATATTGTTGTGTTTTCTTTTCCTATGTAATCTCTAACATTTCTAGTTTGAATTTGTATGGTTAAAATTCAAAAAGATTGATAAAACTTATCAAAATGTTGACTTTTGGTTCAAATTAGAGCAAATTCCTAGAAGCTCAAAATAGGCCTTGGACATAGGGGCTAAGAGAAATTCGATTAAAAAACTCAAAAGTGGTGTATTTTAAGCTTTAAAGTTGTTACCTTAAAAGTATTACAATTATTACAATTTTCACAATTTTGGAGAAATATAAATCAATATAAAAAATAGATTATTGGGGCTATATTTTTTTGGACAAGCTCTAAGGCATTTAAAAATCAAGAATTGTGTGAAATTCAAGTTTGATCCTAAAAATATGTTTCTTTGGTACATTTAAGGGTTAAGTTAAGAAGATTCAAAATCAAATAATTTAGTCATAGAACGTGCACAAAAATCCTATTTTCTTCACTTTAAGCACAAATATCTTGCAATCTACATGGCGAATGTTTTTTAAATTTCTTTTACACATTTTTATACTAGTTCAGTGTAAGATCCAAAAATTAAGAATCAATTTGTAAAGCATTTTGCTCTTTGCAATAGAAATGGTAGTTTTGAGTGTGTTTTTTATGAAAAAAAAGGTCTTAGGACTTTAGAGATTAAATAAGAGGCTCTTGACTTGGTTGAAAATGCTATTTATGCTTATTTAATCCGACACATGTCATGGTGGATGGTTTATGTCTTAAAACTCCTAAAGGTTAGATTTGCATCTATAAGATTATAATCTTTAAAATCATTATATGATGGAAGAGAATAATGAGGTAGTTTAACTTTGAAATGGCAATCCCACATCTCAAACTTAAGGAAGGACGGTTTTTTAACAGATATTGTACTGATTCAGTGGCTTCATACCTGCGTACTATAATTGTACATATTACGTGTATTAGGATACACTGAATCAATGCCAAAACAATGAATATCAATAACGTATGATTCTTGTACTATTATTAGTATAGTTTAGGTGCATTTTGGATATCACATTTATATAATTAAAGTACATCAATCGTACGCTTTTGGAAAACTTTTTAATGACACTAATTCAGTGCGTCTAAATACACGTAATATGTACGATTATAGTACGTAGGTATGAAGCCACTGAATTAGTACGATCATCATACGCAAGTATGCAGCCCCCAAGTTTGAGATGCACCTCCATCACCATGTTGGTAGGATTTTCTTACACGAACCTTGAAAGTCATTCACTTCCATCATCATGTTGGTAGGATATTCTTACACGAACCTTGGCAGTCATTCACTTCCATCATCATGTTGGTAGGATATTCTTACACGAACCTTGACAGTCATTCACTTCCATCATCATGTTGGTAGGATATTCTTACACGAACCTTGACAGTCATTCACTTCCATCATCATGTTGGTAGGATATTCTTACACGAACCTTGAAAGTCATTCACTTCCACCATCATGTTGGTAGGATATTTTTATTTGTCTACTATGGGAGAAGTAAAATTCTGATAGAGTGATTTTTTTTTTTGTTACTTGTTTGTTTGTTAAAGGTCATTGTTTTGCCTTTTTTGAAAAAACAAATTGTCAACTATGGTGGAGATAATCTACTTATTTTTTTGTAGATTATATCTTAAACTCTTATTTAAATCCACAAGGTTATAATTCATATTCAACTTAACTATTTCATCACCTTTGATGAAAATGCACTTTTATAATAGGAAATTTTTTTAGTTGCACTAGGTTGCTATACTCATATGATTCAACGTTCAAATTGATCTCATCTATCTTCCAATCACATTCATCACATTAGTAGGGGTTAAAATTAGATGTAGGAATGAATTCTTAAATTTGGTTTTGATAAATATTGCTTTATGAGAAAAAAAATTAAGACACTTCATTAAGACTTTAAGAGACTAGATTACTAAAAGCTTTTTAAAGAGGATTGGGGGAAAGCATGCTACGGCCTATCTACTTTGGCACATTCAATAAAAATATGTAAATAAAGTTTTAACACTTTGAATTTTTGGTGAAGAAAGCTAACAAGATTCTACAGATGGGCCAAATTTTTATATTGTTTAATTTGTCCTGAAGTTAATTTTTAAAGAATTTTGTTTGTTTGTTTTTATTTATTATATTATTTAACTCATTTTATTGTTTAATTCCACAATATATCTTGTAGAAGGAATTAAATAATAAGAAAATTAGTCCCACTTGTAAAATCTTGCTAGTTTCTTCCTTCAACCAATTCAAATATTAAAATTTATATTTAAACTAAAAAAAACTAAAAAAACTAAAACATGTATATTAATGAATAAAACTAGATATATTGTATACAAATTGAAAAATGCGCTTGGACCCTAGAATACATTCGTAATGTCAATCATCACACCAAATTTATGCATGTAATTCTCCTCATTTATGTACACTTAAAATTAATTAGTTCTTTAAATGTGACACCATGACATCAAAAGTGGTAGGCCATAGCATGCTTTCACTTGATTTGAAATATTTTCCTATATTAATTTCATTCCATTTTTATCAAACAAGTTTTCATGACTTGGAATAGAAAAGAAATAGCACGTTTAGATTGAGTCATTGAGTAGTGCAAGAAGGTTTACTCTTGAAAGGCTAAAAAAATTAACTTGATTTCTACAAAAAAAATTGTATGTGTTGTTTCATCATTTACCTTCAAATCAAATTAGAGCTTTATACCACTATCAAATGAATGATGACCAATAGATTTTGCATTTTATGAAATATTATGTTCTTTGAATATTATAAATCAGTAAATTTTAAATTAAAAAACAACTTATTTTAATCTATAAATTTAAGTTTGTTAAAAATCTTTCAATTTTTATATTTTTGATACAATCCGTAGTTTAATCATTTTCTAAATTTAGATATTTAAAATTTGTAGAGTAGTAGATTAATAAATACTATATAATTTTAAATTTTAAGTATTAAAAATGAATATCTCCTTACTACCAAATTTTTAATATTGTAAAAAGGCTACTAGTATAACAAACGATTTTTTGGAAATTGGACCAAGTCAACTAATTATCAGTATTCTCTTTTATACATGGACGCAAGCTTAGGATGCACATTCCACCTTTTGCTAGACTAATATTGAGCATTGATCAATATACTCCTAGTCTATAAGAACATCTTTATTGATATTTGTCTAGTGTTTATTCATGATTACAATAGAAGTGTCTTTAATTTTAGAAGAAAATAAGCTATATAATAATAATAATAATAATGATATTATTACTATTAGTTCAATTTTTAAAAATAAACTAGAGATTCTTAATGATGTTATACAAAATGCCAACAATTAGTTGTACCTAAAAAATATTGAAATTTAAAGAAAGGATTAGCTATTTACACTAACTTTTGTACCAATTGATTGATTTAAGAAACCTTTTCAACACTTACAAAAGGTAAAAAAGGTTCTCAAGTAAGTCAGAAAAGCTTCAAATTTTTTTTGGTTACGAGAGGTTTTATTGCACAAATTTTTAGATTTTCTCTCTTTTCTTCTTTTAGAGTTGTTTGTGCTCATTTCAAAGGTCCCGTTCTACAACAAGTTGTATCTTGTATGTAATCATTATGAAGGTCTTTGAAAGCTGATTGCCTTTGGTGTGATCACTCGGTATGGTTGTGAGCTTATTTTGAAAGTCTTTTGAAGTCAATTTTCTCTTGTCTAGTCACCCAACCCGGTCACAAGCTCACTCCAAAGGTCTTCTAACAAGGATTGTTTCTTAAATGTGTAGTCACCAGCTTCATTGCGCTCATTCCAAAGTGTTTTTTTTCTAAAGCCGGTTGTCTTGTAAGTGCAATCTATTGACCTTGGACTTGAAGTGGTCCTTATTATTTTTCTTCAAACATGTTGTTTACTTGTGCTTTGTTTAATAGCTATAATTTACTGCGCTAAAGTTTTCAAATTTTGTGCTAATTATAAAAATAAAACTTTGATTATTGGTCTACTTTGTAGTTAGGAGGTTAATGTTGTTGCTCTAGTTGAAAATGTAGCTCCGTAGCATCAACAAAGCCATAACCACAATAAGTGGTTGCAACTCCATAGCTTGCAGGTGTGGAGTTGGAACCATTTGTTGCTACAAATACATCTGCAAGCTCTAAAAATTGTTATTGCAAATCCTCTCTTATTAACCTTTCTTTCAACTCTTAGTCTCAACCTCTAAGCTTCATAACCAACCAAAATTATGAATGTGTAAACCATCGTAACCAAGTAATGCTTGGATTGTATAGGCAAACAAAGACTAGCCATGGCGCCCCCTTACGGTCTGGCTTGCAACATCTCCACCACGACCTCATAGAATTCGAGCGCAAGCCCATGGATGACATTCAACACTACTTCCACCACGGCAACATGACCTACATGTGCCTCATTATGTCACCTGTGTGTGACCCCTACTGCAACATGCGCTTACACTTGGATGTAGAGATTCCAAGCTCCTATCCACAGAACCCGCCTAAAGTCTCCATCCAAACCTCTATCATGCACCCCAATGTATTTGGAGGCTACATTTACTGCAACATTCTTCACCATGCCAAAATAGAGAATCTGTACAATGGAGGCTACACGCATGCATCTCCTCAAGTATGTCTTCCTACAGCTACTTAGCTTCTTCTCGACCTATGAGGTCAAGTAGGAACATGCAGGGCAAGCGTCTATGCTAAACTCCAAGTTTTGGGAGGATTATGAAGATGAGGAGAAATCTAAGGAGCGTATAGCAAATGTGGTGATGGGTTACGTGTGTAATAAATGTGGGTTCAACTTAAGCATTTTTTTGGTGGTGGTGGAGGGGCTGGGAGGTTTAGAGAGGATTGAAGGAAAAAAAGATGGAAATGCAAATGGGGATGCGACGTATGGGATTGATGTGCTTACAGAAGAGTGCTAGATGGTAATTCTTGACATGTTGTCAGATTATGATATGTATGCTTTGGCAAGAGTTTTCTCACATGTCATGGATGTAATGATGAAGAATAACCTAATCATTTGTAGGCAACTTGTATGCTTCTTTTTGCGAAAGACGTATACGGAGTTTGTGCTTGGAATTGGATTGGAGGTGGATTGCCTTATATTGTCTGGTGTAGTGATGACCAACATTCATATGTTGGATCTACTCTTGTATGAAACTTTCCATGAGCATGGTATGCAAACGGAAATCTTCGGGGGTGAAGTTTAATGTGTTCCTCCCAGTTGCTCTCAACGATTGTCACTTCCTGCACGCAGAGTCCATGATTCTAGAAGTGCTCCCAAAATGTGCACCGTGTGCTTGTAAAACCGGAGAAGCTCATCATACAGGCCTTGTGCGTGGTGGAAGTTTTTCTTTGCCTTTTGAATGGGATGGTGCTAGAGCTCGTCTATGACTCTGACAAGAAATCGAGTTGCCAAGGCGTCATGAAGCACACCTTAGAGAAAGCATTGCAAGGCTATTGCCTCTTGCTCCACATATTCTTCAACTTGTCCAAACGCTACCCCGTGATTGAAATTGAGCTTCGGAGGCACGTCATAATCTTTCGCGAGAGTAAAGCTGGTCGGCACAAAGATGCATACGCAACGTTGGTGAGTTTTTCACATACTTGGTGTGTTGAATGAGGATTGACAATCCTGTTGCGTCCCCTTTGTGGAGGAGCTTTTGGTACGCGATGTAGTGTGGTTCTTGGAGGAAGAAAATTCCACAAATTTGAAGTTCCCCTACCTTGCATACTTGGAAGACGATTTGTATGTCTCCCAGCAGCGCCTTTGGGAAACCTTCAACGCGAGCTTGCAGTCCCTAAGACTCATCATGATTTAGGTGAGCTTTTTGCACTTGGTGCAATCGGAGGCCGAGGGCTTGAACAACCAATATGGATATCCATCCAAGAAGATGAGGGAGGTACTGTTTAATCAAGCACAAAGAATCTATGATGTAAAGGATTGGAATGTGTATATGCAAATTCTTGGATTTCCACCTCTTTTTATTGATTGGCAGCCTCAAATTTGCAAAATGTTGAAGAGCGCTGTGATGTGCAGCAAGTCTTTGGGGTATCATGTTGTGCCTTTCATGCATCCACAACTTTTCTATCTGCATAGAGCCATCATGCATGCTATCAAGCTGGTGGTACTTGCATGACAAATTTGAGTACAATCTTGAACAAAGGCTTGCACGACTTGCGTATCGACGATCACCAGTGAGCTTTTATCCGGCAACAAAGATGTGAAAATTCCAGAAATGGATGTCCACAGCACATTTGTAGACCCTACATCCTAAAACCCCTAAGAATGCCAAATTTGGAGATTTTCACACATGTTTTGTTGAACTTTTTTTTTTGGCATTTGTAGCAAATGAAGGTATAGTGTAGGTGGTCAAAGCAAAACATATTATTAGCTTCAGTTGTAAACCTTTGGAGTTTGCAGGAACTATCTTATCTTTTTGGATGTTGACGATTAGTCTTGTCTTTTGTACTCCTTCTCATCGGGTTAGTAAACTTGTAAATTTGCAATCCAATTCCAAATTCTTCAGCTCCTATTCAAAACTGATCATGTCTCTGTATTATGAGTATAGAGTGCATTAATTTTCATTTATTTATGAAGCCCAACTATCAGGGTTGCGATTGAATTGGCGGTCTTTTGGATTATTCCACCTCATCTTTGTTACAGTCAGCATTGGGTTTGTGTTAAAACGTCCTCAGATGATAGTACACTCTAATCTCTTCAATTTGATTACTTACTTGCCTGACAATCTCATACACAATGAGATAATTTGCATGTGTGACAAGTGTAATAGTAAATGATAGTGTGACTTGTACAACATATTCCAATATATAGAAGGAGGCTCGAAAACAGTTCGGGCATTAAGAACCGCCCCTACAGAAGTGTCCAAAACAGTGCACATGGGATGCAGAAATAGAAATTACTTCATGTGGTGAGAAACTACCAACCCATGTGTGTGATTTTAGGTTATTGAACAGGTGACATGGTTCATCATGTGTGATTTTACTCATAATAAAGACCTGAATTTAGTGAGTACTGCAGAATGACTTTGAAATGTTAAAAAATAGCAAGAAAAATTGCAAAAACACATCTGAGGCTGAACCTCCTTCTACTAAAATGTTTCTCAGTCACTCATAACTTCTTGGATTGATGTGAAATTTTAACCACGCAAACTAGACTAATATGCGCAACTTTTCCAAGAACATTTATTAGAAACGGACATTGCATGAAGAAGAAACAAGCCGCCGAAATTCACTGTAATCCAAAAATGTTGGGATTTTAAACTTCGAATTGCTCCCAAACAATCAAAACATTTTGGATTGACATGAAAATCTTACTACAACAACTAGACTTCAAGGGAAACATAACCCAACAAATTTTTATTGAAAAATAACATTGGATGAAGAAGATACAAGCCCCCAAAGTTTCAGCCATCAAATGCATTTTTGTGGACTCAAATTGAACATGTGATCTTTGATTGGCTTTCAAAAAATTAGTACATCTTGTATTGATCTGAAAATTTTACCACACAAACTAGAAGAGAGAACTCAAATTTTCCAATAATTTTTATTGAATTTGGACATCATATGCAAAAGTTACAACACTCTGAATTGGATTTGAAACTATGTGAAGAACCCCTGGGGTGTTTAGCAGTTGCAATAAGTTTTGATTTACAATTGGGAGTGAATTGAATGGAAACGTATAGTGGATCATTCTTAGAATCATTGTTTCCATTTAAAGGCATAGTTAGGATCATTCTTAAACTCACTGGCTCCATTCAATGGCATGCTTTGATTGATTACAATTGTACCTATGAGCATTAATAGGGACCGATGCACCTCTGACTTTGAAAAATCATATCTTATTCATTTCAAGTCAAAAAATTAAACTTAAAATTTTCAGTGTTGTATTCCTCATTTCTCTTTCTTCCACAAAAATGTAAAAAAACTTTGGGTCCACCCATTTTTGTATAGAGGTCTTTTTCCCCTTAGATGAGCGCTTTCTGAGCCTTCTACCTTAGTTGTAACTTATAATTTAGAGATGGTTGATTGTACTAAGGTAACATGCTCTTAAAGCGACCGTTTAAGGGCTGGTCCGCCTTTCTCACAGGCTTCCTTGGGCAGAAATATTTTTAGATCATTTTTCAGAGAAAGAAAAAAAATAGATGTGGAAACTTACACAAGTGGTTTTGTATTTTTTCAAGCATTTTTGAATTACTTATAAATTTTCAAAGATTTGAGGCATAAGCACCTATTTGTGACCATAGGTCTTCCAAAATTTATCCACTTGCAACTTGTAAAGAAATGAGAGGAAATCAAAGATAATGATTGACTCTTACAATAGAAAAATAATTTATCCTCCATGCATTCAATTGCTAAATTGGTCCATTTAAGGATCAACTCATCTCCATTTTCCACCTTAAAATAGGGGCTGTTTGAAGAAGATGGGTGCTTTTAGAGCACACTATCTTAGTGTTTTCAGTGTTCCCATTCCCAAGAGCTCATTAGTCACCCAATCAAGCATACTCATATCTCAACCAGGAATGCCAGAAAAGCATGTTAAAGCGCATTACAAATAAAAAATATCTATTAGAATATAAATGAGCTGATTTCAAAGAGCCACCGGATGTTGTGTCTGTCCTCGCACAGAGAGCATGAAAATACCAATAGTGACTGTCTCATGCAAATGACAAATTGAAAATGTGCACCAAACCGAACATGTGACTGTCACGAAATTACAATTCAGGTCTTCAATGGGAGACAACAGGACAGAATTGCAACACCTCGAATTGAGGAACAAGGAGCTTCATGTATTATGTTTTACACAACTGAAATGTCACACATGAATAAGGCCACAATTCATGAATAGGAGACAACCAAATGACCTGAGCCATGAAATTCAGCAATAATAATGTGTGTGATCCATGAAATCCAGCAATAATAATGTTATGTTTGATTGTCCTCATGTCACATTTCAGTTGTGTTAAGAATGGTACAATTGCTACAACAAGTGACATCCCAAAGGCAATGCTCTAGCTGCCTCCGCTTTCGCATGAAATCCCAGCACTGCTGCACCTCTAAGAGTAGCCACTACTACTTCATAAGTTAATATTCATGTACACTAGCTCGCTCGCTCATGCTGCCCCAGGGCTTGCTTGCACAAGGAGAGGCTGACCCATGCATGCTCCTGCAGGATTTCTTCACAGCTTAAATCTAAAGGTCCCAAACCAAAATAATTTGCTCAGCAACCATGAAAATCCGTCACCACATTACTGTATGTAGCTAACAAATGTTTCATACCACCAGCTAAGTCTCCAGTCTTGGTGCAAATCAGTGCAATTGTTTTGGCCCTTCAACAATAATTGCGACAAAATTCAATGACAAGCTGGTTGTAGATGGATCTGACCAAGGCCCTGTTCGTAAAAATCCTGCTCAAAAGATAATGATCAATCTGCGGCACCGGTCGTCTTTCCTATGACTGGCGCTGCTCCGAGCAATTAGTTGCACGGTGACGAAGTTTATCTCAAATGAAGCGTGTCTATCAGAAGGAGCCCTTGCTGAAACGATCGCTGTCAGAAAAGTTGTTCCGCCGTGGACTTGAATCACTTGATTCCCTCTTTGGATGAATGTGATTTGATTAGTGTAAACCTTGGATGAAATTCAAATGGACGGTGGATGACAATTAATTGGGTGAAATGGTTGAAATGTGGATGGAAATCATAGTTCTTGAGATATGATGGAAATTGTGAAGATCATAATTATAATATTATACCTATCTAAAAAATTATCAACTATCATTTTAGTTTGCCTTACAAATTTTGCATGATATTGGAATTAGTATAAGTTAGCATTATTAATGTAGGGGGGTAAAAATTGAATTAATTTGTTTTGTAGATAGATGGTGATCATAAATTTTCAAGAAATAAATATTTTGGAAGAAAATTTTGTAAATTTTTGTAAATTTTTGAAGGCAAGACTTAATTTTTTTTAAATTATCATATAATATGTTTAAAATACTTATATTTTCCAAGCAAAATACTTACACTGTTGTATATGAGCATCAATTTCCTTAAGAAAGTGACTAAATTGAATTTCTACATCAAGTATTGAAAGGAACATGCCATCCAAAAATCAAACAAGATGATGTAGTTCAATTTGATACTAATTTACCTAAGTTAAACTATTTTTACGGTGAAATATCACCATCACCATATTGTACTAACATTCACACTTATTTTGTAGAAAGTCTAATTATTTTCCTTACTAATTAGGGTAAATCAGTGTAGTTCGATGCCATACCGGTAAATTTCACTATATTGACGCCTGCGTTGTGTCTGCAGGTGGTTGTTGGTGTTGGAGTCTTTCTCTGCGGCGGGGGTGGTAGTTGCACAACATTGTTGCTCACTCGAGGTGCGCGGAGGCAGAATGCGCTCGTTTCTGCTGCGGCTGATCAAGAGAAAACCATGGCGCATTCCATCGGGTACACTAACTGTTTCCTTATTCCCGCATTCGTCTCGCTTCGCCCGTCGGTATCCCCTGTTTGGGGCACTGCTCGCAATATCATGTCCTTCTGAGCTGACAATTTGCGAAACGCTTAAAATTCTTCGTTTCCTGTGGAGGTTGGATGCTTTCATCCGTTTAGAATTTGTAGTTTTGCGTGGTACGTTCTGATTTCCACTACGGAGTAGTAGGAGATCGCAAGGGCAGTTGGAGCTCATCTTTTTCTCTAGAGGGAGCGTGCTTAGGATTTTCCCCGACGCCTGTATCTTACATGTTTGAAATTAAGCAGGTTGTTTGATGTTGCTTAAGCGTAGTTCGGTCCTCAAATCTTGAACAATCCTGTTTCAAAATGATTTCAACAAATGAATGTGAATAATACATATAGTATGCATTACCAATCCTGGAAGGCGCCAGAGTATGTTGTCCATTGATCGGTTCAGTGGGAGGAAGAAAAAATGCAAGTTGTGGCAAATCTCAATGTTCATCGGATTTTTTGTAGCTCAATTTTACTTCTTCCGAGTAAGAGTTGATAAATTTTTTTCAACAGAGAGCTGTGCTTAACATTTCCTCTATGTCTGTGAATTACATCTTTGGACTTCAGCTAGTTCATTGATATCGGTCAAGCGTGGTTTCTGTTTCGAAACTTGAAATCTTGAAATCTTGATACGATTCTGTTGCGAAATGATTTCAAGAAATGATAATGGATGAAGTTTAGTTTGCATTACTAATGCTTAAAATCACCATCCGTTGGTACGTCATCCGTTGATCGGTTCAGTGGGAGGAGGAGTAGTTATGGCAAATTTTAATGCTCATTGGTTTCGTTGTGGTGTGCGACCAATGAGTTGATCACCGAGAAGATATCTGACTCTTTCTTCTTTTTTGTAATTCGGGGTTTAAGCCGCTTCGGTGGTCGATTGGTTGCGCTGGATATAATATTTTCTCTTCATAATCTTTTTCGTTGTCTCCTCGGCCAATTCTCTCGCTGAGGACTTTAATGAGCGACTTGGGCGTTCACTCGAATGTAGAAAACTCTGACTGCTCTCCAAAACTTTGATTCACAAAACGATTTCGTAAAATCAATTCCTCTTCAGCTGCAGTAATAGATGGTGCAAGAGTTGGTTGACTCCTGCGTGCTTCCAGAGGGGAGATCTTCTGGTTCTGTAATTCTGAAGCAAGAGGAAAGTAGAGGGGTTTAGGGCAACGCATTCTGTGGCAGGAACTCCAGCACTTGAAATCTGAACCGCAGCCTTGCTTTTTGGATCATGTGCACTTTGGCATTTTTCTCTTCTCTATGTCGCACTTTATATGGAAGAATGAGGACGATAGTATGAGCCTCCAACTCTTTGCAAGAGCATCTTCATCGTGTATCGCTTCATCTTGCAAATGTACCTACAGCAGGTCCATACGGGAAATGGTTCGACAATACCGGGAAGAGTTGTCTTGCCGAACCGCCAGTAATGGTGTGCCACTGCGTTCCGATGAGTGCTCTGCAAGGAAATTCTTCAAAAGTGAAGAAATCGACTGCGAGAAAAGACCCTCCTCTTCAAACGAAGAACATCATGCAGGAACTAAGAGATTGAAAGACAAAAGGCATGTGTGCTGGCATGATTCCCTGACAGGCAGCGTCACGCAAGAGGTTTGCCTTTCCTGAAGTTTCTATTTATACTTCACAATCGCTGTCTTCAAGGTTTGGTTGAGATCAACATGAGTCCGCAGAAAAATAATTCTGTACATGCGACAATAAGCTCACGCAATCTCCTCTTCTACGCCTTTGTGCCATACCGAATGCCTTCTGAATGTTGATCTGCTTTGATGTAGGAGACTTGCACGCCTCTTATAGTCTGCACGGACGATTTGAGAGATTTTCAGGACCTGGATCGTCGTGCTATAGATGTTCTGCGACGCAGGTATTTGCTTTCTGATACCCTGGACAGGTCACAGCCATCTCACGGGTTGTATCATCCTCCTAATTTTTATATGAATTCTTTGATACTATTGTAAATGATTGCTTTGCCAAGCTTAGACCCGTGAGCTTCAGTTCTTTTTTTTCAGTCATGTTGTAGTCATCGCTATGAAGTTGATTTTAGAAGTAAGGATCTATTTGTTGGTGAAGTCGTCATTGGACAAGTTCATTTTTACTCTGTATCGTTTGTGTAGATATGCTGGCCAGAGTCAGTATCAATATATCATACTTTCTCTTGCTTTTAATAACTCGAAATTTTTATGTACTGCTCGTTTCTACTGGCTGAGTTTAGGTGCTTTCTGCTTTTCGAGCTAACTCTTTCACACGGTTGTACTACTGTCACAGCAAATAATAACTAATCAGAATCCTTCGTATTATCCTTCAGAATTATTGCATATTGCAAGCCTCTTTTCTCACACCATAATGTTCTGCCATGAAGAGGGGGTTATATCTTGGTTGTGTAGTCAGCAGGTTATTGGAGGACGAGCTTGCAAGTCTTCAGAAGCTCTCATCAGCAAGTCAGGTCATCCTGTAAACTACATCCAGAACCCCTCTTACTTTACTGGCAATGGACACAGTTCGCCTTGTAGTTCTGGAACAGCCGAAGTGCGTAGTGACAAGAACCATTGTCGTGCAAGAGATGTTGTAGCGAGAAATTTTGAAGAGATCGATCAAATTCTCGGTGAGAGCAATTTGGTCATGCAACAGAGTTCCTCCAGTGATATCCAGCATAAGGCTTCAGAGTACACCAAGGTTGGAAAGGAGATACGGGAAGCCTTTAAGGAATCTGGATTTGAACCTGGACGGAGTCCCTATGGAGGTGAGGTCCCTTATAGTGGAATGTGACGTCTAATGGCTTCAAAGTAATTTGTGTTGCACGCATTACATCTTGAATAATGAACGATTGTATGGAGTTCTGAGAAAATAGTAAAGTATTAGGCATTGTGTTTTGGAGAACCCTTCACTTGAATGTGAAGGCTATTGGTGCTCTACCAGGTGCAATACATTTGAAGCATGACATGGAGGCAAGAGAGGAGTCTGCCATCAAAGCTGCGAACTATTACTTGCACAAGGGTAACGGAGATTCAAGTATCCAATCCGAGAAACTATTCGAAAATCCTTTAGCCCGCACAGAGGAGAATCTTGCCTTTAACTATCGACGCTCACTGAATGCCCCTGATGGAACAACGGGCAGTGCAGACCAAGCATGCTATCCATCCGCCTTCAATACAAGTAAGTGCATGGTTGTTTTTTACGATTACAAGAACTTGTGTGGTGTAGTGGACTCGTCATTAGATGTGTCCAGTTGGTATGTCCTAAGATTATTTAGGACTTTGAGCTAGACCTGATGAAGAAATGGAGGTCAATTTATGTCAAATATTAGCGGGTTTGCACTTTTGTCCATTTTTCGCAGATAGACAGCAGGAATGGCAGACGACGATGTCACCACCTTTCGCAGCTCTAGAATCTTGCAAAGGAACGAGGGTTTGTGACAAATCAGTGCCTACAACCACTTCCGTAACTCCAATCTTTCATTCAGAGATTATGTGGCCAAGAAATGCTGAGGGCGATAGACAATGGTTCAATAGTAGTGGACGGTTGGATTCAGAAAGAGTAGATTTTGCATCATTTGTGGAAAGCAAAGATACTTGGAAGTATGCAGAAGAGGCAAATTTTGGCGAAAGTCATTTGGATTGCACCAAGTCGCTCGAATTGGATGGTGAATTGCCAATGAGCAGCAGAAATTCTGTAACTGCACTTGGCCAGCGACCAAGTACTGTGGATTCTGAGCTATATCGGATCTTCCCGAAGGAAAAATCGATGAATGAATCCCCTAAAATCAGAGATTTTTGCTCAATCCAGATGCCTGCCAGTCGTTCCTCATGTTTTGGGCAGGCAGCGGGAGTCTCTGACCCCAATGTACCAGTTTCGGAAAGTCGGAGCTGTTCAGAAAAAATGGTAAGAGGGGCTTCACATGGATCATTATGTTTGGAGGATGGAATGAGGCAACTATCGACTGAAGACTTACTATTGGCTTTGGAAAATACGGGAAAAATACGGGCAAGTCTGAAGGCCTTGTCATCAAAGGATCAAGTTGATGCATCATGTGAAGGACAAAGAACATATCAACCCGAGCAATACCTGTCTCCTGGAAAGTGTTCAACCTCTCTTACTAGAGAATTTGAAAGGTCGGTTACTTCATACCATTTTAGTGTGCAGAGATACTTACTGTGTGCCTTGTCTAAACGTCTTAACCTGCTCAGCTTACGGAAAGAATACGATCTAGTGATAATTTTTGTTGAACAGCTGATCTATCTCAAACGATATCAGGTTATCGTCAGTGATGCGTTCCGTTATGACTATACTCGTAAGGATTAACATTGGGAAGTTCGTAAATACTTCAGTGCTCAAGCCATTAGAGAATGTGGACCCAAGGATATCCTATTTTTTTCAATTAAATTCAGAAGAATTTGTCCGATGACTTAACTTATCGAGTACGGTTGGTTTTCTTTGCCCGAGTGCTTGAGAGTCATTTATAATTTTATGAGACGAGGTGAGTCGTATATCAGCCTCCTCACTTTCTCTCTCTGGGAGCGACAAGAATCATGATCCACTCACAGACCTTTCTTTATAGGTCCAGCCTCAGTAGAGGCTTTAGAATATTTCACCTTGATACGGTAATTCGTGAAATACACAGAACCTCCAAATCGAAGGTTTTATTGTGAGCGGCTTTGTGATTATGAATGGCTGATCTTTTTTTTGAGGTTTAAGATGTCATGGTCTGAAGGTTACTTCAATGGATATGCCAGATCTTTCGCAGATAGTCTTGATGGGAAGGATGAGTTAACGACATATTCGGCCATTCTTGCCTCCCTTGAACAAGACTATGAGGAAGCTTTCGACTGGACAAGTCCACGAGCGTCAAGGTCCCATCGTTACCTGCTGAAATCCAATCCTGTTCAGAGGAGCAAAGTTCGTCATTCTGACCCCGCAACCCAACTGCTTTCTTCCAGCTCTAAGTGTCGAGGGACCAAAGACAGAGACAACAAGTAAGAGCTTTGGCCGTCAAGGATTTCTTGTGTTATTCCAATTCGGTAAAATTGAATCGGTTGTAGCACTTCATACAAAGGTTAGAATGTCACCCATCATTTTGACTAACATCAGTAGTAGAACAACTGTCAGTCGTAATAGAGATCTCCTTATTTACATCAGGGAGGTTGATGGTGGAGGACAGCCTTGTCATGTAGAATTAGAAAAGCTTCCTATCACAGGCTATTTTCCTAGATGATTTTTGTATCGTACGTGCAGATCTCCTCCGTGGATGCATAGCCTCAATGTTAGAAAACCTACAAAATGGCGTGCTATGTCCGTCACTCACACTCGACTGCAGGCTTCAGCTGCAAGTCTCATAAAAGGTACAGTAGTTGTTGAGGAGCTCGAGGAACTGGGATTCCGACAAAACAGACCGAAAGATACAATCCTAGCAGCAGCTGTCAATAGCAACTTCAAAGAAAGAGCTCAAGAAGACCTTTCCTGCAGAGTAGTAACCGCCAGCATGCCAAACATTGACTCGGTTATCCATTTCAGCAGACAAACTGAGAGTCCCACTCCTGCACCCGTTTATACGAAGATGTTTGAAACAAGGAAAGCTGATGACGGTCAGACTTCTCGTGTGTTTACTGCGAGGGTGAGCAAACGGATCACAAATGGAGCTGCCCAGGTCGAAGTGACAACCACATCGTCTGATCAGTCCGGCATACAGGTTGAAGCTTCCATTGCTCACAGCTCCGATTCCTTTCTAAATCAGTGGATTCGCGGAAGTGGAGGCTTAGCATACGGAATACCCTTGCCCATGGAATTGACAGTGCAAGAGAATCATTGTGTAACCAACAGACTGGTTGCTCAAGAAGATTCACATTTCGATCATCTGCCGAGAAACTCTACATTCCCGTCAGGATTGGACTACTTGATTTCAGAGGTAACAAAGAACTGTCTGGTATTTTCTTAGGCTCCATCTGTTTGAATTTCACTTAATGTGATTGTGGGATCTCAAATAGCAGAATGATGAAAATGTCTTCCTTTCCTTGCGCTCTAGCAATTTGTTTAGAGCTCTCGTGATTTCTAACCATTTGCGTCGGAGCCAAAAAAAGGTACTTTATTATGTAAAATATATGAAATTCACTTTTCTCAGATGCTCACTAACATGGCTATGGTCCCATCTTAATAGGTCGTACATGAATGGCTTGAAATCTGCTCAGCACCTTCCCCTATTTATTCCGCTTGTGGTGGAAGTCAGGAAATACGTACCATGAGTCCTCATACAACCTGCTCAATCTCGTCGGAAGTCAGCACAAATCGTCCTGTGTCAGAGGACGGGTCCTCCTCACCCGAAAGGAAGATGGAAATCATGAACGGGATGCAAGTATCAGAAGCAGGAATGCAAGTATCAGAAGCAGGAAAGTCGTCGGCAAATCAAGAGCATTTTAGGAAAGAGCAAGGATCGAAATCTTTGCCCAGAGATTCTGATTTGGTAAAGGACGTCAGAAAAACAAGTGTAGCCGCCTTGGCATCCGTTGTACAACCCTTACTAGCTGCTCTACAAGTAAGCACATCAGTGGCAAACCTTTGAGTTCTAGCTGAGTTGGAAGTTTAACTGACGAGCATGTTCATTGTGTTCTGATTATTATTCTCATGAATAGCGCCAGAACGCCACAAGCGCTTGATGACCTCTTTTCAGGAGATAGTTTAATGCAGCAGTAAAATCTGTATTTCTTGTTTGCTATGAGATTGAATCTTGAGGAATGCACAAAGAACTAGTCTGAACAAGTCTGTGATGCCCATCTTATATACACGAGCGGTATGATGATCCGTGATGTAAGGGAGTTTGCAGGAAGCGCAAGTAGAAGAGAGTATTGTGACAGAATTTGAAGCAGATGAGACAGTCCGTTTGCTCCTCGAGAAACTACAGCTATATGAGACCAAAATACGGTGAGCAAATAACTGGAACCTTGTGTTGTATTTGAGCACTGTGCGTAAACTCACTTTGCTTACTAACCCAATTTCCTGTACGTTGTCTGCAGGGCCCTGAAGAACAGATCCAAAAGCAAAACCTGAGGACTGCCGAGAACACAATTTTGAGAAAACAAATCATGTCCAACTTACGTCACAAGATTTACTGATTCCCATTATGAATTATGTCGCATGCAATTCAATTTTTGCGTGTACATATTTTGTCTGAAGTGAAAACTGCCATTTTAATTTCATTGAAATCAAAATAACCTCTTTATGTACGTATCGCTCAACTCTGCAGTCTCTGTAAGCTAGGGTTTTCATGGAAAGCAATGTAGCCTTTTTGCTAACGTAATGCTCAACTTTGCAATTTCTTTATATAACCAAGGGCTAAGATTTTCTCATGTAAGGCAGAGGATACTATTTGCGTCACTTTAAGCATTTTAACTTTAATATGTAGGATTGTTTTGGGGAAGCATGTTAACTATGTGTAGGAGCAGTGAAGAGATCGTTGGGTCCAAGAGCCAATTCTGTTGACATCAAAATATCTGTCAGAACTTCTTATGCAATTCAAAGTAGGCTGGACTCTGGAGTCTGGAGGTTGTAGCCCGCTGAAAGTGACAGAAGACAATTCCATCCCCATTTACAGGTCAGTGACCATAGACATTTAGCGAAAGTTCATCAATGCCTTCCAAAGATCACAGTTTCCCAGTGTTTAGACTTTTGTTGATTTAATGAGAATTATGAGTGAAATAGTATTTGAAAGTGAATATATTTGGAATGCTATAAACAATGTTGGTGTAAAATTTATGTCACCTACAAAAATTTATTTTTGTGGAAATGGTAGAATACAATAATATTTAGATCTATACTAGTTTTATTATTCTACAAATAGTATGACTTGGGTAACTTGGTGGCACACACACTAATAGGACAAATCGATGTCCTACCAATACCAATCTATCATTTGACCATCTTCCATCAAAAAAAAATTTTGATGGTTGAATGAAGGAATTTTCAATATTCCATTAGCATTTAGTGAGATTGAAGTACAGAAAGGTCAGTTTTATAATGAAATTAATTGTTCGTCATGAATCCTCTATGGATATGGGATAATTTGAAGATAAGAGCTTGACCACTCATTATCAAAACATAGGAATTGGGTTCAAAGTAAAATTTCAGACATCATTTTGACACAAAAACTTTGAACAAAAAAAAGTTTAGAAATCTTGCTAACTTTCATTTCTAACATTTTGAGTCTTCAAAAAAAAGTTATAGACAAAATTTAGAGAAGATGTTTGAAAATGTCAAAGAAAATGTCCCTTCCAACCCCTCTTTAAACTTTTGTCCATAACTTTTGATTGGAGGCTCAAAACCTCAAACGGTTTTTGGGAGATGAAATTCAGATTGATTCTCTATATTAATTTAGTTCAAAAAAATTTGAAAAAAGTTATTCAACACTACCTAAATGAGATCTGAAATTGTACTTTGAACACAATTCTTGCTTTTGACTTGTCTATGAGCGGTTGAGCTCTTATTCTAATCCTAATTCATATATCCCACATGGGTTGTTGTACGGGTCCTACCACCCCACTTGTATATAGAGATTGTCTTTTCACCACTTATTGCAATTGTAGGAGACAATCCAACCTTGACCAGCTCCCCATTCTGACAATGTGTGGAGATGTATTACCGTGTAGGTACCATATGTGTAAGTGATTAGGAATGGTGCATTTTGATTGGATACAAGGTTCTTGATTTTGCAACCAGCCTTTGGTCAGAAATAGACCTATATGACCAGTATAGGACAAATAGAATCTTTGCCGAAAAAATTCTTAGTAGTTTTTGTTTTAGGAAATAAAATTATGGAATCCTCTTGCAATCTATTTTTGTACATTGGAAAATTTGGCAGTCAACATACATGTGCTCTAGATATGCTCAGTTACTTAAGTGGTCAGAAATGGATTGACTCCCTTAAGCGGCTTCTAAAGCTATGTGATATAATTATCTAATTTAATCCATAAACAATGCGGAGAATATTTTCTAGCCAATGAATGACAAAGAATCTTTGCATATAGGATAGAAGTGCAACTATTCATCCTCCAAATTTTGTGTGAAAAAAGAAGGTTTGCTATAATAGTTTGTCTTCTAATGGTTGCTATTTTATTTTTTTAAGCCAACAATTCACAAGGTAACAAAACAAATGTTTTCCACAATGACCGACTTGTCTTTTTAACCCCTAAAGGACCAAGCCATTTTCTGGCTCCGAAACCACTGAAAACTGCCGTTTCTGCTGCGCTCATTCACGAAGTTTCAAAAATAGTTTTTTTGTAAATGTAACCGTAGGATCTTAAATTTAACTTCTTTGAGAGGATGATATAAAAATTTCATCAAATTTGACCATACGGATTGTGAGATATTGTCATTCAAAGTGAAAAGTGTTTTTTTTTTCCACTGTGCCCCAGAATTTCAGATGACTTTGACCACCTTGTGCTCAAATTTTTTGCACTACACACCATAGGTTTAAATTTTTTTCTTATATGTAATGAAGTTAGTCATATGCATACCAATTTTCATATCAATCCAACATCCCGAGCACATGCCAAAAATTCTTATAATGCCACAATGTCCCAAGAATTGGCAATACACTACTGAATTTTCGAATCAAATTTCCCACCACATACTTAGAGATATAGAAAATCCGAACGGTGGATACATAGATATACTCAGACTTCACTAGTAGGAACAAAAATTTCTCAAAAAAGTGAAAATCTCTAATTTCTATGACCTTCCAAAGTTCGCAGCAGTCACCAAAATAGATTACAGAGTGGGCAGCCCTTGTAGAAAGGGACCCAAGATGTTCCCAATAGGTTCCCGGGCAGTTCTCATTCAGTTTTAGTGTAATCCCACAGTTTCCAACCAAGTACTTCTCTCTCTTTTGATTTTCATGACAGATGGCTTCAATAATGGGGGCAGAGTGGCTTCTACTTTTGCCAAAAATTTCAGTTGCCCCTGCACAGTCAAACAGCGATTCCTTTGCCACAGCTGCCCTACGAACTGCTTTGGAGGTAAACAACATCATAACTTCTACAGCACATGTCGGATTATGATGAAAATTATATGTACGCGAAGCTTGTGAGAAGCTACACGCACACAAAAAGTTTCAAAAAATCAGGTCAAAAAACCACTTTGAATGACCTTGCCCGAAATCCCAAGTGTCCCCCGAGAGGACTTTGGTCCTTTAGGGGTTAAGGGTTTATGAATTGAATTTTAATTTTAATGCCAAATTTTAATAATTAAAATTTCAAATGCCAACTCTACTTTTTGAACTCTAATCAATTATTTGGCATCAATGTGCTAATCCTAACATTACCCTTTGGTTTTTAGAGGAATAAACAACCTTCTAAAATTTCAATCCATAATACTCTTCTCTCACCACCTATGAGACAATATGTTTTCAGTCGTTATAGACCAGCCTAATAATAATTTGGTCTTCATTCATGATTTTCTTAGGCGCATATTATGATGACCAAGATGAAATCAATATTAGAATAGAAAAAGATGTTCAAACGTGCTAGAACATAAAGTTTTAGTATAAACTAGATATTTAAACAATGTCATCTAAGACCTAATTTCACATTCTATCAAACCATCCAATTATATAAAGAATTTAAATTGAACTTTGTCAAACTCTATCAAACCATACCAATTTACTAATCTTTTCTATTATATTGTTATAATTATTTAATGATACTAAACTTCTCATACTTTCATATTTCCATATTTATTATATTTGTGTTTAAATTACATTGGATTGTCTTATTAGTGAGGATACAAAATTAATGGTGTTGCTACAGAGTTTTCTATTTGTTGTTAAAATTAGTATAATTCAATAGAATATCAAATATATTGCATTATTATAAAAATAAATAAAAAATTTGATAAATTAGTGTCACCCATACAAATGAGTTAAATTACAATATCTGTGACATTTGTAAAAGTGATTAGATAACAACACCTACATGCGTCAAAATAATCATTTTTTAACATAATTTCTATTTTTGAATTATGAATTCAAAATTTTTGTTGGGTCTAGTTGAAAAGAAATTCTAGATTCTCTTAGAATGCATCTTTTGAACTTTAAATAAATAAACTATGGATTTTTCAAAGTGTTGAAAATAGGTGTATCTAAAATCAATCCTAGGCTTTCATGTATAATAATTGTTCATTTTAGGCAAGGATCTAGATGGCATGGTTTTGCAAACAATTCATTATTAGGTGTTGTTACCTTAATGACTACACCACAAAGAACTTGGGCTGCAAGACTAGGAAAGTTGGCATCAATGGTTCAAAAAGCATGAAAGATAATAATTAAAATTCAAAAAAATATAATTAACCCCTAAAGGACAAAAATGCATTGTTTGGCAAAATATTGATTTTGGACAGCTTATTACAAATGAAGTTTTTATTTATTTTCTTAAAAATTTTAACACAACATTTTTCCAAGGAATAGCTTTAAGGCCCAACAATTTTTGTAGCTTTTGACTACATTGTCAAAAAGTTATTGTATGATATGTAGTTTTCATTGCACGGCGGGCAGCCAGGGCAACAAACAAAACTACTTTAAAAGTCACTTTTTTGAAAAATAAAAATTTGAAATTAGTTTTCTAGATTTCTAAATACATGGAAAACTTTGAATCATTCCATTTTGATTAATAAGATAAAATTTATGAGGAGTTTTAGTTGTGAATAGTTTACGGGTAGTTATGAAATTTCTATTCTAAAATAAACTTTGAAGTCCTTTATTTTACTCAATTTTTAATATTTTTGAAAAATGAATGAATAAATAAGGTTTAGATTTTTTATTGCAGCATTACAACCATTGGGATTGGCATTTTTCAATTTCATAAACAAATTGTTAACAATTTAGTATTTTGAATCATTCTCTACTTCTTTCTACTTACTATTTTTTACCTATATGTTGTACAATTCCAAATGATCTAAAACCTTTCAAGCATGTAGTTAACTTGCCTTGAAGAATGAATTCAAAGAGTTACAACCATTTTGGAAATTTTTTCATAAAGATCTGACCTTGTGAACTCTAGCTGCCTAATTTTTCGCGGGGACAAAAATAGGATTTTTGTCACTTCAAATGCTAATATCTTACAATCTATACGGTGAATTTTTTGAAATTTTGTCCATATCTTCTCAAACCAATGTATTACAATATCCTACAATTACATGTGTCCAAAAATGTTTTTTTCCTAAAATTTGGTACTTGTATTAGAAATGACAGTAGTAAGTTACTGTAAGTAAGACTGAGGCGTTGGATGGTACACCTGTCAGGTATAAGTTAGGCCAATAGGACCTCCAAAGCTCCAAGAGCGTGTTCATTGGTTGAGACGGGACTGTGACTTGGAGTTTAATGAAGTGCAGGTACATTTTGTTCAGGAATGTAATAATAATATGAGTAAGGGCACCCGCTACATAACCCTACATGGCTTAGATAGTAGACCTATCTCCAACAGACTTTTTATTCATGTTGGTTGTATGACCAACATTACTCTTCTTTTATGAGCAAGGTAGTATGCTCTTAACCCCTCACCGCCCAAGGCTTAACCATGTCCAAAAATAATCTTGCTTTTCAAGTGTTATAAATTTAAATTTGAGTAAGGTATGAAAATCTTAACCGTACAATCTTGTAGCGTGCATGTTGTAGATGGTGTACAATCAAATTTGGGGTCATTTGACCGTATAGATTGAAAGATTATAATGTTCTAGTGTTGAAAAAAGATGCTGAAATTTTCCTTAGAACACATTTGGAGGTGAAATTCGATTTCTAAACCTACTCAAATGGAAAAAAAAATTTAACTACAAAGTGATTCAAAACCAAAAGACAAACACTTTGGTGGAAAAATAAATCATTCAATTGACTCACTGCATTTGCAAAATTGTTTTGAAATGTCAAAAAACAGTGAAACAAGTAGCAAAAAAACACATCTATGGCTGAACATACCTCTACTAAAATGATTCTCAGTCAATCATAACTTCTTGGATTGATATGAAATTCTTACCACAAGAACTAGACTAGTATGCTCAACCTTTACAACAAAAATGATTGAAAACAAACCCTATTTGAAAAAGTTATAAGCCGCCAAAGTTCACATTGGTGCAAAAATGTCTGGATTTTGAACTTCGAATTGCTCCCAAGCATTCAAAACAACTTGGATTGACATGAAAATCTTACCACAATAATTAGACTTTATGAGGAACAAAACACAACAAATTTGATTGAAAACTAACATTTGATGAAAAAGATACAAGCCCCAAAAGTTGCAGCCATCTCAATGCAGTGTGGTGAACTCAAATTGAACCTATGAACTTTGAATGGCTTTCAAAAACTTAGTACATCTTGGATAGATCTGAAAATTTTACCACAAAAAATATACTATTATTTGCAACTTTTTCAACAAGTTTTATTGAATCTGGACATCGAATGCAAAAGTAATAGCACTTTGAAGTTGACTGCTAGATTGCGTGAGGACACTTTTGGTCCCCTTGGACGGTGAGGGGTTAAAGTGACCATTTGAGAGCTGATTGTTGATTGGGAATCTGAATTTTTTGAAACAACTTTTAGTAAATTATTGTAGGAAGAAAAATTGAATTGGCAGATAACCCAAGTCATTTCATATTTATTTGACCTTCATGGAATTAATTACAAATTTTTGAAGTTGAAACACAATTGTCACTAAAAGCAACCACCTCCTAAAATGTACACTACTGATACATTGAAGAAATCAAAATGTAGCTAGGTGTTATGATTGCTTTTAGAACATGGCATTTTTAGAGTAGACTACCTTAAATTACTTCCAACCAATTGTTTTGTTTTTCCCTCGATAGAACAACATATCTCCTAGAGTTTTGGCAAGTTAGAAAAATCTTACACATTTATTCATAGTTACATATATTGAGCATATACTTTCATCTTTAAGATTATCTAAAATACATAAATTTCATCCAAAATTTGGTGAACTTCAAATATTTTGGAGATGATTTGGATAAATTCATCCACTTTTCCTCCTTTTCTAGTGTTGAAATAACCACAAAGAAATTCTAGGAAGAAACAATCAAGCAAAAATTTGCCCACTTTAATTTCACTTCTTCCAATCGTTCTTAGAGTCCATCCTTCTTGATGACTCTCTCTTCACACTTCTTACAAGATATAAGGTAACTGCACCCATAATTGCATATTAGCATACTTTTATAAAATATAAATTATTTTTATTAAATCTTATTGACAAAGAAAAGAGGATTCCAACACACTTTAGCATGCATTATTTGGACACCATATGAATAAGATATGGAATTTGAAAGTATTGCTTGTTGGTGTACCCAAAATCACACCAGACCCTCCTTGACTCTCATGATTTAACACCTAAAGGACCAATCTGCTATTTTTAGCAACATAGCAATTTGGGCAGATATCTGTGATTATAAATTTTCACATTTTAGGCTCAAATTTTAATAGAAGTTGTAGACGAGGAATATCTTTTATATGAACAAAATTTTATGACATTTGAAAATATGAATAAAAAATTATGACCTAATATGTTACTTTTTCCACCGGCTGGGTAGACCGGGTAAATTTATTAAAATCACTTTTTTCCAAAACAAAAATTTGAAGTTAATTTTCTAGATTTATATATACATGAAAAGCTTTGAATCATTCCATTTCGATCAACACGTCAAAAGTTATGAGGAATTTAGTTTGTGTGCAATTATGGATTCTGTACTCTAAAATAAACTTTGAATTCAGTTATTTTACTCACTTTTCAATATTTTTTGAAAATAATACAATTATAGGATGCAGATTGTTTATTACAACATTACATCTATTGGGATTGGCATTTTCCAATTCCATAATTAACTTTTTAACAATTTAGTGTTTTGAATCATTCTCTATTTTTTTCTACTTACTGTTTTTTTCCTATATGTTGTACAATTCCAAATTATCTGAATTTTTTCAAGCATGTGGCTAACTTGCCCTAAAGAATGAATCCAAAGAGTAACCACCATTTGTGAAAAAAATTCATTTTTTTGCAGGGACCAAAAAAGGATCTTTATCAATTCAAACGTTGATATCTTGCAATCCACACAGTGGAATATTCTGAAATATTTTCCACACCTTTTCAAACCATACTATGAGATCCTACGGTTAAACATATCCCAAAATGTTTTTCTTCCAAATTTTGGTACTTGTGCTCAAAATAGCAATTTTCAAACATTTTGGAGGAAAACATAGTCAAGGAACTTAAGGGGTTAATTGCGTACATCTTGTATCATCAATATCTAGGTTTTGTGACACTTTTTGGTCTAAAAATATGTGCTGCATTTTGGACAATGATTGATAATAGGGCCACATACCTTATGTTACAACTTACAAGACAAGAAATTTTGTTTCAATTTTCTAAGGTAGTGTACCTTGTGATCTTGACTAGATTAATGAAGCTATTTCTAATTATAAAGATGTAAATTATGGACAAGACATCATTCATTCATCCAATTGTATGTACAGTCATCTAAATGTACAAATAACATCTTATTTTGGAAATAATGGAGTGAATTTTGGTAATTTAATTGTTAAGCTCCATATTTTAGATATTAAAACTCATTGTTCATTGAATATTAAAGGTTTTAACAAGATTTAATAACTTTTAAATGGAGGCTCAAAATCTCAAATGGATTGTTGGAAATAGAACTCATCTTCATTTACCAACTTTTCTAAATTCAAAATTTTTTAGAAAAAATTATTCTACTATGCCTAAATGAGGTCTAAAATTTTACTTCAAACACAATTCCTACTTTTGACTTAACTTTAAGCGGTTGAGCTCCTACTAATTTTAATTTAAATATCCCACGTAGTTTTTTTTACCTCCTACCACCCCATATGTATATAAACAACTTTTCTAGCCAGGTGAAACTAAATTTACGTTGGAAATGCTTATGAATCTATGTAAGGTGGTCAACGGATTCATTATTCTCAATGAATTGAAAGTTGAATTTTCATAATTTGATTTTTGAGGAAGTAAACTACCTCAGATTGCGTACCTTACTTGAGGCCCCTTCTTGTTGCGTCCGCCATGGGGCACACACATTCCAACTTAGCATTTGGTGCCCCTTTTTGGCACATTTGAGTGCAGATGCCCTGATTTTTCAAAGCCCAAGTGCATTGTACTAGGCAATTTTGCCTACTTTGAGCTCATTGTCATTGTGACAAGCTGTCACAATGACCTCAAAAATAAAATAAAATTGAATTGATTTCATCCTCGGTAAGCTAAAAAAACAATATAAAATAAAATAAACTTTTTTGTACCCCCCGGTGAGCTCAAAAAGGAATTTAAATTAAGTTAATTTTTTTTGTACCCACCCCCATCCTACCCCCTTTGTAATTTTCAAGTGGGGGTGGCATTTGATATGGAATACATCCCATATCCCTTACCCGTATCCATATATGTATCTCGTACCGGTACTATATCTACATCCGTACCATATTTGTATATGTATCATATCCGCATCCATATCTATATCTGTATCCAAAGTTGTTTTTCAAGATCAATGGCATCAGAAGGGGGAGGATTTTTCTTTCTTTTTAATCAATCGTTCTCAATTTTTCAGGCAGGAGGGAAGAAATGGAGGTTCGCCACTTTTGGGCACATTGTAAACCATAGTCCCAATTTTGGCTTCTAACATTGTTTAGGGGTTAAGCTACAATAGGCTCCTCAGATTTAGTGCAATTTGGCTTACATTGCTTCACACCTTCTACTCACAAGCAAAAAACATTTATTTTTATACAATAGTTTGTCCTCACAAAACTACCAAGAAATACTAACTCTCAATTACTTAGAATGCAATATTTGCATTTGCAATTTGCCTACCGACAATCACCTTAATTGCACACTTGCTTAATCCCTAAAGGTCAGAAACTATGTTCATCAAAAATGCTCCAAAACTGCCATTTTTAGTACAAGTATCAAATTTTTGGAAAAATACATTTTCAGACACATGTAATTGTATGATCTTGAAGTACATTGATTTGAGAAGATGTGGAAAAATTTCAGAAATTTTCACCGTGTGGATTGTAAGATATTAGCGTTTGAGTTGACAAAAATCCTTTTTTGGTCCCTGTGAAAATACGGACAGTTGCACTTCACAAGGTCAAATTTGTATGAAAATTGTCCAAAATGGTGTTTTTTCTTTGGATTCATTCTTCAAGCCAAGTTGGCTGCATGCTTGAAATTTTTAGATCATTTGGAATTGTACAACATATAGGAAAAAAATAGTAAGTTAAAAGAAGTAGAGAATGATCCAAAATATTAAAATGTCAAGAATTTAGTTACGGAATTGAAAAATGACAATTCCAATGGTTGTAATGTTGTAATAAACAATCTACACCTACGATTTTTTTTTCAATTGCATTGAAAATTGAGTTCAATAGAGGACTTCAAAGTTTATTTTAGAGTAGAAAATTCATAATTGCCCGCAAACTAAAACTTCTCATAACTTTTGACTCATTGATCAAAATGGAACTATTCAAAGTTTTCCACGTATATATAACTCTAGAAAATTAATTTTTGAATTTTTATTTTAAAAAAAGTGATTTAAGAAAATGAAAATTGAGTTGCTCGCCAAGCAATGAAAATTACGTAATCATACAATAACTTTTTAACCATGTAGTCAAAAACTTATGAAAATTGTTGGACCTTAACCCCTAAAGGATTGAGGCCTTTCTCCATCAAAACACACTCAAAACTGTCATTTCTATTGCAAAGAGAAAAAAACTTTAGAAATTGTTTTCTTTGCATATCTCTCCATAGGATCTTATACTATATTAAAATAAGAATGTGTGGAAGAAATTTCAGGAACTTTGACCACATAGATTGCAAGATATTTGCATTTAAAGTGAAAAAAACACGTTTTTTTGCACCTTGTTCAACAAGATTTTTTGGCTTTGATGTTCTGAACTTAAAATTTTTGCACTAAAGATGACATTTTCCTAATATTTTATGTTTAATAGTTGAGTTGAGAATCTAGAAAAAAAATTAGGAAAAAAACTATTAATTTTCACTCATTAAAAATTTATTAAATAAAAGTAGGTTCAAGATTGAAGGGAACACTATATTGTTAATAGCTTTAAGATGGAATTGAAACACAATAATCCCAATGGTCAGATTTTTTGAACATGAAAACTAAATCCTATCTAACAATTTTTTTTTTAAATTGTAAAAATTGCATTAAAAAATGAGTTCTACAAGTTATTTTTTCAAGAAGATGCTTAGATTGCCCGAAAAACTAAGATTGTCCATGACTTTGTCATCACTTTTCCAAATAGAATGAATCAAAGCTTCACATATAGACAAAAATATAATCTTATAGAAAAAAAAAATTTAATTTAATTTTGAGTTTTGTGATATTTTTTGTGTTGCCCGCTCAACTCCAGTTTTGCTTATTGTGCTATAACTTTTGCTTCCGGGTACTGATTGAAATAAAAATTATATATCCACAAAGCTCTTGCACAATTGCACATCTTCAAAAAGTTTCACTAAAAATTGAGGTTATACAAACCTGCCTAGACCCAAATTGTCCCTAGAGGGGATAGACGGTTCTTTGGAGATTAAAGTTACTCCTCGATTGCATGTTGCAATAGATGAGATTTTCAGGTCTTGAAGGGTTGCAAATTCCTGCATTGTTGGGAATGCGGGAACTGTGCCATATTAGCCCAAAATCAACAGTCTCATGTAGCAAAATGATTGCCACATCAAAAAATAGTATTGAATCTTTTTTGAATCTTTTTTTTTGAATTTTTTAATAAATATTTTTATTTTTTAAATTAATTATTTTTTAATACTTTTGAATTTTGGACAGCAGTGGCTAGTTCCCAACATTGGGACAGGCCTAAAATAGCCTTTCAGAGGAGCCTAAAAGCATCTAATGTGTGAAATTTTCAAAAAAATAAAAATCAAATTTTCATTCGTAGTATGCTGCCCAAAATTGCTATGTTGCCAAAAAATGGTGTTTGCTCCGTAGAGGTTAAATATGAAATCTATAATGCAATGTGCATAACCTACTTCAGGAAATGATTATAATACAATTAGACTAGTAAATGCAATTTGTATGTTGATAAATCCTTACAAATCATTCACCAATGATTAGTTTAGTAATCTTCTTGCTACTTGTTCAATTTCATGATTAAGGTAGTGTACTCATAAAGCAATATTTTAAAAGATGATTCCATTTGGGGGTGGGTGGGTGGGGGTGAACTCCTTGAAACGATTTTCACTAAATTTTGGTAGGAAGAAAAATGGAATTGACATCTAACCAAAGTCGTTTCATATTTTTTTAGACCTTTGTGGAATTAATTACGAATTTTTGATGTTCAAAATTAATGGTCACTAAAAGCGACCACCTCCTAAAATGTGCACTATTGCTACATTGAAGAAAGCAAAACGTACCTCTCTACTTTTAGAACACCCTACCTTAGACTAATTGTATCTAATCCCTCTTCCTTAAACACACATGAAGTCTAAACTTCAATACAATCAATTGATTTATCCTATATACTCCCTATATTGGATGCTTAGAAATGGACAATCAACAATTAGAAAACTCCATATGCCCAACCCGGGCACCACAATTACAAATATCCTTCACAAATTAAAGCACTAGCTAACTTGATAGCAAAGTCAAATTGAAGGAGAGCACAAGTACAATGAATCATACTTGAATGAACTACCTCAAGAAAATTTGATCCTTAGATTTATAGTCTCAAAAATGGGAAGACAACTTCTAGTTGAAATATTAGCAAGCCTATTTGACTCCTTTTTTTCATAGCCAATTTGCTACATTTCATATTTATTTGTAAGTCTATTTGACTTAAGGTGTGAATTGACTCTATTTTGGGTCTTATACATGGAAATTAGCTTGCATATTTGACCCTATTTACATAAGAAGTTCAAATAGACACTTAACTTGAAAATTCTAGGTTTACAAAGCCAATCAACCATTTTCTTATTGTTGCTTGATGTTGAACATTTTTTTGAATAGACTGTTTTATAAATACAAAATATTTTCAAAGTTTTGGTATTCATGCACACTAAATTGTGTAGATTTGTAGATGTCCTTTCAAAGGAGGTACTTGTCCAGCACATTGCAAGTCAAATTTTTGAATGGGATACATGTGAAATTAACTTTGTGAGAACCTATCAAGATTTATACTTGTTCATAAATTATCCTTGAATAATTGAATGATTTCTCCAAATGCCCTTTAGAGACCCCCAAGTTGGAGTGGAGACCAAATTTATTTATTGAACCCCTCACCGCCCAAGGGGATCCAAAGTGTCCTCACACAATCTAGCAGTCAACTTCAAAGTGTTGTAACTTTTGCATTCGATATCCAAATTCAATAAAACTTATTGAAAAAGTTGCGCATATTAGTCTATTTTTCGGAGTAAAATTTTCAGATCTATCCAAAATGTAATGAGTTTTTGAAATCCATTTAAAGTTTGCAGGTTCAATTTGAGTTCACCACACTGCATTGAGATGGCTCCAACTTTGGGGGTTTGTATATTTTTCATCAAACGTTAGTTTTTAATAAAAAAAAAATTGGGTTTTGTTCCCCATAAAGACTACTTATTAGGATAAAAATTTCATGTCAATCCAAGTTGTTTTGAATGCTTGGGAGCAATTCGAAGTTCCGAGTGAAGTTCAAAATCCAGACATTTTTGCACCAAAGTGAACTTTGGCGGCTTATAACTACTTCAAACAGGGTTTGTTTTCAATAATTTTTGTTGGAAAAGTTGCGCATACTAGTTTAGTTCTTGTGTGTAAAATTTTCATAGAAATTCAAGAAGTTATGATTGATTGAAAAGCATTTTAGTAGAGGTATGTTCAGCCATAGATGTGTTTTTTTGCTACTTGTTTCACTGTTTTTTGACATTTCAAAACAATTTTGCAAACGCAGTGAGTCAATGGAATGATTTTTTTTCCCCCACCAAAGTGTCTGTCTTTTGGTTTTGAATCACTTTGTAGTTTAAATTTTTTTTCAATTTGAGTTGGTTTTGAAATCGAATTTCACCTCCAAATGTGATTTTTAGGAAAATTTCAGCATCTTTTTTCAACACTAGAACATTATCTCAAGATTTCGCAATTCCATCCACCGAGATGACCGCATGAAAAATATATGACCCCAAATCCCCTCCCTCCAAGTAATACTCCCTCTGTTCCCAAATCACTACTGTACCGGTGTTTCCTCTGTGTTTATTATTCAGAAAGAGAGAGAGAGAGTAGTGTGTTGCTTTTTAGCTCAAAACTTGAGCTCAAAATGGAAACCCTGGCCGTGAAGATGCTCTCACAGTGAAGAGTCTGAACTGTGCAAAGCTGAGCCAGCCAGATCACTTAATTGGAGCTTGGACTGGGACTGCGAGGCTCAAGGCAATAATTTGGAGGAATCTACCTAGGAGGTACACAAGCACGTTCAGCCCACCGCATAGAGTGGCCTGTACAGTACAGTACAGTATTCCTTTCGTTCTTTCATCCAGCGGTTCCACCAGAAATTCGAATGCGTTTTGAACATTTTAGAATTAATCGTAACTCAGTGAACCCCTACGAGGGGTGTCACAAGAAGGCTTAACTAAGAAGTAAAAGAAACACAACACCAAACTCCATCACATCCCAGTTTTAGGTGCTTCACAAGGAGTTTTGTCCCATGTTTTTCTCAAACTCCAACTCATGACCCCTCATTGCAAACTCTTTACTATTAACTCATAAACGATGCGGAGGCCGTTTTTTGGGCCGATGAATTGAATGACAAAGAATCTCTTCATGTAGGACAAAGGTGCAACTATTCATCCACCCAATTTCGTGTGGAAAAGGAAGAATGATCTTCTACAGTAGTTTGTCTTCCAATGAATGTTTTTTTTCATTTTTTTTTAAGCCAACAATTCACACAGTACCTAAATGGTGACTGGCTCGTCCCCAAATGGTGACCGGAGCTGTAAGCAGAGATGGGTGTACTACTCTCCTATCATCCTGAAACTTTGACTCAAACTCCAGAGTTTCGGAGCCCTCAGTTTCAACGTGTAGTATGAAGCTTAGTTACAGGATTAAACTGACTAAGAGGAACCGGAAGATCCTGTTGCCCAGGACGCGGAGGGAAGTCATGCCATTCTGGAAGTAGCCGTGAGACTCTTCAGCTGGAAAAAAATTTCCCTCTCCGAAAAGAGCCGACCGAACATGATTCCCCATTGCTACCGGTACTACTGAATTGGGTAAGTGCGAGTTTGGTTTGGAGAACATGATTTGTCGACCAGCATTTGAAGGCCTGCCTGCCTGCCTGCCTGGCTCCATGCAAAGGCAAGGCCAGCGAGTCGGATAAGAAGCCTGCACATGGATGTGGTTACGCTGTCAGCGGTGCGCCTCACTTATCATTCCGGAGTCCGGACTAGGCATCGGGAAAAAAAGCCACCTATTGCTGCAGTACTGTTTCAATGGGTTAACAATATAGTATTGACTGAAGTGTATTGTTGCAGTATTGAAACAATATACTTTTAATAAAAATGCAAGGCTCCCGTTGTTTCAATATTGTTGCATTATTATTTGCAGTAATGCAACAATTTACTTTCAATACTATATTGTTAACCCATTGAAACAATATTGCAACAATATTGAAGCAATATTGAAGCAATGAGGGGTACTTTCCCGATGTAAGCAATGGCAGTGAGCAGTGGAGCAGAGAGACAGGTAGGAGCACTTGTGGACGGGAATCCATGAGAGAAAAATCAACTGAGACTGGAGTTACTGGACAAACCAACAACAGGGAGGCCGCGGGAGCAAAGATCTGCGTCGGCAGGCAGAATGCGTTGGCAGGCATCGGGACAGACATCAGTCCGGACTTCCGGACTTCGGAAGGTAACCCCTAAATGACGGACCCATGACCATTGATTTCAAACTCCATTGCCCATCACTCAATTTGCTGCCATTTTGCAACTAGATATGTATGAAAAATTTTATATTTATTTTTCAGAGGTGAAATTACATGTCTCCTTTATTTCACAACAAAATTTAGATTTTTTTCTGTGGAAAATTGATTTTTTTGAGAATTTTTGAAGAGAAAGTGAAGAAAAATCATATTAAATAGAAAATTGTTTCAAAAAATCCGAAAATTTCACCATATGTGTATATTACAATTGACAAACATCATGGTGTAAACTTAATTTCCGTGTCATTCTATAATTAGAAAATAATAGACACTAAAAATACACCCAAAGTTCAAGTTGCAATAAAATATGCAATATTAGTAATTTTTTCAAAATTCAAATTGGAGTAGAAACTAGAGTAGATGAACTTCATTTTGTTAGTTGGACTCAAACTCAAAAAATATCATTTTTCGTGGAGAAATTTCAGATTTAGAACAAGGAGCAATAACTTCCCCAAATACTCTAAAATAACATATTTCGTGATCCGTTTTTTTTAATAACTTCTAATTTCCATGAAGACAAATATTGGAAAGAGTACAAACTCAATTGGATACTCGTCATAACCCAATATGAAAAGTCAACAAGGAAAAGGAAGATGAAAAAATGCTTTTGAACTATTCTTAGCTCAACAGTAATGTCATCAGAACGCCACGTCCGCGACGCTCCAAGGTTAACGGCATAACTTAAATAGCCGTGAAAATTAAAAAGGTGGGCAATGAGCCCCCACCCCACACAAACCGACACTTCAGTTCAGCTTGCTTCTGTGCCTAGTTAGGTACTGTTATTAGACTAGTCAAATCTTCGTATTTTCTTCTTGGGGGCACTTGAAAAGGAGGTTCCAATGAAACTGAAAATGTGACATTTGGATACTGTATGCAAAAGTTATGAAGGAACAAAAGTTTGGTATCTCTAAAATAATTTCTTCCACATCTATTAGGTACATAAGGTAGCCGCACCCATGATTGTGAATTGAAGGGGTTTTGGACAAGATGTCTGCTAATATACATCCAACAAATTATTGGACCCTACTAGCAAGAGAAAAAAGAATTTTTGTGCACTTTCAAATGTATTACTTGGACAATGTGAGAATAAGTTGTGAATTTTTAAATAGATGATTGTATGTGCACCTAGTGCCAACACTAGGGGCTATTATTTAGATGTAGTACATCCTTGTAATCACATCTAATCACTTCCCAAGATTTTTTAGGATTTTAGAGGTGATAGTTAAAGGTATAGTGAAGGTTATGGGTGATGCTGTCTTAGTTGATTTTCATAGAGAGATTTTTCTAGAAAGCAAACTAATCCATGTGTAACTTTTTTTTGAAAAATTGTTAATAAAAATTGAGGTTAAAGAACAAATCCAATACATTATTTTATCAAGAATTTGTTAAGATTGCCCTCTAAACAACATTACAAGAATTTTCAGCCCTGGAAGGGACTGCGAGTTTTACCCCCCCCCCCCCCCGTTGCAATTGCAGGAAAAATTCAAATAAAAAATTATTTGATTTCGAGTGCTGATGTGGCACCACTTGTGCCACGTCAGCGTCATGTCAGACTTTTTTTTTTTTTAAATATTTTTTAAATATTTTTTATAAAAAAAATTTAAAAAAATTTACTTTTTAATAAAAAATATTAATTTTTTAATAAAAAAATATTTTTTTACTGTTCCTGTAATTGCACCACAGGGGTGCCAAAAATCATTTGTTAACAGCCTCTTCGAGGGCTGAAACTTCTTGTAATGGAAGCTTCATAACTTCTACATTATTATCCAAATGACATGAATCAAATCTTTCCTTGTGGATAAAAACATAATCTTTAACCCCTAAATGATGGACCTATAACCACTGATTTTAGGCCTCAGTGCCTATCACTCAATTTGCTGCCATTTTGCAGCTAGACATGTATGAAAAAAATTTAATTTATTTTTCAGAGATGAAATTACATGTTTTCTTTACCTCACAAAAAATTTAGATTTTTTTTGTGGAAAATTGATTTTTTTGAGAATTTTTGAAGAAAAAGAGAAGAAAAATCACATCAAATAGAAAATTATTTCAAAAAAACTGAAAATTTCACCATGTGTGTATATTACAATGACAAACATCATGGTGTAAACTCAATTTCCGTCTCATTCTATAATTAGAAAATAATAGACATTGAAAATACACCCAAAGTTCAAATTGCAATAAAATGTGCAATATTAAGAATTTTTTCAAAATTCAAATTGGAGAAGAAACTAGATTAGATGACCTTCATTTTGTTAGTTGGGCTCAAACTCAAAAAATATCATTTTTGTGGAGAAATTTTAGACTTAGAGCAAGGACAACAACTTTCCAAAATACACTAAAATAGCATATTTTGTGATCCGTTTTTTTTAATAACTTCTCATTTATGTGAAGATAGACACTTGCATGACTACAAATTCAACTATACACTCTTTGTAATCCACCATGGAGGGTGAACAAAAATGAAATGGATGAAAAAAAGTTTCCAAGCAATGTACAAATGACTGCACAATCATCCAAACGCCAAAAATTGGCGTCCTCGGCGTTCCAGGGTTAAGAAATAATCTAAAAAAATATATCAAATTTTTGTGTTTCTTTTTGTTGCCTACATTCACTACTATTGCATAACTTTTGCTCCTAGGCATCGATTGGAATAAAATTTATATTCCCAGAAAGCTAATCAATTTTCCTATCTTGAAAAAAAGTACAAAAAATCTTGTCAAAAATTGAGATCATAGGTACCTTTCCGAAACTTCAAGAGTCCTTCAAAGGGGCTCTTTGGACTTTAGGGATTAAAAACTAAACAAGTGGAACATAGCCAAGGAATAGATTAGATAATGCTCACAAGCTAGGAGGCTTGAATTTTCAAGAAAAGAACTTCTTTTATAACGAGTTTTGATGCAGATTGAGGTAAACAATCAATACTTGTATAAAAATGAAAACAAAAATTATGCTAAAAAAAATTAATGTGATCATGAGGCTCTATCCACTCCAACCAAACTCTAATTGTGTTTTGTAGTGTGAACGTAGTTGCAGACAGGATTTGGAAATCCAAAGAGTTCATGCCATATTCTTTGTCCGAAAGACAATCCCAATAAAAAAATAATTTCGATGTTAAAAGAATTAATTCTCAAAGAACAAAACTTATCACCAAGATAGTCAACCATAAATTATCCCAAAAGTGCATCCATTGAACCAAAACATCTCTAGCATCCTTCCAAGCCTTAGAGAAAAAACTAGTCCTCCAGAGGGACACTTCACAAGTGATGTCCTTAAGAATTCCCACGTCACCACTTGCCCTATAGAATCTTACTCATTAGAAGTTCACCTCGTCTGACTTTTGCAAAGGATGTCATAATTTAATAATGAGGGTGCAACGAAGGTAGGTTTAATAATCAAGTGCATCAAAGTACAAGATGTTTCATTGGCAAATTAAACAAATGAAGTCAAATGAAGTGATTTTTGAAGCCAATTGCTTAATTTTTTTTTGAAACTCTAATGTTTATCATCTAGTTTCAAAAGCCACTTAGTTAGGTGTGTGTCCAAATGAGAAGAGAAGCTATTTATACAAGTGCAATAGTAGTAGGTATAATAATTTATGTGGGTTAATTATGTAAATTAGGGTTAATAGGAGCGCAACCACTTAGAGTTACGTCAAAAGCAGGAATTGTGTTTAAAGTAAAATTTCAAACCTCATTTAGGCATGATAGAATAATTTTTTCAAAAAACTTTAAACTAAAAGTTATAGATGAGTTTCAGAGAGGGGTTAGAAGGGATATTTTCCTCTGAATTTTGTCCATAACTTTTTATTAAAGTCTCTAAACCTCAAAAAACAAATTGAGATGAAAGCTATTTTCATTCTCCAACTTGTTTCATTTCAATTTTTTTTGAAAGAATTTATTCTACTATGCTAAAATGAGGTCTAAAATACTTTAAACACAATTCCTATATTTTGACAATGAGTGATGAAGCTCTCATCTTCAAATTATCCCATACCCTTTGAATATTCATGATGGACAATTGACTTCATTATAAAAACAACCTCTTCACCATCCACTCTCACGAAATGTCAATAAAGCAAGTCGCTCACATTGCCATCATTTTTTTAAATTGTGCGTGATAGTTTGACTATTTTGGGCTTTATTTTTTATCCCCCCCCCCAAACTTGGCAAGAGGGAAAAGTGCATCAGAATACAAAATGTTTAATAATCAGGATTAAGGTGCATTAGAGTTAGAATATTCCTTCAGAGTTGGATTTTGAGCTACCCGTGCATGCACTGACAATCACCCGACAATCATCCCAACATACAGTGAGCAGTTACAGTGGAAAAAAATTACTGCCTAAGCAAAATAAAATGTAATCTTGGGATCCTTTCAGGGCTCCGGAGCCAATTTTTTTTCCCTCTAGTGATTAATATGATTGTCACCAAGCAGTGAAATTAAGGAGGTAAGAGCACAGTCCGGGGAGATTTTTAGTTCAACCAACTAAAATCCTACATTTTCTCAGACCAAACGGTTATTTGAAGTATTCTCTCGGCTAGGCTTATGAAAAATAGAGAATATTTTTTGATTTTCCTCCTAAATGATCAGATTTTTTCCGAAGATTTTGAAATCATTTAGACAATTCTTGATTTCAACCGGCTAACTTGTAACTAAATGCCGGTACTCCTCGTACATTGGGTAAGAGTCTGTGTACTTGAACAGAGTTGCCTGACCATCTCTTTCACTGTAGCTACACCGTCACTGGGTGGCAAAAACTCGGCAATCGCTCCCTGAGTACAATTCTTGAGGGCTCGCCTCAACACTCTTGGAATTGAACTCTAGGTTCTTTTAAATCGTGCATACATCGTCTTACTATGAAGCTCATGGTGGGAGACCAATGAGTTTCCAAATGCTACTAACAGCCTAAGAAAGATCTCAGGACTGCGGACTACCTTGCTGCTCTAGAGATTTAAATAATTTCTGACTACACTGAGTCAGTGTCAAAAAAATTTGAGCATATTTCTTCGTTGCCATAATGAGTGATTTCTGACAATGTCATGTGCACAATTTCATGTTCCTGAATAGTTTTTTTCATGTTCTCTTTGAAAAAAAAACTAATATCTACACTGACTAGTGGTATTAAGGGTACCAAGAATTAAAGGGACTTATTGTGGAAAACTGTAGATGTTCGAAACATGATGTGCAGGCCCTGGCCACTTCAATAACTATTGAGTACTTACAGCGAAGGTAGATAGATATTTATATAGAGTGTAATGTAGATTAATTAGTATGCGTCCACTTAAAAACCTCTATTCATTGTAGAAGGAAAGAAAATGAATTACCTTCAGGAATAGATTAAAGTTACCAATTAAGTTGCTTCAAGCTACGGAAGAACACTGTAACCCAGTCGGTGTCCACGGACCATGATGCATGCTCTAATTTCTACACTGAACATTCGTCAAACTTTGGAGCCTTTTTCGTGGTTACCGGCCATGGCGGGTGATTTCTCATAATTTCATGTGCACAATCTCATGTACTTGAATTTTTGTTTTTTTCCAATCCTCTTGAAAGAAACTAAGAACAGAACGGAAATGGATTAATTAATTGCTGAAAAGATTAGTACTTAGAACAGGCTACGGCTTGCATTTCAGGGTGACTGAGCTGCTATCAGAGCAGCTGCAGTAGTAGTACCATATACATCGTTTGATCGAGCTCCGCACTGAGCAAGCAAACGAAAATGGCTTGCGCGCCGTGCGTGCAAGAAAATGGAGCTCGTTAGCAAGTCGTCCTCGCCAGACACAGATGGCAGAGCGTACATCGCCATCAGAATGGGTCGGACCAGCAGTAGTCTCTTTCCAGATCAATCTATGCGCCTTACGAATTAGTACGCCTCTTGCCACTAAAGGAAACTGAAACCAGTACTACCACCCCTTCCCATTCAATGCCAGCGCCAGCAGCAGGGCTAGCTCAAGACTTTGAAATTATTGCCCCTTGATTCTCATCTCTTCATTTCATCACAGGTCCAGCTGCCGTAAGCTGCCGTATTGAAACTGTACCTCCTAGCTCAGCTCATCACTGCACTAGTGGATGTGGGAACGTTAATATAAGTATATCGTTGTCTCACTTGATCGAGGATTCACGGGAGTGAGGAGCCAAGCCATCCGGCCAAAAATTGCCACTTTTCCATCAGTCACAGTGATCGTCGTTGTATTGGAGTCATAATAAGTGCCTTTCGGGGCGCTTGCACTTGAGAAGCCGTTTCGGTTGAATCGTAACTTCAATGTAGACCAGTCTCTTCTGTAATGGATTATTCGCGTAACAGCATCTTTCTCGAGTGGACGTACCCTTATCCTTCCCGACCAGTTGGCCAGACAGGCCCAGAACACTTGCAGTTTTTTCTTTCAATTAATGTAACCTGCCAGAAGGAGCATAATGGTGTTCCTGTTGAATGTTCTTCCAAAAGTTCTGTTGAATGTTCGGTTAAGTTGTTGATCCCGAGTGAGTGAGTGAGAACTTATTTCAACTCCCAGTCGCATCTTGCAGAGGCAAAAGCAAAGCTTGCAGCTGATGCTCTTGGTCGTTAATTGGTGGAGAGATGGATATAATTGTGCCAGGAGTTGGAGGACGCTTTTGTCTGCAAGTTATTGCCCATTGACTGAGCAGCGTTGCTTAGACTCAACGTTTCTTACTGTAGACTTCTTCGTAATCGGTTGTTGCAGTGAGTTCTGAGTTCTGACCAAAGGCAGGCACCATCTTGTAGAACGAATTGAAAGCAAGTCAGTTTCCTGGCCAGTAAGTGGAGGAGAGAGGAATATACTGAACTCCCGAAGCCAGAAGTTTGTGTTAAGTTACTAATTACTCAGCTTGCTAATCATGTCCAATGTTCTTTCAGTTTTCTGAGACTTCTTGCATTCTTCGTCTTCGATCGGTTGTTGTTTCTAAGCAAAGACTGAGTTATTTCCAAGGTCACCATCTGGTAGAACAAAAGCAAGTTTCTAGGCCGCTAAGTAGAGGAGAGAGATGGGTTTTAATATTTGTCGAATCTAGAAGCTGCGTTAAGTTAATAAATAAGATTACTCAGCTTTCTTATCGATCGACTAAGTTACTAATTCCTCAGCTAGTAATGTCCTTCAATTTCTGAGACCGAAGACTTCTAAGAGCGAAGACTGAGTAATTACCAAGGTCACCATCCTGTAGTAAGAGTGAAAGAAAGTTTCCTGGTCATAAACTGGCGAGCTCTCTAGACCGAGGTGACGGAATTCATATAATTGTAGCAGGCTCTCGTACGCTTTTGTCAGGCAAGCCTTGACAGAGCCGACGTTCGTGCTGACTCTTCGATCTCGTCGTTCCCCTCCGACTGGCCCTTGCCCTGCCAATTTCAACTTCCCTGCACACAAAAGGTGGAGCCTTGCCAGGCAGACAGGCAGGCCAAGGGCCTGGAGAACGTACCTAGAGCCACTGCAAGCAATTAATTAACTGTGCCAGTTTCCCGTCTCTCTGATAGGCCCCCTCCAGGGATTTCTCATTCAGACCTCAAGTCACCCAGACGTACTGTACTGAACGAAACTGGCCTCTCCCAATGAGCTTGCTCCTCACTTCCCCCATTCACTGTAATTGCAGGAGGGTAAGCATAAAAAAGATTCGGGAGAGCTGCGTTCTTACACTTGAGAAGTACAATTAAAAGCAGGGGTAGCTAAGCTTAGGAGGAGTCTTTGGGAAGAAGTAAACTAGATTAAGCTGCCCTCGTGTGGGAGATCCAAGCGAGCTAAGCAAGCTCTGTCAATGCAAAGGTACACATTACCGTAGTCCGGCCCAACACTAGCTGTCCGCTTTTGGTCCCGTTGCTTGCATTGCTAGCTACTGAAGCTATGGCTAGCTTCCATATTTGTCTCTAAAGCTCCATACTCCTGTAACGTAGCTCTGTCCTCCCTCCTTCCGCCCACTCCTCAACGTCATCCCCTCGTGTTCCCCACGTCGCTTAAGTTAACTTGGTTCTCATTTTTCTGACCCAACTATGTACAGCTCCGAATTCAATATAATCTCGACTAGTGGTTGCAGCTCGTTCATAGAATCCTTGAAGGCAAACCATTCAAGTTTCGCCCGGGGTTTGGGGATCATGCAATGACAATTGACTGACTGACTGACTGACTGAGCAAGCCAAGGATTGATTGATTGATTGATTGAATCGATCGATGGAGGTGACGAGTGTTTCATGTTAGTCGACTTGGTCGAGTCAGCTAGACTTCATTCAGAAGCTGCTATGGATTTCGGCACCATGCAGGAGTCTTCCATGTTGTCCCAATTGTCGTTTGAATCGGGGATGGTGGATTTCACCGACGGGTGGTCGGTGAGCAGTGGCGCGAGGCTGTCGAAGCTCGGCCATGGAGGGGAAGCCTTTGAGGGAGGAGCTGCTGGACATGGACATGCCGGCCAGCAGGAGAATTACACTTCCTCCTCGACGACGAGCTCGGAGATGCAAATGATGACAGCTGTGCAGGCGCAAAACAGAGCTGGGAAGAGGAAAGCGGCGGAGGTGAAGGAGTTGGGGAGCACAAGTACGAGCTCCGGCAAGCTAGCACTTCCTGTAATTGAACAGCTCTCTCTCTCTCTCTCTCTCTCTCTGTCTCTCTCTCTCTCTCTCTCTCTCTCTCTCTCTCTCTCTCTCTCTCTCCAAGCATTAATTAATGTATTTTCCAGCTCATGTAGGGTAGAGGGTTTTCATTTATTTCAGTCGTTAAAAACAATATGGAGAGGAGTGGCTCTCATTGGGACTGAGATCACTCAATTGAGCTCGATCACTGGCACAGAGAGATCACGTTTTCCAAAAGGAAACATTGGAAATGTCGAGGTTAAGACTCAAATGAAGAATTCAATCAGTTGTGGGTCTTTTGAGGTCATTTCTCTGGTCCATGTTTCCACAATCATGTTTTCTCATCTTTTTTGTGGTCATTTTCCTAGTCTTCGAAGACGATACTACCAGAGTCGAACTTCCTTAGATCAAGATATTTTCTCACTCAATGTATTTATGTTTTTGTCTTTTTTTGCAATTATTCGAGCACTGCGAGATCATGTAAACCACCATTGAAGCGACATTAGAAAACTCCATTTCCATTCAAAAAGTAGTGGCCAGCGACCATTTTAGCCAACTTATGATATCTTACACTAAATGAAGGCCGATCTAGTGTAGATTGGAAGAGATGAATTGCTGGTGGTAACAGGAGTCATGGTCCCATTACCTTTCGGTTGCTAGCTTTTTGATTCAGTACGTGATTTCTTCGAGTGTTGTAGATCTCATGTAGGCTTTATGTGCATATATACTGTATGCAGGTGTTGGACGGGGAGCAAAAGTGCCTGAAAGTGAGTCATAATTCTGGCAAAGGGGGCAATGAAATGAAGTCTGCAGAACGCCACTCTAATGAGCAAGTGGACTCCGGGGGTAGCTTGAGCCCCACATCCTTGAAAGCCAGCTCCAAGCTGCAGGAGCCACCGAAGCAGGATTATATTCATGTGCGAGCAAGGCGAGGTCAAGCTACCGACAGCCATAGCCTGGCGGAACGGGTAAGGCTTTCATTCATTCTCAAGCCTGAATTAAAAGCAGAGTAAGTTAGTGGTCAACCAGTACTCGTTCACATTTGACAAAATAATGCTGTCCCCTTATTAGGAGTGATCTCACAAGTGGCTAAGTTTAGAAAAATTCATACCAAAACATTTTACATAGAGCTACAAAACATGTGAATACCAGACTGTCAAATTTGAAAGTTTAGCACATTATTTTCAGCAACTTGAGCTATGTTATGAAAATCATATTTGGGACCACTGATTAGTAGTACTCGATTCATAGAACTTTAGATAGTGTGTCAAATCTTCAGTGGTGTCACATGTGGCTTAAGTGACGAAAACATTATACCGTAAACATTTTTATAGCTACAAAAAATGTAATGTGAAAACCAGTGTTAAATTTAGATGTTTAGCATATTTAGTAGTGTTTTCTGCAACAGAATCGAGCCATATGTGAGAACTACATTTTACACTACTGATTAGTAGTACTCGGTTCCTATCACATTAGACAGATGCAAATGTTTTGTGGAAACGTAAATTTGACTTTGTGTCAATAACTTTGCTGATCAGGTACGTCGGGAGAAAATCAGTGAGCGGATGAAGTTTCTCCAAGACCTTGTGCCAGGTTGCAGCAAGGTGAATTTATACTCAGTCATCTAGTCTCATGTTGTTTGACAAAAAGAAACTTCTTCTGCCTACAAGAGAGTTTTTAGTAAACTATTTTAGGAACTTTTAAACTACATCATTCACACTGTTACATCATAATCTCATTGCAGGCAAGTTTTATTATAGCTGTGGCAAATTATGATTGGTAAAGAAGAGTCATGTTAAGATTGATAATGTTGACTGATAATGTTAGACTTAAGACAATGGACCTTAACTATGTGCACAACCTTAAGAATACACATTACCATCAACCAACGCGGTTATGGTCAGACAGTTTAAATTTACTGAATCCGCAATTGTCCTGAAGTAATGGGTTGTGCTGAGTATTATTATTATTTCGATGTCTCCACAGGTTACAGGGAAGGCAGTCATGTTGGACGAAATTATCAACTACGTGCAATCACTGCAACGTCAGATTGAAGTGAGTGTTCAAACTGTTCTATAAACATTACTTAGCAATGAACCGGAGGTCATTACAGTGCCTTTGAGAGTCATTAAAGTTTGTAGGTAACTTCGTCGATTTGACATGTACTAATCATCATGCATCCAGTTTCTAGTTTCCTATTCTCCTTCATTTATGACACAACTAAATGTTTAATGTGCACACAACAATTGTTAAACAAGGGCTTCAATTAGAGTACTAACCTGTTTGACTTGGCAGTTCCTTTCGATGAAGCTCGCTGCTATTGATTCCCAACTTGACATGAACCTAGAGCATCAACTCCACAAAGAGGTACGGGATTCGGGGAGTGTACTTCTGGTTGAAACCTGGATGGATTCCTCTCAAATAATAAAGCAAATGCCGTAGAGTAACCAGAATCGACCGCAGGGTTTCCGAAGATTTTCATGCAAGGCTAGAATCTAGAAGTTAGAGACAGTTTTAGTCACAGGCTTGAAATTCGCGTACTGAATTGGAGTTGGCTCTAAATTGACAGCTTGCAGCTCAAGCGAGATCACCTGAAACAACATTGATGGGACCAGACCCATCCGCAGGGTACCGCGAGTACCAATCCCATCTCCAAATCCAACAGCAGATCAACAATTGCAACATGGACTTGAGATCTGTGGGCACCTTGTGCGACGCATACCTGCGAAGCTCCATGAGCAACTACGCGCCCATGCAGCTTGCACCTCTGTCATATGCTGAAAGTTTTCTGGATCCCTTCACCCAGGTCAACCACCTCACACTACTCTACTGTCACTTAGTCTGATCATTAACCCTTAAACGTCATAAAACGTCGAAGCTCCCCCCTCGGGAACAACTTTTCATATTATTTCCAAAAACTGTGACTTGACGTTTAAGGGTTATGAAAAAGTTGTTTGTCTGTGTTTCGGAAGGAAATGGTGATGCTGATCATGTATATGAACTTACCTTGTACAGACGCTAAGCGGAGTAGTCTGTGATGGAGATCTCCAAACCATAGTGCACATGGGCAATTCTCAAGCTGGCAGGTCCGAATTTTTCGGCCAAGGTCGACTTCATGGTACGCCCCCTCTTGCCTCACAAACCAGTTTCCAAGGTTAGAAAAAATGGCTTTCGTAGATTCTGGAACTTAGACCAAGTAGGAAGGAGAGTACATGTCAGATCAACAAAATCAACAACAAACCTCTAGTTAATGATTTTCAAAGACACCCTAAACCATTTTCTGAATAATGTTATGGCTATTGCAGGACCAGGGTTTATGTCTCCAGGCTTCCTAAAAGTGGAATACTGAACATCCTCCGAGGTTTCCAAAACAGAGCTTTGTAACCATTCAAGGAGCTGGTGACATAATATATATTGATATTGCAGCATAATCCTGCACATAATGCTCAACGGTTCAAGGCTGCACATCTGAAGAATCGGAATGTACAGTACATACACAAGCCAAAAGTAAGAGACCGAGACAAATCATCACCAAGGACTGAGAAACGATCTTCCTGAATAGACACACAACCATGCAGGGTTCCTTTTCCAACAAATTCTATGTGCACCACCGCATTATTACTGTACTATTGGTGGAGATGGAAAAGTATCCAATTGAATTTAGTTAATTTAGCATTCTGTACGTCAACAAGTGAGCTCCAAGTTCCAAGTACACAAGGTCAATCTGTCTGGATTCTCAACAGACAAGTATTGCGCAAAGAACTAGCAATTCATTCGAATTAAACTGCTCCTGGATTAGCTGTGGGGTACTCCGTATTATAGATGACTTTCCCTTCCATCACTCTAAAGGTGTATATGTGTTATCATAACTATTATTTAATTAATGCACCCTCTGTGTACCCCGTACTATTGTGTCAATAAAAACCAGTTATTATTGAGGGTGGTCACAATATTCTTTAGTTGTGAGAATTTTTCTTTCTTCATTGTAGTTGATGGTAATTCGAAAACAATTGAAAGAGTTGAATTTCTGACACTCACTGGAGAGCATGCGCGTTGTTCAGTGAGTGGCTACCGCTTGACTTCTTGTAACTTTTGGAAACCACATAACTGAGATGAGCTCAAGATTGTGCACAAAAAAGACCCCGGATTCCTTTTCCAAGAGTGCTGAGGCAGCTCCTCAAGAACGTTCCGCAAGTTGACATGCAAAACAGGCCAATTTGTACCCACACCATGGATGACCTGAAGTTCTGCACATGGAAAGACACCTCAATTATAGGATCCAAAGTATAGCATTACCAAATACAAATGCAGTATATAAAACACAACTGATGACAAAACCATTGACAGGGACGCAAATCATGAACAAAAGGGAAACAGAGCCTGTACATCAAAGAGAAGGATTTGGGGCATATTCATAGTCAGAAGATCAAAAAATTGCACTTTGCGCACATAAAATATTCACAGCTGATGCGCTGTCGGCCTTCTCAAATCGATCTTGACTAAGAAGCAGCCAATGGAGGCATAGCTTCTCTCTACAGATCGTTTGCAAGACCAAAACTGTACAAGTTTTCTAATACTAAGGAAAAAATCTCAAAAAATTCAATCTTTTTGTCTGTAGATTGTTCAACCAAGTTTATGATACCTTCACCACACCTTGTTTTGGAATTACATCCACCTTCTAACCTTGTAACCCCAACTCACTGAAACTGCCTAGAGACTAACTAGATTCTACTTCTCATCACTGCTGCTCAACACCAATCACAATCCGGGATTATTATTCACAAGAACAAGTAGGAACAGGGGGGGGGACTCAAATGCTAAGGGTAACATTTGAAAGTTGAAAAGTAAATTGAATCTCAGGTTTACAGGTTCCACTTGGGCTGGATCTGCGGGTCATAATCTTACGCTTGACCCACCTTCACAAACCTCCCCTTCACCCTCTTGCGAATATCTGCTCGGGCATTTACGAGACTCATGACGAATCTTCTTGCCAAACCTGTTTTTAAAAAAAATGTGAGTCATCGTTCAATTAAGGTCGCGGATACTCAAAGTTCTAGGGACTTATTCTTGTTTCTCCACCACTTCCGGTACATATTGAGGTAAAGAATCTACTGTACATCAATAAGTTATAGGTTATTAATCCATTTTCAACTTTGACAATTCACAAGATATTCTAGAAATGTCCAAAAATTGTCTTCTTTTCAATTTTAGACTACAGACAACCCGATTGTCTATCACCCCCAAATTTCCCACAAGAGTATTGACACCTGCAAATATGATAATTGCTTCAAGTAACGCAAACTACCTTAGTCATAGAGCACCCTGCATTGAACACCAAATAAAACTGCGCTATAATTCAATGTACAAAGGTGGAATAAAACTGCGCTGGAATTTAAGCACCTGCGAATTTTCTTCTTCTCCTTGTAGCGAAGCATGGCTGTGTCACGTGCATGGGCAAAGGTTACACTGTCGAAACTACCAGAGACCAGAGACGAGTCTCCACCAGGAGTGTGAAGCAAGATTGATGCTGCGCTACATTCTACGTAGTCGCTACTTTCCCCCTTGAGTCCTCAAGCTGTCAAAGAAAAGCTTGAGTTTTCTGATTTCGGTCCCAATGCCACATTCATATTGGTCACATCCATGTCGTCCAAAGCAGTTTTCCCATTTCTATGAGCTTCTCCTTCGACTGGGCCTGGATCCAACCCCAACCTCACTAGCTGACCCCGGAAGTTGGACTGATCATTATCCTGGAAACAACAACCGAAACAAATGATTATTTCGCACAAGGGATCCCACATGATAAACCTGCCATTACAAGATACAAAAATGCTGAAATAGCTCATGGTATTTCAAGAAATATAAGCTCAAGTGTTGGTAATTGAGGGTGGAAGAAACGTACATCTGAAGGTTTGACAAGCTCAGTCTCAGGTACACTTTGCATGAGAGATCCTTCAGGGTCACCAGCAGCAGTTCCCTCCTGATCGATAGAAGGACAGCCAACAAAAGGTGCTGCAGTGGGACCTTGAGTGCTAGCAAAGATGTCCTCGAAGTTGTCGTAGGATAGATTCACATCGGCCATATTGAATCCAGAACACAAATCACGCTCCTCATCGTCACAGATTCCTACGTCCTGCCCCCACAACTGGTCGCCAAGACCCCCTTTATCAGCTACCAAACAAGTATTGTTCTCAAAATGAAACGCTATTATATAACACATGAAAAGCAGTTGCATTAATATACTTGATAGAGGACATGATCATAATAAGAAGTACAGCAAGGTGCACCCGATTAGCTTGAGTAATAGGCTTATTAAGCCAGAGCACGTCTGTGCTCCCCTGGTTCAACGCGCTATCAAGCTCCACCTTGACAACTTGTGCTTCACCCAGCCCATGATTCTGGTTATTTTCCACAGGACAAGAGCATTGTGTAGACACTTCGACATTGGCCACAGTTTGTGATTTTGCAGAAAGAACCGGCGACGTAGTTTTCGTGCTTTGTGCTGAATCCTGAGCTTGCAGTTTTTCTAGTTGTTGAAACATTGCCGTCTCATGCCCCTGCACGTCTTGTCTGCCCATAGTTACAATGCTGGTAGCAATTCCTTTCTGGAACAAACACTGAAGCAGTTAGCAGTATCACAAAGATGTGAATCTTGCAACTCATTAAGCCGTAAATCTCAATGTGAAAGTTGCAATTAGTAGGTTCATCTTCATCACCTAATGTAGAGGATACGAAAACCGTTAGGAACCTTATCCCAGATCCTAAATTGACCCATCTTATGATTAAAGAGGTACTAGCAAGCGTGACTTGACTAAATGTCTATGGCCGCTGATCTTTAATTGGTAATCGGAATTTCTACTGTCACTTTGTTTCATTCCATATAAAATTCATATACAGTAAATTGAATTTTAACAGAATTGGCGGTTATAGCCAGTCTCTCAAAAATTTCACTCCCACATATATCAAATGCTTAAAGTGATGCAAATAGCATCCCCAACCTTCATGTGGATAAACCATGAGGTAGTATAGTTAATAGAGAACCGTGATTCAAATGAGATCAACCCTCAACACCATGTGGTGACATATCTCTAAATTGCGTTGGATTGCGTGAGTTGGTAGATTGGTTTACCATCACGGGAAGAGGAGGAGGCCCAGGGCCAGACATGTTCGCCCCAAGGTCATGTTCGCAAGCCCACAGAGCAGCAAGCGCCGTGGCCGAAGGGCACTCAGTGAAGCATTCCAAGCTGAGACGGATGTGTGCAGCAGCTCGAGTGTCGTCATGGTTTTCCAGGTCGCAAGCTTGGCACAGAGACGAGTGGCACGACGGGCACCGCAGCGTCGCAGGGCGCGTCTTGCAGGCGTGGCAGAGGAGCGTGCGAGGATGGCGTTGCGCCAGGGCGTTGAAAATCCATGACCTAAAGAGGATGCAAGAAGATTGAAGATAATAAAAGCATCTAGGTTTTTCCTTGAACTAAGAGATAGGCTTAAGGTGTTAGGGAGTTTCAATTCTCTCAAGAATGTTATATACATTTGCATACCAAGATAAGTTCCAAATACAAAAACCAAAAATGATTTCATGTTGTATGATACATACAACTGCCATTTCAAATCCCAGCGCTTCCGCATTCTCTCCTAAATAGTGTTACACACTCTTTCATTCTAGCTTCCCATCAGCGACAAGAACTACGGTTGCATACAAAGCAAATTTCCAAACAACCAAAATTTGACGTCGCATGTAAACGTATTTCAATTCCCGGCGCTTCCCGTTACTCACACATTGATAGTGAGGGGAGCCAAACCTTTGAGAATACGAACAAGCGCAGCTTGATCTCGTCCGTCGTCTTCAATGTCACAATGTATAGATCTTCAATGCCACAATGAAAATTATCTCCCCACACCTTCAATACAAAACTTCAAAGACCCCAATGCTCTGTCCCTTGGCGCCGACGACCACGAAGCTCCGGCAATCTTTGACTCCAACTGGTAGTGACAAAATTTACATCCAAAGTACTGCAATAAAGACGCGATTCCGCAGTGAACAACCCCGTGGCTACTGACGCAGCGGAGGATTCCCCGACAAAGCTGAAACTCCAGTGACCAATTGACAAGGGAATCGACAATAGCCTCCATGGGATAATAAAAAGAGAAAAGCGCAACAAAAGGGGGATGCAGTCAGATTGACAATGAGCGGCCGCCAAAGGAGGGGTGAGTCTTTCCACCTGGCTTGAGAGGAAAGTGACCTTTTCACACTGGCAGGCGGGAGGATGGTGTGTGTTGTCAGGGCTTGCGTTTGCAACTCCGGCCATGAGGCTTTGCTGGAGGTGTTTATAAAGTGTCCTCAGAGCTGATCCATTTGGGGAAGCCCTGGGTCAAGCAAAATATTCTTAGAACTTTTTTTTAAAGCAAGATGTTTCATATCATTTTTGAGTCTCTTAAGATTCATTTATGGACAAGTGATGAGTGATGATCATAATTTGAACGTTGAATCCATATTACAGAGAGTCCGTGCAGTGAAATATCCCCCAAATATGAGGCTAGCTAGAAGACATCGTTTTAACAAGAGCCAATGAGAGCAATTCGAAGTTTTAATGTTATTATTTGGAACTGCACGCAAGAAAGTGACCCAAAAATTGCAGTTTTGGACCAAGGACCCCCTTGGTGTTTACGGGTTGAACTAATGGTTTCCACCTTAGTAAATGTTGTGAATTGCCAGTTGCAAGTTCAACCACATTCTTTTCAACGCCCAGACCTCAGCGTCTGAAAACTCACTAATCAGAAACCACTTCACATATTTGGACTTCCACAAAAGAAGGAACTGAGGTCGGGAGGAACCCTAAGGGGACCGTTACCCAGACAGAATGCACAAGTTTAACCGTCGTGACCGTTGAGCTATCACAGTGAACATAAGACTCGAAAATAAATCACATAAACATCAGTTCGTAGCAGTCATCCGGCTCTCACTCCTGCCCTGCTAATCGTGCCATGTCTTCCTCCGGTGCCCTTGCCCACAGCGTGGGTTTCAAACTTGTTCGCTACACGTCAATCTCAGTGCAACATCCATGGAAAGAATGTCACCAATCGGTCCATCTAATAAGCGATTCGACATCAAAGACCTGAATCCCCTATTCACAAGCACTCAACTAATCGGCATGAAATTCAGCAGAAATTCATCGGATGTGACTGATTTCAAAGCATGCTCTGAATTCCTTAACTGTTCATGCATGGCTCCTTCCTGAGATTCCGAAGTGGGCATCGTTGTCTCAGCACCGCCATTACAGAAAACAATGGCCACCTGGTTATTGGAGGATTTTCCAGGCCCTGGAGAGTACAACCCAAACATCGACTTTGTGAAGACGACAGTCCCCAAGTACTCCATTCCCATCTCCACATGGAGGTTCGAGGTCGACGTCGCCCCTGGACCAGGCACCTACAACATCCCTCGAACGATCCCCGGCCCGTGCTACACCATGGCCGGCAAAAAGCACTACATCATCAAGAAGCAAGGGCCTCGTCTCCCGCCGCCCGCACGAGGCCATCGCGGCAATTGCGGGTGGTTCGGGTGGCAGCCCAAGGAGATGACTACCAAGGAGAAGAAGAAGAAAATAGGGCAAGGCATCATCACCATGCACTACAAACAGAAACCGAAAGAAATGGCCCAAGTTCCTACGTAATCATATGCAATCCAAAGAAAAGCCGCAAAGTAACTGAATTCTTATTGCACATCTCCAAAGATGAGTAACGAAAATTCTCAACTTTTCAGACTTGAAGTCTTCTACTATACTGGAGCAACCACAAAACCCTAAGGAAACAATGCATGTAAGAACATAATTTCCACTTTGTTGTCACTTAACACAATTATAAAAACAAATCTTGTCGACCATTATCTTTACCAGATGTGCAATTCTTATTTAACCAAAACTACTACAAGGAATCGCAAAACAAATCAATTATACATATCGGCATTCGACACAAAATATGTCCGAAAATGTTTGAAAGATTGTAAAAGATGAAGTGCTCGTAAGTGGAATTTTTGCGACAGGACGTTCATATCCATGGAAAATAAGAAGTTTATGCAAAATATAAAACCACCTGGTTTTACCGAAGTTGATTACTTCAATGCTCAATAATCGTTAAGGGCATCCCCATCCCTGCTACTCTGAAGCACTACAGTAGCTGGAGCGTGTCTCGACCGCTCTGTAGTTCGTCGTTAAGAAGAGACATTAGATAGCGTATGTCATGTGCAGCATAGCAAGTATGAACACCATGCTTATAGATATCTCGTAACGCTTAGTAAGGCCCACCGCTCACCCATGGTCTATGCTACCACGAGCTGGTTGGGAATCCCTCAAGTCATTTCCATATAGCTCAAACGTCTGCATCCCCAGATTCGGCACCCAAAAATGTCAGGACAGGTCAAAGTCTCAGACGAACCAACAGAGCAAGCAACGCTATATGTAGTTGAGAGAGAATATTTCTGTATATCCGTCCCCACCTGGATCCATCTTCTACCACACTCTATCCTAATCGGCAAGAGCTCTAAACATAAAAACAGACATAATTCCTGAACCCGTTTGCAAATTTGAAATGTGTGCAAAAACAATCTCTTGAGACACACCTGAAAATTGCCACCACATGCGCTTGCATTTATTCACCGATCTGAGAGTCGCTCGGTGTTGGCATTAGCGACAACCGCTCCCTGTTGAGCGAGCTGCATTTGTTTACAGCTATCTTTTCACATATACGAGATGCAGCCGGTCCTGCTCAACGCTGAAGGAATAAACTAACTGGTCATGAGGCGTGTCTAACGATTGATGCAGATCCAGCTCCTTTCAGCATGTCCTGGCAAGTGCTCATAAGTTCGCTGTAATCCTCACTCCCATCTCTCCCATCTCCATGAGCCTGACGAAGAATTCTCAAAACGCCCTCCTGGGGCTCAATATGGTTTGCTACCATCTCTTGACATACTTTAAACTTCAGTTTAGACCGACCAGCATGAACCAGAAGGCCGACCATGATTCTGTACGTTTGAATGTCAGGCTCAAGACCCTTTTCTTTCATCTGCTGAAATAGCTGATGAGCCAAGTCAATTTTCCCAACGGTTCCTATGAGATGGATGACAATGTTGTAAGTCCCAGTATCAGGATGACAGCCCTCATCACCCATTATTTCAAATATCTTGAAGGCCTCCTCGATTTGTCCAGTTTTCCCAAGTTGGTATATCAGTTTATTATAAAGATCTACACTTCGTGGATGACCCTTTTCCGGCAACTCCTGGCTGATCACCTGCAACAGAAGAGATAGCAGAATATTAGAATCTAACTGTCTTATATTTCAGACCTCTACATAATCCCATATGTTAACCAAATATCCAAAAAAGCAACCGACTGAATACTCAAACATTTCAATTCTTTTTAAAACCCTAAGATCACAAATATGATTGAAAATAGAAGTTACTTGGGAGCCCATTTCGGTCTTGAATGACATCATAAGCAGCAGTGTTACCTGATGGGCATCCTTGAATCGATGTATCTTACACAAAAGAGACACAAGCTTCTCCGGAGCATATAAATCGTCACCTACCCTCTGCTTGATCATGAACCGAAGGACGTCAATCGCAGCGTCGAATTTCTGGTCCTTCACAAGCCCATTGGTTAGTGCGTTGAGCGCTATGAGATCAGGAGAACCTCGAATGCCTGCCACTTCACGGAAGAGATCCAATGCTTTAACAACAGATCCACCCTTAGCAAGAGAATATATGAGCACACTGTAAGCACCAGCAGAAGCTTCATAGCCATCCTTTTTCGCATCTTGAAAAAACTTCAACCCAGTCTCAGAGTGACCCGACTTGCAAACACTCCCAACGACTGATTTCATCACATCAAACTCTGTGAACCTGCTGTTCGATGACGCCGTATAGAACAAGGCATGAGCTTCGGGAAGATTGCCAATCTTTACCAAGCTGGCGACTACTACTGCTTGAGTGGCAACATTTGGAACCAAACCAAGAGCTATCATCTCTTTGTAATAGGAGCAGGTGAGGGCATCCTGAGCAGCTCCACCGAGGCTGACAATGAGACCATTAAAGGTCACATTGTTCGGCTTGCATCCGTTGATTTTCATTCCTGATATCAAATTGCAGGCCTCTGAAACTCGCCCTGCTTTACCTAACGAGCTTATCAAGCTTGAGTATGTGATGACGTTTGCTTTGTAACCCTTTCTATGCATTTCTTGGAACAGATCGAACGCTGCCTCCAGCTGGCCGGTCTTTCCCCTACAGTCTATCATCATGGTGTAGGTGATGGTATCAGGATCGCATGAGGAACAATCCTGCATGTTCCTGAACAAGGATTCAACCTGGGCATAGTCACCCGCAGCTCTGAATATGTCAATCATGGAATTGAAGACGAGAGTGGTGGGTTTGCAGCCATAGTTTTCCATTGAGTGGAACGCTTTTAGGGCATCACTGCTCTGGTTGGCTTTGACGTAGCTGCGGATGACGCCCAAGAAAATGGCAGCCGGAATGTGACGATTGTCGCGCTTCATATCCTCCAGCAAGGACCAGAGGTCGTCGAAGCGACGAGCGTTTCCGAGGAGGTGAATCATTTTCGAGTACATGAATAGGCCGCGCTTGCACCGCTTCTGCCGTTGAGCCCATTTGAAAAACTTCCAAGCAGGGTCAATGGAACGGTGATGAAGGCGTAAAACCTCTGTGACATGAAAAGGAGTGAGCTCCACGTTTGACTGTTTGAGACGCTTCGCCGTGCTGGCACCCCAGGAGGCTTTAGAGCGGAGGATTTTCGAGAGGAGGAGGATGTCACGTTGCAACCGTTCCGATTTGCGAAGCCGAGGTTTGGGAGGAGAAGCAGCAAGTTTAGCGGAAGAGAAGAAGCGAGTGAAGGAAAAGGAAGCAGAAAAAGAACAAAACTTAGTAATCCGGGCGAGGAGCATCATTGAGACCAAACAAAGTACAGTAGAAGGAAACAACGAGAGAGAGAGACAAGCAAGGCAATAAGAACTATAAAGACGCCGATGAACTGACTTCTCCCTCAGAAGACGCCAATTGCTAGGATTTCTGACTCATTGGCGCAGTTATAGTCTCCTCCTATCATGACATCTGCAAAAACGGCGGTCAACATTCCGATCAAACTTCCAACTTCAACAAATTTGGAACATTCTCCAATTCAAGGTCACAGCTGAAACAAAATGCAGCCCTTTGCAATGCCAGATCCAGACACACCCTCGAACTTCTCACGTGAGCAATCGAAACCTTGAAAACTTCATATTCTCCGACTACAAAATTCCATGCATTCCAGGAAGCACAAATTCTCCCAAACCTCCGAACCTCAGAGAAGGAGATCACAGAACCTGAAACTGAAGCAGGGACAACCCCGATCGTCCAAATTTTCGGCAAGAGTGCCCGAAATTGGCAACGAATCCGCAAACCTTCCCTCCTAATCCAACTATGGCCATGACGCAAAGGGCGGGATGAATCTCCCTGCTCACACCACCCTCGCGCCCCCCCGGACGGATTTAGGGTTTTAGAATTCGAACGAGTATCATCCTGATCGTGGATGCCTTCTGTTCGTATGAAGTGGGCCTAAACCATCCGATCTGGCTCGCAGATTTCCGAGGGGGCCCTCGTTAATTGCCGGTAGGTTAACCCTTAGCCCCTAAATGCCCAAGGCACCCAAATCTGGTGTTTGCAAAACTTTAAAGTTAAATAAAACCTAACCAAGTTGTTATTTTTAGTATTTTATATTTTTGAAAAGTTCTTCTTGAAGTCTAGTTTTAGCATCAAAAATTCAATCTTGAAAATAAAATACCGGTATAGTGAATTTTTTGTTCAAGATTTTGTGCAAGGGTATACATTGCAATCTTGACTTCTTGTAGTGTTGAGAGCTCTTGAAAATGAGCCTCAAATACACTATATCTTGGAGAAAAATCACATTCAAAATTCATTCAAAAAAATTGTAAAAGAGATTTTAAGAAGCCATAAATTGAATGGAGTTATATGTGTTAGGCCCTTTAATCTCATATTTTTTTGTCACCAATTTTTTAGATTTGACTTGTGAAAAAAGGATTGAAAGACTTCACATCACTTTTGCAATTTTAACACCCTCATGATCAAATATTATAATCTTTCACTCCATATGTGATATTGTTGTATTTTCTTTTCCTATGAGATCTCTAACATGTCTAGTTTGAATTTGTACAGTTACAATTCAAAAAAAATTGATACAACTTATAAAAATGTTGGCATTTTGTTCAATTTAGAGCAAATTTCAAGATGCTCAAAACAGGTCTTGGGCATTTAGGGGATTAAGGACAAGGGGGTCCCTTTGGAAATCATCCATTTTCATTACCATGTGAATCATTGGCTTTAGAAATAGAAAAATCACTCATTGGAAGTCAAATTACTATAGAAAACCTCCCCTTTTTACAACAAAATTTCAAGGATGAATACTTGCACTTCTATCCTACTACAATGATTTCATGTCATCTATAAGATGTTTGGTTTTCATGTTGATGTTTAAAGGTTAAAATACTCTAACATTGTTAAATACAATGTAGTAGAACCACCCATAGTTGACCACTTAAGCAATTCCACACATGTTTTAGAGCACTAGAAGGCAATGTAAATTTATTGCCTTGTAGAAAGATAGAAATGATGGAGCAATGCCAATTTTTTGTGTTTTTTTTCCTTAAATTCAAATTACTACGAATTTTGGAAGCCAAAAGTTGGCCTCAACACATACCCAATATATAGACTTTTCCAATTCCAATCAATCCATAACTACTTTCTTGCTCACCACTTCCTACTTTCTTGCTCACTACATTGGAATATGTATTACTCTTTATTAGTTCCAAGCTTTGGCTGAAAATTTGTTCCACCCTAAAGGGTGCGTATAGATTCTTGGTTGAAAATGGGTGGTTCTACTATAAAACTAGGCCAGGACAAATGGACCCTCTCATTGCCCAACCTTAGATGGATGGAGAAATGAGGAGGTCCAGTTGTTGTCCATCCCTTGTACCTTCAGACTTCCTGCCCTCCTTGGCTAGGGAGGATTGACCCTTGTATTGCCCCATCAAAGGAAAAATGTAAAAATTGCACCCTATTTTGTGCCACTTAAGTTTTTTATTTCTTCGCATCTCCTAGCTAATTTAGAGCTTCTAATTGCAAATGTGAATTCAAAATTTGAAAATTTTGTCATCTGTAGCAAATAAAAAATTCTAGTGTTTTACGTAGGGGTAAAACACGGGGCAATACAGGGGTCAATCCTCCCTGGCCGCCCTTCTGGCCTTCGACCTCTTACCTTCCTCTGACCGACCTCCTCCCTTGCAACCTCCTGCCATGCTTCTCTCCAACATCCAACTTGTAAATGCCAATCCTGCTCTTGCTCACCGCTCAAGATTTTGAAGAAATTTGAGAGCACATAAATTTGCTCCAAATCTGCACTGAATGTTGGTTGTCACCTCATTCTTGTTGAAATGTAAGCTATCAAGATTACTAGGTTTTGATGGTACTCGAGAGAGATGTGCTTCAATCTTGGTGAAGCTTTGTGAAAGTTGGATTTGAAGTTTTGATTGGTATTGCTTTGTTATGCTTAGGTTGATATCTAATATTCGTAGGCAATGTTTCTGGCCAATCTAATGAAGACAAATTGTTGCTAGGCTTGTCGTGTAGATTGAATTATAGTGTGTATCAAAACGGATTGAAAATCTTGGAGGAGTCAATGCATGGATTTTGGATCAATAGAATGTGCAAGTCTTGAATGCTCTCACGTCTTAAGCTTCTTGGATAGTTGTAACCAAAACTTTTATTATACTCATTCAAGTGTCAGAACTGGATTGCCAATCTATTGAGGAAATGAGACTTGTAGGAAAAGCATACACAAAAAGTTATATCTTGGAAAGACCATATAGTATGAAAAAGAACGCTTATAGAAGCAGTCTTGATACTTGTTGTCACTAATTAGAACATGTGAGTTTTATATGGCTAATGTAAGGAAAAACAAAATAGATGTGGATATGGAAATGAAGCTAATTGGGTGAATGTGTAATCTCCATTGACAATCTATTAGCCATGGTGAGTGCTTTGACTAGTTCCATTCCATATCAATTTCAACCTTATGTATTTGGATCTCGATCTAGTCTTTTTATGGCCATTGATGTCAATCTCAAGCTTTTGTCCATGTGTCTCAACATGTGGTGTGTTCTTTTCCAGTCCTATTTTGTGATATGGATGTTAATTTTATGTCCATGCATTTGAATGTTCAATATAATGTTGAATGTTTTAAATTCAAAACAAACTTTCTAGTGTTTCATTTTTTGCTTAATGCATTTGAAAATTATGGGAGTTTTGACAATTTTTAACAAAATATATTCTTATGTTTAAAGCAATACAATAAATGTCTTTACAAAGCTCAACTAGATTTCACACTTAGGTGGGTTTCATCAAAATTTTGTTAAAATGACAATATTCTACAAACTTGGCACTTTTACATGTAGATTGTGCCATTTGAAACCTATACTAGTCCTAGACTTTAGAACTAGACTTTAAATCTGAAAAAGGAAATGAATGGAAAACAATGTATGGAATACTAGGCGCCATTTTAACAAAATTTCCACATTTCAAAATAGCCACTTCCATTGTTGTTGGTTTGTCATCATTGGACAGAACTAGCAATGTAAAGACTTCCATTTGTCATTAACTACTCTTCTAATATTGCAAGTTGTCATCCGTCTCAATGAAGCAGGTAACAATTTGCAAAATAAAAATTCATCTTTTAACATTTTGATTAGAGACTCATCCTCATGATGCCAACTATGACAAAATTCAAAGCTCTACCCTCCTTCTAATTAGAAAATGGAGAGAAGATAGGTTCAATAATGTACTTAACACTCTTGCTACTTCCTACAAAGTTTCCACATCAATTGAGAACTTGGAGCAAAACTAATCCCTAAATAGTTTTGCTTGAAATGAGAACCTTTTCAACATGAGAACCTAGGGGCAATGTTGGACAAACCTAAGTATAATCACCATTTTGAAAATTCATGGACCATTCATGCCAAGAAAACTTGAAATCTTTGTTTAGTTGACAACCAAACCTATCAAGAGTGATTGAAACAATTTAAGAAGGACCTTGCTCAAAATTTAATCCTTAATGGCACACTTTTTCTATGATTGTATTAGTTCCTCCTATTGTTGCATTGCAAGCACTTAATGTCAAAGATTTTGCATTGTAAACTGACATGAAACCACCTTTACAAAGAATTTTTTCTTGGTATGCATGAATGCAAGACTTATTGGGTTTGGAAACTACTCTGTTAAGAGTAAATTTCAAACTTAGAATTTGGAGTTTTGAACTCCTCTACCGACTTCATGAGTAAATTTCAAATTTAGAATTAGGAGTCTTAAACTCCTCCGCCGACTTCATGAGTAAATTTCAAATTTAGGATTAGGAGTCTTAAACTCCTCCGCTGACTTCATGAGTAAATTTCAAATTTAGGATTAGGAGTCTTAAACTCCTGCGCAGGCTTCATGACGAAATGCATTATATTTCAAACTAGTTACAAATATTTCATGGAAGCTCACAATCTTGCAAGTATAAAAATTCCACTCCATCCCTTCTCTACAAGTAATAATCCACTTCCTTCCAAATATGAAGCTCTAACTTCCCAAATCCTAATTTCAATCATATTTCTTTGTTAATCATGACTTGCCTTAAATACGTTTTTTGCATTAGACACTCAAGGATACTCATAATCATTCTTATGATGTGACTTTGTTACTTTCAAATATTTGCATTGCAAGCTTTCTATTAGTGAAAAACAAGAAATATCAACAAAAATTCATACATTAGAAAAAGATAAATTGGAAAAGCTTAGAGAACTCGAGTTGAGGATTTCCAAGGTATTTTGGACACTAGTAGAAAACGCAGGAATTTTGACAGAATTCTGTTGATTTGGTCGTGTTGTCCCGGTCATTGTTTTGTTGATTTCAACAAAAATCTGTTAATTTTAACAGATTTTTGTTGAAATCAACAAAACAATGACCGGGACAACACGACCAAATCAACAGAATTCTGTCAAAATTCTTGCGTTTTCTGCTCTCCGGAGAGCATGAACTGGGGGCAAGTTAGAGGTCCAAGGGAAGAAGGGAGGAGGTCAAAGTGGGGCAAGACTAATTTGGAAGTCAAAGGAATAGACAACAAGTAGACCCCCTCATCCCTCCATCCATCTAAAGTAGGGCAATAAGGGCACAATTTGCCCTGGCTGGTGGAACCACCCATTTCCAACCACAAATCTATACCCAACTTGTAAGGTGTAGCTTTTTCCAACCAAGGCTGGAACAAATTTCCAACCAAAGCTTGGAAATGTGATTTTTTCTCCTTTTCAAGGTTGGGACTAATAAGGTCATAATACATAACTTGAAGTAGTGAGCAAGAAAATAGGAAGTAGTGAGCAGGAAAATAATTTTTGAATGATTGAAATTAGAAGCTCTATACATCGAGTATAATTTGAGGCCAAATTTTGGCTTCTAGAATTCATACTTATTTCAGTTCAAGGCATAGAATTACCATTAGCCATATCCACCCCAAGGTTTCATTGTTTGAGTAGAAAGTTGCAAGAAAGTCATTGGCTAGTTGATAAGTTTCCATGTTAGGGCTCCCATGCTAGGGATGAGGGGTTGAAGTTGTCATACTAGGTGCTCCCAGTTTCTGTGAAAGCAAAAACATCCTTATTGTTGGTTGACATTGTTATGAATTGGGGTGGATATAGCTAGGGTGAATTGACCCTTTTATTCCCCCAACCAAGGATAAATGTAAAAAATTGCCCTATATTTTGTACTTGATTAACCTCTAAAGTCCCATTGTCCCCTCCACGGACAAAATGGATTTTAGGCAGGCTCCTATGGTCACAATATTTGTCATGATTTTTTGAATTTTTTTGTGAAGATAGAAAAACACATTAGCTTTTCTAAAATATAGTTTTAATTTCAATCGGAGCCTAGGAGCAAAAGTTATAGCACAAAAAACATTTTTTTTAGTTCAGCAAGTAAAAATAATCCTTTAAAAAACTTAATGTAAAAAATTGTAAAAAATTGTTTTGTATAAATTTTATTTTTATGTACATGGGAAGCTTTTATTTATTCCACTTAGAATTATTATGTGAAAGATATGGACAATCTTGTTTTGGAGGCAATCAAAGCATCTTCTTGAAAAAATAATTTGTTGGATTCATTTCTAACCTCAATTTCCACAACTTTTCAAAAAAAAAGTTTTAGAAAGTTTAAGATCTCTTGCTAGAACAATCTTACCATTGTAATTAGTGTATTTCAATTCCATCTTAGAGCTATTAACAATTTAGATTTTCCTTCAATCTTGAACCTACTTCTACTTAACAATTTTTTAATGAGTGAAAACTAAGTGTGTGTTTTTTGAATTTTTAATCCTAGATTTTCAACTCAATTTTTTATCATATAAAATTAGAAACTCAAAATCAGTAGAGCAAAAATTATAAGTTTTGAAGGTTTAAAGCCAGAAATGTAGTTGAATAAGGTGCAAAAAAACTTGTTTTCTTCACTTTAAATGCAAATATCTTGCAATCTACATGGTCAAAGTTTGTGAAATTTCTTCCACACATTCTTGTACTAGTCTAGTACAATATCCTACGCTTAGATAGGCAAAAAAATAATTTTTGTTTTTTTTGTGCTCTTTGCAATCAAAATGGCAGTTTTGAGTGTTTTTTGATGGATAAGTGGCCTTGAAACTTTAGGGGTTAAATTACTCTAGGTTAAATTACTTTAGGGGTAGTATTTGCAATGCAGAGAACCTCATGTGGCTAGAGATTTGTTTGATTTTCCATCCCAACGAAAGCTACACATGAGAGCTGCCATTACCATTCGAATCATATTACTCCACTTCAAACTAATCCCTCAAGTCCCAAGGCCATTATTCTATCAAAAAATACTTAAATTTGCAATTTCAGTTGCATTTATCTAAGAAAATAAAAAATATACTTTTTAAAAATCTTACTGTAGGATCTTGTAATTTACTTGTTTGAGATCATGTGGTAAATCTTTTTTTTTAAACACTAGCCTCTAATTTCAAATGACTTTGATTGCCATTTGTGTAAAAAATTTGCATTGAGGACTTTGAATTAAAAAAAATTGTGTTGAAGAACTAAGTTGGAATTCTAGAATTTAAAAAACAAAACAAAAACACACACTTAATTTTCATCCCTTAAAAAATTGTTAAGTAGAAGTAGGTTTAAGATTGAACGAAAAATGAAATTGTTAATAGCTCTAATATGGGATTGAAACACCATAATCTCATCTACAAGATTGTTCTATAGAGCAAACTTAACCTTGTCAAACAATTTTTTTTTTCAAATTGTAAAAATTGCATTAAAAAATGATTTCTATAAGTTATTTTTTCAAGAAGATGCTTCAATTGCTTGAAAAACAAGATTGTCATAACTTTCACATCACTAATCCAAATAAAATGAAGAAAAGATTCACATATAGAAAAAAATGATCTATAAAAAAAAAAAAAATTATTTAAATTTTAAGTTTTTGTGGATTTCTTCTTTTGCCCACTGATTGAAAATTTGAGCTTTTTGTGGTATAACTTTTGCTCCCGGGCATCTATTGAAATAAAGATTACATTCCCTTGAAGCTAATAAGTTTTTCTATCTTATGAGAAGGTTTCAAAACGTTTCACTAAAAATTGAGGTCATAGGAACCTTCCCGAAATTCATTTTGTCCCCTAAGGAGACAATGGGCCTTTAGGAGTTAAACCTACACTATCTTGCCATTATCATCCCAATCAATCATTGAATCTTTGTTCATAATAATCATTTATCTCAATCCTTCCGCCCAGACATATTCTATGTAGATTTTATTGTATTGGAAACTGTAGGCCATTTTTGGCGTGGTTCATCGTTTAAGGATTAATATGTAGAGAGTCATGGGTAGGGAGGAGAGAGATATAAATTGCATGATGTTCAAGATTAGAGAGAATCAATGGATTAAAAAGTTGCAATGCTCGAGGACCCCACTTTTTGAAGGAGCAAATGGGGACCTCAACAATAATTAGTAACACATAATTTATATTGGTAACCAATGAGGTAAGGGTTCTTTTTCCATCCTTGAAAAGAGGACCCCTACAATGAATGAGATTATCTTATATGACTCATCAATCAACCCCAATCTTTGAATTATAATGAAAGTCTCTCCTAAAAAGCTAGGGAGACATAACATGTTAGAACCAGACTCCATTGAACCATCGGAGGTCCAAGTATTGGAGCTGGACTGGACCCTCCAGGTAGATAATCAATGCATTGGCTGGTCTCCACTACGTCCGTAAGAAAATCCGGAGCTCCCTCCAAATGTCAGATTAACCCCTAAAGGACCAAGTATTCATTCAACATACACAAGAAATCTTGAGTAGGTTCCTACAAAGTCATTTTCAGTCAAATGTTCATAAAATTTGGACACAATGTATAAACATGTACCTCCTCCGTGAAAAACAATTTTTTTTCCGATCGGGTGCCCGGATCAAAAGTTATGTTGCTCTAAACTTTTCGGACAGCTTGGGCAATTTGAAAATCTTTGGAGAATCTTTTGCAAAAAAGATCATCAAGATTTGAAATTTGGCATGTATGTAACCAATAAAATATGGCATACATTTGTCTTAAAGAAACAAATTTTAGTTGTCAAATCACATTCTGAGAGGAGTCAAACTTTGTTAGCTCTGTTGGGGTAGTTTCAAGAAAAAACAATTTCTTCTAACTTCAAGTCCTATTATCTTGCAACCAGTAAAGTCAAAATTCTTCGAATTTTTTCCACACATTTCAAATGTTTGTCTCTAATTTTTCACCATTTGGATTTCAAATAAAATATTTCCTCATTGCACAAAAAAATGACTAGTGTATTGCCAATTAACTTAACCTCCTTGTATTGCAGGGTGATTTAGAATAATTTAGGCTCCATATTTTCTTCTAAATTTTTTTGTGAGTGAACCTAATATCATATACTTATGAATGGTCGAAGATCTCATGTTTGTGTAGAGCAAAAACTTTACTCCAAGTGAGCCCAAAGTCTGCTGACCCTGTTTCGTAGGATTGGAAAAAAGTTTTTTTTCTCACTTCAAATGCTATAATCTTTCAATCCACTCGGTGAAAAGGGCTGAAATTTTTTCCACACTTTGGTAAAATACTTTACTTTAGTTTTGCATGGTTGAAGTTCCAAAAAAAAGGTTAAATTTTCTTTTTTTGAATAGCATACCAAAAAGTTGCAGTTTTTGAAAAATCTCCCTGGAAAAAAAACCTGGTCCTTTAGGGGTTAAGCACCACGGGACCCACCATGAAACAACAGAATGCTTAATTAAGCGTACTTTTTCCCCTCGAAGTGAGGTTAGTTTTGTTTTTTCTTGGGATTGGGGACCTCCCAGGTATCTAGGGAGGCATAACATGTGACCTTGTGGACTCTGGCGTGGAGCATGTGCAACTGAAAGCCAATGAGTGGTATTGCTGACTTCGAAAGTTAATTTTGAATTGGAGCCAACCTGCCTCTCAAAATTCACAGTGAGAGCCACGTGAGTTCCACATTCCAGCAATTCCTCCGGTAACTTAGTTTGCTCAGTCAGTCTCCCCGGCGAGAGGATCGCGATAAAGATGGTGCAGCAGAACACGACGAGGCAGGAATTGCCGATGTTCGGGCTCAGTCCAAGAAATGGGCGCTCCAGCTGTGTCGTCATTGCCGTGGAAGACACTTGACTTCAGTCCTGCAAACTCTCACCGTCCGGACTATCCGCCTCGTTGTGCGGTTTTCTATCGTTTTCAGAGGCACTCACCGTGGAGAACCTCGAATGAGCACAAGTAGCTTATATTCGACAATTCTGCATACGTAGGTGTGCCAAACCCTACCTACAACTCTCCATACAGTACGTAGCTATGAAAAGAGTGCGATTTGCGGAGGAGGTTCAATTCAGTCGTGGTTTCTACGGAAGAGCACGTGGCCGGAGAGGAGCGCAATCTCACTTGTGTTGGCCTTCACCGGGATGCATGCGAGCGTCTGAAACGGTGGGTTGTCTTTACTGTTGATCGATTCTGTAGAAAGTTGTACTCCTATTGGAACAATTTCACTGGATATGCATGTACGTGAATCTGTCTGTCAAGCCATTCTCTCGCTCCTGTCGACATTTGTACTGGCTGAATTGAGCTTCTTCGGTTTCTGTCAGAGCTCAGCGGGGGGACTATCACAAGATTCTTTGGAGGAATTGAAGCACCGCGGCAGCCATTGCATGCGCCACGAGATTCACTTATTTCTGACTCAGGGGGCAAAGCAGGTGAGGTGCGTCCCTTTGATTTCAAGGTTGGTTTTGTGGTAACAACAGCTCAGCGTGGTATCGCAGTCATTAATTGCATGTCTCCGGTTATGATGGACATTCATCACCAATTGAAGTCGGAATTTCCCGTCTTTCTTCATTGATTTCCTCAAAGTACGAGCTCTGGCATGCAGTTTTAAATTTGCTTGATTTTCTCCGGTTCGGTTTGGCATGACTTTGCTCTAAATAACTCTGAGGAGTAAGTGGACACTGTTCCCAACAGGTGCTATGCCAAAACTCCTCAAAGATGTTATGTAATGTGCTTGGTTTTAAGTCTGAACGGGATCCAAGCTCTCGAATCTCTCCATGTTGTTGGAAACCATAACCCAGATGCTATTTTACCGTGTGCTTTTCGTAGCAAGTGCCTTTCCCAGTAGCTCTTTCTGTATAACGTTGGTTGCTCTAGTTTTGTTTTCTTATGAACATAGATCAGAGCTAAATTTGCAGTGTTGGGAAATGTTTTTTTTCAGGTTTGTGCAGGTCAAGGATGAGCATGACGAGTAGTCTGACATATCAGAGAAATTGAGGATCAAAGTATGGCTACCTCAATCAGTTCTGTGTGCGAAATGACATGAGCTTACATTGAGTGACAATTAGCCTTGTGGCCATTTCAGATTCTTCTGTTGTCAATCAATTTTACATTGAGTACGGTTAATTTCTCTAGTAGCGTACATGTATCATTGTGAGGCCCTGGAGATGCATGAGGTGGGCTCCCTTCCACTACGATGGTCCCGGTGACCTGACAACCACCATTTCGATGCATGTAGGTTGTGCCCTTGTTTCATTTCTACAAGATTGGAGTGCTTGTAGAGTCCTTCCCAACTCGCACGTGACAAAGCTAAAATTCTGGAAGCCATCTGCGAACACTTGGATGTCAAACAGACGATCGAAGAGTGGAGTGACCTTCAAGGTCTGAAGTGAGAGTCCTCTACATTCCATTGTGTGTTGTTTCAGTCAGCATTACAGGACTCAATTTGAACTGAAGAATTTGATCAGTTCCTGATGACTTACATATCATGAACAACAAGATTGATGTCGTCTACGAATTGGTCTTTGGTTGACGTATGGATTAGATTTAAGACGTACGCAGTGTACGCATATGGATTTGAGTCTGTAGACTTGCACTAAATTTCACATATCACAATCGTAAGAGGTTTCGTTAGATCGATGAATGTATGAGTAAAAACGCAGGTCAATACCAAGGCGCAGAGAATATTGCCTTGAAGAATCGTTAGCATGAACATTGATAGCGGAAGAACCTGTGACTTTACTTATTGGTAACTAACCCTGAATAACGCCAATTGGTGTTTGATGGATGGCTTCATTGAGCTCTGTACCACAGAAGAAGAAAAAAATTCATCTAGATTTTTCAGAGTGTCCCGAATGCAGTTGCAGCGGATGCTTTGAGATATTATGGACTCTTCCAGAGACGAAGATGCTTAATCCATGCATGACCTTGTACTGCTCACAGGCAGCAGTCACGAATCCAACTAATCAAATATGATTCACAACATAACGAGGGATGTTGCTCTTACTGCGAGGAATCAAATCTTGGACAGATTAATATGCTGAGGGAATACTTTCTTTGGTTGGCATGCAGCAGCTGTCGCATCGAAATCAGGTAGCAAAGCCGATAGAATCAGATCCAACACCAGCAGCGTCGGGAGGGAGGAAGGAGAACGCATCCAGGCTAGCCACAGGTGAGACAGTAAAGAGAATTTGACTGAAGAAAGTCCCCATGTTACGTACCCCCAAAGACACATTATACTAATCGCATTTTCGAAACCATACTCCAGGTCTTCGTGGGAGCCATGTCCACTTCCAGTGAGGTCGATGCGGTGATCATTGGAGCTGGGTTTGCAGGGCTATACCAACTCCACCGGCTCCGAAACCTTGGCCTGACCGCGAGGGTCATCGAGGCTGCAGATGGCGTGGGCGGCACTTGGCTTCTCAACAAATACCCAGGCGCGCGCTGCGACGTCCAGAGCATGCAGTACTCGTACTCCTTCTCCCCGGAGCTCGACCAAGAGTGGACCTGGACGGAGAAATTCGCCAGCCAACCCGAAATCCTACGCTACATCAACCACGTCGCGGACCGTTTCCACCTCCGCAAGGACATCGCCTTCGCCACTCGCGTCACGAGCGCCATCTACAACGAGAGCAGTCACGGATGGGAAGTCCACACCGACAGAGATGAAACTCTAAACTGTCAGTTCCTGATCACAGCAACAGGGTGTCTCTCAGCGTCCAAGATGCCAGAGGTTCCCGGCATTGCGAAGTTCCAAGGCCAATCGTTGCACCCGGGAGAATGGCCCGACCGAGACATCGATTTCACTGGTCTTCGCGTCGCGGTGATTGGCACGGGATGCTCAGCGGTACAGTGCATCCCAATAATTTCGCAACAGGCAGCAGAGCTCACAGTCTTTCAACGCACGCCCTGCTTCGCGATGCCGGCGTTTAACCGACCCCTCACTGCGATCGAAATCGCCGAAATGAAAACGAATTACCCAGCCAAGCGGGAGTCGCAGCGAAGCTCAACCGGTGGATTCATGGTGGATTCACCGCGGTCCACAACGTCCGCCCTAGAGGTGAGCGCCCTCGATCGGCAAGCCAGGTACGAAACCCTCTGGAATCAAGGCACAATCCCTGCTTTGTTGGAGGCTTACTCTGACATCCTCATCAACAAGGACGCGAACGAGACCGTAGCCGAGTTCATTCGTCACAAAATTAAGACCATCGTCAAAGATCCCGCGACCGCCCAAACCCTATGCCCTGATTACGCCTTCGGCACTAAACGGGCATCTTTACACACAAAGTACTACGAAACCTTCAACGAGAAGCATGTCCATCTCGTGGACCTCAACAAGACGCCACTTGTCGAAATCACCACGAACGGGATCCTGACAACGGAGAAGAATTACGAAGTGGACGCCATTGTGTACGCAACCGGCTACGATGCGATCACGGGCGCTTTGACACGCATCGACATCAAAGGGCGGAACGGGATCTCCCTGAAAACGAAGTGGGCGAAGGCAGGAGCGCGCGCTTACCTCGGCCTCGCCGCAGCCGGATTTCCGAATCTGTTTATGATTACGGGACCGTTTAGCCCTGGTGTGCTCAGTTGCATGACGGTGTCGATTGAGCAGCATGTGGATTGGATCTCCGACTGCATTGCGAATCTGCGTGAGCGTGGAGTCGGTGAGATTGAAGCGCGTGAAGATGCTGAGCACGAGTGGGTGAAGCATTCGCTGATGGTGGCCGAATTCACGCTCTTTCCTAAGGCGGTTTCTTTGTACACGGGGGGGAATGTGCCGGGGAAGCCGCGCGTGTTCTTGCCGTATCCTGGCGGTGTCGGTGCTTATCGCAGCAAATGTGACGATGTGGCGGCCAAGGGCTACGAGGGCTTCACTTTGCGGCCGCTCCTGCAGTGACTGAGGCTGCAATCTTTTCCACGTCTCTGAATGTTGTTCAGATTCAGAGTTGTTTGTATCCTCACTGCAATTGCAGAAAAGTTGACAATCAATAGCGATTTTCTCTGTGCAAGAGATCGATTGAAGGCTCTGGCTGTATCCAAGAGAGTTCTGTGGTAGGAGCCATGCAGTAGGTTCCAATCTTTTGCACGTGGTTCGAATTGCCATATTAGTTGCATACTCCGGAAGTTGTTAGACAAATCAAACTGATGGGGAAAATATATGCAAGCAGAGAGTAATTGCATCATAAGTATGAAATCCTAGATGGAAATAGGAAACACCACATGTATCCGACTGCCCAGAGAATTCAAGCATGCCTCAAGTTTATCAACACTACAGCAACAAAAACATACACCAATGACTCATTCAAGAGGCCCTTAATGATAGGTTGTAACTAAACATGAGTGTTTGTTTTTTAATTTGCACAGAGAATACTAAAACATAGATTGCTTATAAAAGAGCAATGGATCTAAAGCTGAACCTCCTTCTACTAGAATGCTTCTCTGTCACTCATTAATTCTTGGATTAACATGAAATTTTATCCACACAAACAAGACTAATATGTGCAATTTTTCCAAAAAGAATTATTGAAAATGGACTTTGTAAGAAGTAGAAACAAGCCGTCGAAGTTCACTGTACTCCAAAAATGGCAGGATTTGGAACTTTGAATTGCTCCCAAACATTCAAAACAACTTGGATTGACATGAAAACTTTACCATGATAACTATACTTCAAGGGGACAAAATCCAATTTTTTTTTTTTATTGAAAATGAGCAGTGGATGAAGGAGATACAAGGCCCTGAAGTTGCAGCCCTAAAATACAATTTGGTGAACTCAAATTGAAGTTGTGAACTTTGATTGGCTTCCAAAAAATCAATAAACCTTGGATTAATCTGAAAATTTTACCGCACAAACTAGAGGGGAGAATGCAACTTTTCCAACATGTTTTATTGAATTTGGACCTTGGATGCAAAAGTTACAGCACTTTGAACTGGACTAGAAATTGTGTGAGGACACTTTCTGTCCTCTTTGTCACTTTGGGGTTAAGTGAGGTTGTTTTGTTTCTTAGTTACGATGAGATCTCTTGAACCATACATTCTCTGTCACATTCTTGGTACCGTCGGAAATTTCTCCTCAAGGAGGGGTGCACGGGCTTTGTTTTGTGGCATTCTAACTCACAATAGAAAAGATATTGAATTTCAAAGTTTTTATGAATTAGAAAATTAAAAAAATCACTTTTATTTACTTTCTATTCTATGGTAGCAACAACAGAGAGTACGCTAGTCTATACGTTAAGTTAGGTTGTTGGTTTGGTTTGGTTTGTTTGATACGTTGAGATCTAAGAAACTGTGAATCTTTGGTGGTGTTTTTGGTAGTTACCAATGAAAAGCTCTCTGCAAGGACGGGTGCATGGACTTTATTTTGTGGCGTTTGGACCTAAGGTATGAAAGTTATTGAATTTCAAAGTTAGCACCTGTTCCTACATGTTCCAGCTTGGGAGCTGTTCTAGAGAGAGTGAAATTTTCACATGAAGTGTTACACCTTAAAGTAGATTGAATTGCAGCACTTGAATGCTAGTTTGAATTGCGGCACTTGCGTGAGGTGTGATGGAAATCCCTACTTCCCTTAAACATTGCTTGGTGTCCGAATCTCTGCTCCCATACTAAATTTTTCTCCCCTGCCGTGGTGACAGTTTGATATTGAAACATTGCAAGCATGTAAAAGTCTTCTTGATATCTTTTCTCTTTGGGCACGCACTTTGTGTGTGATCTTTGAAAAATTTGGGAGCTGTTCTGTGGAGACCGAAGTTTTTTTCATAAAGTAGATTGAATTGCTGCACTTGAGTGAAGTGTGATGCTAAACCCTATTCTCATTGAATTCTGCTTGGTGTCCGAATCTCTTCTCCCCTTCATTTCAAACATTTTCGTGAAATAGTGGCAATTTGGGATTCACACAGTGCAAGGAGTGATCGTCTACTCGTCTTATCTTTTGTGGTACGCAGTTTGGGTGTCATTTTTGGAAATTCGTAAGCTCTTCGTCTGCTCTGTCGAGATCGAACATCTTTTTCCATAAATGATCAAACCCTAATGAAGATTGAACAGCTTGAGTGAAGTGTGATGCAGAATCCCCTTAATCTGTCCATTCGTTTGGTTGGCTTTTATTTGCGAGCTTTGTGTTTCACCTTTTACAAATTCACGAGCTCTACGTCTGCTTTTGAATTATCGAACCCTAAAGAAGTTTGAACAACGGCACTTTACGTGAAGTTGATCGAAAGAGGGGGCCTCCCTCACAGTTGTGATTGGGATCCTGCTGCAGCCATGGCGACTGATTCAGTCGAGTCAGGGCTTTATTTACACCTGACTCATCGGATACTCTGCGTTCTTGGGGCCTGTGGAAAGAATCATGCTGGTCGACTTGCGAGCTCAGTCTCTGGACACTGACGCTCTCTTCTCTAGCTCCTGCATGTTGTTCAGATTTGGGATCCTCAATGCACTGAATGCAGAAGTTTACAATCAAGCACGTTTTTTTCTGTGCAACAGATCAACTGAAGACTCTGACTGTATCCAAGAGCGTTGGATGGTAGGAGCTGTGCACTAGATAACACAATTCTGTAGCCTGGTTGTGGAAAATCTGGTACAGCCTGGTTGTAGAAAGCAGGACGTACATGCTGTTGACGCAGTGAGTGAGTGATCGAATGAATCCCAATGAGCAGGACTCGTGTCTTGGAATCACTCTTGCAGATGCGATGAGTGACGTATGAATCTTGCATTTCTTTGCTTGTCAAGACCGGGGGCTTTGGAATGGGCGGAAGTTCATAGCAGTGCTCTGTAACCTCTTGAGATTCCGAAACTAGGATATTCACTGCACCTGTACCGACTGGCCAAAGTCCGTTCACTGCGGGCATCAAACCTGTGTGTTCAGGACAGGACCACTAGGCCAAAGCGACCATTTAAGAGCTGGTTGCCTTTTGGGGGAAGCAAATTTCCTTGAAACAAGTTTTAGTAAATTTTTGTAGGAAGAAAAATGGAATTGAAATCAAACCCAAGTCGTTTCATATTTTTTGGACCTTCTTGGAATTAGTTATGAATTTTTGAAGTTGAAAAGCAGGGGTCACAAAAAGTGACCTTCTCCTGAAATGTACACCTTTGGTACATTGAAGAAAGCAAAATGTACCTCCGTGTCATGATTGCTTTTAGATCACGGTTAGTTTTAGAGGAGACTACCTTAACCCATTAAGGACCGTCGTTGATTTGGGGGGTGGGCAATCCTTTGTATGGCCAATTGGGAGCAATTTTAAAACTTTTGAATGCAAGTGCCTATCAGAGATCTAACCGTATGGATGGAAGTGTTGCGCATGATATAGGATTTAGCATTGAAATTTTTGGTGAAGGTACATTGTAAAGCAAGAATTTTTAGCAAATCTTGGTATAATTTCAACCCATGTTGTCTTGATTTTTTCAACCCTCTGGCCACATGCCACCTCAGATTGGCCTAGTTATTGTCCTAAACTCTTCACTTACCAATTCCCCAGACCCGTCTCATTTGCCATGTCATCAAATTCATTGACATGCTCTCTCTACAAATCAAAAAGGACCCAAATCAACCACAGAATGGTTGACTGGTCCTTAATGGGTGAAATGGACCGGGGTGAACTAACCCCCCTCACTCATCCCCCTGAGAAAACCCTGAAATTTATTTTTTTCCATGCATGTTAAAATTTGCAAATTCTGAATTCATATTTGCAATCAGAAGGTCCAAATGAGCTAGGAGAGACAAACGAGATAAATTAATCAAGCACAAAATAGTTTTTTTTAAATTTTACCTGCACCTCTAGAATGACTTTGCAAGGACAAGCGCGGGGATCAGTTCCCCCCGCCCCTTAAATGAGTCTTGAGTTGTGTTTTGTTGAATTATGCTAGATTGGCTCTTCAATCTAAATGCAGACACCCTTTCGAACGTGAAATTATCAATTGGCACTCGTATCAGTGCACAATTGGCACTCGAACCTTCTTCACAAGTTGTAAATGAAAGAGTCCTTGTGAACTTGAAGAGAAGCTTGGTAGCTCGAAAAGAATCACTTCAGTGAATATTTTTGCACACAAAGATACTTTTTTTGATTCCTACAAGTTCTCCTTTCAATGTCTCCTGTTCTTTTGCTTGTTCCATGATCACCCTTTTTTTTTAAATGTTCTCCATCATTGTAATGGCTTCCCACCTCCCCATACAGGAAGTGCACATGCAAAAATCTTACCTCAAGAATATGACATTTTTTTGTCATAAAGTTGAGCTTTTTGTGATTAGGGTTTTATCATGTTCCTTCAAAATCAGCTACTTGATTCCCAGTTCTTGTGATCATAAACAATGCACAAAAAACAAGCACATAGTGTTCAAAGACACAAAATCAGAATTTGGGAGCAATGCAATGCAATGCCTGAGTTTCCCATCGATCGAATCCCAATGAACAGGTCCAGAGTTGGTGGTGTAAAGAATAGGCCCATTTAGGGCATACAAGAACAAGTGAGAATCACAAGCCTTGTCGTTCATAATAGGGGTAATCACACCTTCTTCACCGAGCTGTTGGAGAATGGAGAATGACAAGTTTGTGAGGGTTTGGAGGAGCCAATGGGGAGCCGCAATAGTGGTAGTTACAGCTTGTTCACCGTGATGGTGAACAATGAACAATGAACAATGGAAAGTGCTTTGAGGGGCCAATGAGAAGTGACGAATATTGAACAAGCCGTGACCACCCTTTTTGTTCAAATGTTGAGAATGAACAATGGAGGATGGATAATGGCGAGATGGACGGATGTAATTGAAAGTTAAGAGAACAAAGGAATAATCTTAGCGGAACATTGATTGTTCACTCCCAACATCCACCTCCGGAGGTGGATGTTGGGAGTGAACAATCAATGTTCCGCTATGAATATTCCGTCGAAAGCAAGCCAACCCTACGCCGCCACCACTTCAATGTTCATTGTTCACCATCACGGTGAACAAGCTGTGACTACCACTAATGGGTGAAGAAGGTGTGACACCCCCGAAAGTTGTTTGGAGAATGAGAGTGGAGAATTGAAGACCAACATTTGACGTGAAACATAGGATGAACATGAAGGCGATGTACAATGCAAGATGGAGAATATACTTAAATGAACAAGTCTTCACCACTCCCATTCTTCACCTCTGGAGGTGAAGGCTAGGAGTGCGGAAGATATAACTAGTTAAGAATATTCTACCGCAGAGGGCCAACATGAAGCTAGCCCTAAGCCGTCACGTCTCTATTCTCCATTCTCCAAGTGCGGAGTGAAGAAGGTGTGACTATCTCTAATGCTTTTAACTTTAGTCGAAACTCTGAACTCATTTTTTTTTGTAAATTTTACAAAAAAATAGACTATTCCATGAAAAATGGAGTCTAGAAAAATGATCTTCAAGAAATGAAGTTCTTTGTTTGTGAATTTCACATTTGTGAATCTTCCAATACTAACAACAATGGGAAGTCTATAAAAGCAAAATTCACTAAAAATTAATTCCGTTTTTCTTAAATCCGCTTTTTTAGACTTCATTTTTCATGGAGTAGTGCATTTTTGGCAAATTTCATGTTCCTTGCTTTCAATATGTTTTCTACACATTGTGGCACTTTTTGCTCTTGAAACTGTTAACTCATATTTTCTTGTGAATCATAGGTTCATTGCATAATGGAATCATGTCATTTACAATGTCATTGTACATTGAATAGGGGTTTTAAGGGGACCCATACTAATTAATTGACATTGCACATTATATAAATATCTACCTTTAACGCGATATTCGTTAAACTGGGAAAAACATGGGTACCACTTTGTATTTCACCTAAAACCCAAAAAGTTACTTTAAACCAGATTTGAAGGTATCAGATTTAGTCTGAGCCACTAAGATTTTTTCCCTCGCAAATTCCTCTTCTTAGGTGAGGACATGTGTCCAAAAAATACGTTGAGCTTAGTTTTAGGAGGCCTCCTAAAACTTTTAGATCAAAAGCTGAAAGTCCCAAAATGTACCATTTTTCCCAATTTAACGAATATCGCGTTCTTTGTTGTACATCAATAGTTATTGAAGTGTATGGGGGTTGTACATCATATTCCAAACATTTACGGTTTTACACAATAAGTCCCTTAAATTTTTTGGTCCTCTTAATACCCCTATTTAGTGTAGAAAGCCTTCCACTGTATTGAACGTGAAGGTTTGTTTTTGCATTGGGGGGCTGCAATTGACTTTCCATATTAGATTCTCAAGGGGTCTATATAACCTTACACCATTCACAAGATAACATGTGTCACTGTTTTACAAAAATAATCTAATTTATGTTTAACCTAACCATCATGTGGGATATATGATATCATTTCATCCAGAACTATTTTTTTCATTTTTTATGAAGTGCCAAAGTAGCAATATAAAATGTTATAGTGGTGTTCTAAATTTCAACATTTATCCATATATTAGATAGAAAATATTACATATCTATAATTATATTTTCACCCACAATTTGATGATTTCATCCAAGATTCTTTTTAAATCAAAGTTTTTTGGCAAACAACTTCACGGTTCGTTGCAAATTTTTAGCCAAATTATACTTTTTTGATGCAATCTGGCACTAGAACATCCACCACCACCACCACAAAAAAAGCCTTGATCTCATCTACAATGATGTTGGAGAAGGCCCCTAATCTTCTTGTGTTTCCAAAAGTCTTGGGGGAGATTTATAGATCTGTTAATAGATGACACATGTAGATTCTTTCCAAAGAATAAAAAACAAATTTGCCTTGAATGTAGATGTGGGCAAACTAGTGCACTTTTACCCCCTTGCAAAACAAGATGTTTCTTTGGAAATGCCTATAGCACACTAAGGTAGGATCACTTATTATTAAATGTATTTGAAAAGTGTGTCCTTCAAATTTTAGATATAGTGCAAAAGAAACATGTTCACATGAGTCATGGTTTATACAACATGTACAACCAAGATCTAATTTAGAACCAAAGTTGTACTAACCAATGATGCAATAGGGTAGGTCATAGTTGTTGAACAATTTTGCATGGACATTGAACATATTTTATACCATTTATCCACAAACAAGCAATTAAATAGAGGCTTCGACAAGTCATTTTTTGCACCTAATAGTCTAATGTCCCTTTGGTAGATATTTATTATGGACAAAACAAAATTATTTCCTACTTCCCTTGCATTATCCATTTTTGAATGCAAAAGAGGCAGAATATGTTGCACACATGAATTTCCCTAGATTCAAGTGATTGTACAATTTGTAGACACGAAGGCCTATTGTTTTGTAGTGGATTTTGACATTGAAGTTACAATGGAAAAGTTAAAATTGATTATAGTAAGAAGAGTGGGAAGACCAAAAGATGACTAATGTGTGCAATTTTCTTCCTATTTCACTCACTTGCATTGTTTTTTGACTTTTCTCAAAGCTAAAATGTTGTAAAAAAATAAAAATTGACAAAACTATTCCGGTCCCTTGTAAGTGAACAAAAATTCTCATCCCAATTTGACATTTCATGAAGAGCATAATTTTCTACTTATGCAAAACATGTCATTCTCTAGTACCATATGAGCGATCTATATGATGATTCATTTAAAAGATAATTGTCCCCTTCTAATTCTAAACTTGAAAATAGTGTCAAATTGCCAAATTGAAACAATTGAAGTCAAGATAATTGAAGACGATCTCATTTTTTCTACATACCTACCCAACATTACTATTTGTCTATAAAAATAGGGGGCCTGCATTTTTATACAACTACAAAATAAAGGACAAGTTATATACAACGGATACTATTTACATTTGCATAACAATCTTCAATGAGAAGGCAAGGGGATTCTTCTACAACAATAATGCAATAAGCATATATTCATGTTACAATACATGAGCAAACTTGCATTCAAGATGTTCTACTATGAAAGTAGCCTTGATTCATGGGAAGCAAAAGATCCCTTCCCTTGAAGAAAGTTCAAGAAAAGCTTTGAGTGAAAAGTTCCGACGCAGGGAATAACCTGATATGGTAATCCTCAGATAATTGTTCAAAAACCTCCTGAAATTTGAAAAGACTGTCCGGTATCAGGGTTACTTTTTTGGCCACGTGTCTGCTTGCTAGGCTTGTTGTATAGGCAAATTTATAGAGGGAACTGTTGTCAGAGGCCAATTTTTGGCGGTCTGAGCGAAATTTCGCTCATAACAGAAACCCTGTCCGGTACTTCAAATGGTACGAACTACGAGGCCAAGCTTTTGACCTTCAAAAGGTAACAGTAATTTTTATTATCTTCATCTGGGCCAGCCTGATCCTCAAGTGACTGTGTACCCATACGGAGTGAGATATTCTTAAAAGCAGTGGCACCCATGCTGCTACTCTAGAAGATATTTCCAGAAGGGATCATTCCGTCAGGTCTTCATGACTTCATCCTTTCATCATGCTACAGGGATTCTGCCAGTTGCTCAGTACAATCATTTTGGGGTGCACTGTAGATTTTTTTTTTTCCAGCGTTGAATCATTGATTGTTGCAGCTACAAACCACATTTCAATCGCCTCGAACTGAAATTGTGAATCCACAGGGGAGTATTAGAGCTGCTTCTACACTATCAACAATAAAAACAAGAGGCTGGAGTGATGAGCAAAACGTTGACAAGATCATAGAACAATTCACTTCAACAACCTGTCAGTGCCAAACTCCAACCCAAAAAACAGATGATAGAAACCAATTGAAAATGCCAATGGCAGAGTCACGCTCGCCACCGTTATATTAATGTGTCAAAAGACTTATATTTAAACTACATCCTACATCGAGCTCCACCAGCAAGTACCGAGTCATAAAACTTCACAAGTGGAGAAGTCTCTCACTGGAACAATTTAAATAACCAGACGACTACGTGATCTTGTTGATCTTCTTGCAAAGCTCCAAACTGAAGCTTTGTAAAGCGTGAAACTCCTAGACTTCAATCTAACCACACTTGAAACACTCAGCGAACTCAAGCCATCGGTCTGCCTCTAACGTGGAGTCCAATCCAAAGGAATTAGCAAAGGCAGGACTTGGCTCAGGAAAACCATTTGTGTCACCACCAGGGGGTGCAGTCCGTGGTCTATTGAACTGGGAGAACGCCAAGCCCTTACGAGTCCCAGTTGATGCGCTGCGAGATCCCCAAAACGAAGCACCTCCTGCAATTCCAGATTCGGCAAAGGACCGTTTCTTCCCCACTCGGCAGGCTGAGAAAGATCTACGTACAGGGCTTAATTCTGCTTTGTTGCTGTCGTTGTCGTCGTCGTCGACGACATTGCTGGTTGCAACGTCCATGTCGTTCTCATTGGGACAGGGTCCTGAAGGGCAGCCGGGACTGCCTGCAGACATGGACGGTGAGGACGCTCCATCGTTCACATGGATGTCACGCATCAAGTTTGGATCCACAGATGTTCGGTCACCACCCTGTGATAAGGTAGAGGACATTGAAACCATCAGGAACCAGATCTCATTGTCTAAACCCTGTTACAAGCAGCACCTCATCTCCTCCAATCAACACTTCGTTGGTTTTCAACTAGCAAGATGGGTGTAACTAAGCATGACTTGGCTAATAATGTCTATGGCCACTGATTTTGAATGGAAATGAGGTTGTATACTGTCCCAGTAATAGTGGTCTGCAAACTTCCACTTCAAATGATTGCATATGAAATCATTACATGCAGTGAAAAAACAAGCGACCTTGCAATTCCCGTACACAAAGTTTGACTCCCGTGACCCGAAATGATTCTTTCGACGGCTTCGTAGTGATCTCGCAACGTAAGCACACTACTTCAAACTGGTTAAAATCCTTAAAGTGACGGAATGAGAATCGACAACGGCGGTGGCTTAGCTCATTGTCAATTGAGAAGAGGAAAAACATTGAGTTGAAGTTCGTACCATTTCGCAAGAGCTTGCACAGGTTGTTCGCTGACTACTAGCACATTCATCAAAAGCAGAAGCCACCACTTTCTTCGGTTTTTCAGTGTCTAATTCTTTGGCCAACTTGTCGACTTTCTTCAGTAAATTCGTATTCTGATCCTCAAATTTTTTAGCTACTTGAATGGCAACGCTGACCTTCTTGTGCAACGTCGAGTTCTCTACGCGTAGTTGTGCTGTCTGACCACCAAACATAATGGTCGTTAACAGTGTACACATGAACTAGAGCAACCATAAAGCCATCGAGATGTTACAGAGGATCTTCAACAATGACAAATGCAAGAACTTCAATCGAACATTTGACATAGAACATTGCTTGCACAATTCCAATAATGTACTATCAAATGGGGTCAAGACAGACATCCAAAGAGCGACCAATTTGAAATAGAAAGAGCCTTTTCACCAGAACTTCTAACTGGTCGAGGCGCTCTTGCCGTCTTTGCCGGGACCGTTGCGCGGATGCCCTATTCGATAACATTCTGCTTGCCATTCCAACCACCTTTTCAAATACATATCTTCAAGATACATTTCTAAGCAGGCCTCCAAATTTGATTGCATTCCAAATATTGACAGTTTTTTGCAACGGATTCACAATTACATGACTTTATTCCCCTGTAGAATATAACATTCTACCACTATACGAATAGCAGCTTTCGAGAACAGTGCCAGCTAAAAGTTACATAGAGCAGAGTTATGCCAAATTAGAGCAAAATTAAAGCTTCGACATACTCGCATGTGAACACAACGTCTCAGTAGCTTGAGGAGCTCACATGTTCAAAACGAGCTCTCAACTTCGCAAAACATTCTTTCCATGCCAATTCAGACGGTGCTCCACAAGGACATGGACAGGAATTTCTGACAATCCTAGAATGTTATGTGACTTAACAACTAGATTAATATTTTTCCCTCTACGGTAGACTTAACCTTGTACTTTGAAATTCTTTGGACTTTTAAGACCACACCCAAACACCAGTTCCTTACCTCCTCTTCCGCCTCTCGTCGATGGGCCGAGTCTCCAGATCTTCATCATCACTGCACATGTCCACCGAAACCTCCAGAGTGGACTCCCGCTGCTGCAACGGATCGCAGTTGAACGCACTCCCCATGGACTGATTCTCACTCCACTGCTGCAAATCCACGGTCGAACTCGCCACACAACTCACCTGAGAATCCCCAAGAGCTTGCGGTGTCAAGCTCAAGCTGGTGGAGATTCCGAAGCTCGGACATGGCGTCGGCGTCACGTCCGCCTGCATCATGCGCTCAATCCACGGGGAGCAAGCTGCAGATCGCATTGAGGAGTGCACATGTCCTGGCAACAACTGTGAAGAAAATCCATTTGAGCCGGAAAACAGTCCTTGGTGAGAAGAAGAGTACTCCTGCTGCAACCCCGTTTGTTGCTGATGCAGTGTGGTTGCTGGCTCCAGTGCTTCCTCGAAACGAGGAATGTAATACGGCGGCAACGACAGGGCACGAATGGTGTTAAGGTTTCCATTTTGAGAGAGATAAGGCTCCTGTTGTTGTAAGAAACCGGTGGCTGGATCCTGTGGCGAAGGGTATTGCCAGTCAGAGGAGGTGCTGTGGGAGCGTTGGAGCTCGTGAGCTATAGCGGAGGGTAAGTCGAGGGGGTTGGCTCCCTGAAAGGTTGAATGCTGCGGTATTACCACGTGTTCCATCCTGGAACCACAAAGCAACAAAGATAGAATGATTGTCGCTACAGGACTTGCAACCACCGAAGAGAGCTTTCAAGATTTTTCATACAAGTCTCTGAGCTTGCAAATCAGAGAGTGAGAGAGAAGCTACTAACTCATGCACTCAGTCTTTCAGGGTATGGCCAACTTCGGAAGTTGCAAGAGCTAAAGCAAAATTGCGGTGAGAGTGCACACGGAGACAAAGGAAAGTATCCAGAGTGCAACCCTTGGATCTCGCCCTCTCAATGACCTTGAAAACAAGACGAAAATGAAGGTAGGGTAAGGGAAGTAGTGGTCACGCACCAGGAAGGCCCGGCGCCATAGCTGAATGTGTTGCTCCCTGCGTTGTTCCGACTGTCATGTTCCATCACGAAACTGTGCTGCTAACAGCATTTCCTACAATTCTACTACCCCGGCGTAGAAGGAAAGTACGCCAAGGAGAGGTACAAAGAACTCTGGAAAACGAAGAGATCAGGAGATCAGGAGATCAGGAGATCTTTCTCTAAACCAGCTGCAATTCTGCAAACCCAAAGATGTGATGTTCACGAGAAGCAAGTCACGACATCACTGGCGTCTTCATTCTCGTGGATCCATAGCGGCGATCTTCAACAGCTGAGTGGCGAGATTCTCCAACGAAATATTCCCCACGGGAACTCATGTGCGAGGCCCTATAGAGTTCTATGGTAACATAAAATTCGAGAAAGCCTAACAGACACAGTCGCCGAAAGCGGATGATACTAAATGCAAACTGGAGCTGGGATTGCAGTGGAACTGGCTTGCTGCTACTTCGGGCAACTGGCCGCCGTCAGGAGCTTAGACAGGAATGGCAACGTGGATTTTGCGACAAGTGGGAGTTGTCTCTTCGGCAGGGTGGATAAAACTCAGGCTCTGGGGTTTACCTTAGTCGGGCCACTCCGAACTCGCCACGTCCGCCCTCCCACCTCGAAACTCCCGCTTTCTGCCCACTCCGAACTCGCCGCGTCAGCTGCCAACTCCGCAACCGCTTCTTCTTCAGTTCGACGGGGAATGTTGAAATGCGCGGCGCGAGGTGCGGGCGGGGGCGGGCGGGCCTGCTTTCGCCTTCAAACTGGCGAAGTGGTGGCGCCAAAGTCTCAAACCCTGGCGAGCTTTCTGTTTTTGTTGCTAATGGATCCCTCAGGTATGGAGCATTCGGTGCAGCCTCAGGTTAGTTGCGTTCCCCGAATTTCTTGCGTTTTTTTGTTTGTGAATGCGAAACGGTCTTGTGGCTCTTGGGGTTTTGGGCTTTTCCCGGGGGGTTTAGTCGGTGAAGGGCTGGTTTCGTGGTTTGCAAAAATTTTAGGCCAAGTTTTCATGCACAATGGTCGTTTCTAGTGCTTCTCCAATTTCAGCTTTTTCTTCTTAGCATCAAACGATCATGCGAGAATGCGTAGGTACTGTTGCAAAAGCGTGTGCAAGTACGAGTGGCAAATGCTGAGTTACGAAGAGATTCTGTTTGAGTAGGAAACCATTTTTTTTGCGTTTTCTGAAAGTATGTTTAAACGTTACCGCGGAAGCAGAAGCTTTGTCTTCACGAGAAAGAGAATTGGAATATTCCAGTGCCGAATTAATGAGTACTTCCTGACGAGATTAGGGTTTATCTTACATTTCGGTTATGTTTCGTAACCAGAGCATAAATCTGCAGCATTTTCAGGACTATTGCTGTTAAGAAGCTGGCACGCATGGTTCGAAATTTTTAGAGTCGCTGTGCTGATAGTCTTCAAGGTGCAATCAGTTGATAATGCGCCATGATAGTGTGACTAGCTTTCTGGGATCATTAGCTTTATGGTCTCCAGCTTTCGGCATTGCTGATATGTGAAGTTTTACCTGAAGTTCCTACCGTTTGCTTGAATGCAGAATGCTGGAGAAAGTAGTGAACAGAATATGGAGAATGTTGCGGCAGTAGTGGAGTCGAGGGTAGTAGAACCAGAAATTTCACTGGAGCCTGCGCGTGCACAGATTGCGTTTGGTGGAATCGGAGATGGTGTTCCAGCTATCCATGGAGATTTGTCGTTGAATAGGTGCAGTGACTTAAGCGACTTAAGCCACATCGACGTCGATGGACGTAGGGGTGCTTCTCATGGCCATGATGAGAAGCAAGAATCAGGTATGAACACATGATGCTAGTGCTTCTTCTAGGTCTTCGTTCTTCACTTTTGTGCGGAGCCTGCATATCAAATGGCTCTCAAAGCTAAATAAAACTAGAAACTTTACTTTGGAAGCTCATATTCGATCACAGTCACTTTCAAAACACATCGTTAAAACATGTAGGGTATCATTTTTTCTTTCTACTGGTACATGTTGTTAAACATCCTTTAATCTTCCTAAATGATATATTCAACACCAATAGATATGAAAGTGGCCACATTTGGCCATTTGAACACTCATTGATATCACATGGTGGTGCTCTTTCTAAAATTTCAGCGTGAATTTGTGATACAACAGGTTTGTTGGTAGAAACCAGTGGTCGAACTGAGCAGTTTCCACAAGTGTCTGAGTTTGGAGGACACTCAGAAGCGCCAAAGGAATCGAATGTAACTAGACCTGATGTTGAACAGCATCTGGTGCGGTCTGAATATGTCGGATATCAGAATCCATCCTTGTCAGAGCAGCTGCAGGGCGAGGTTGTGAAGCCAGATCAGAATGGCACTCCGATTAATCAACCTTCAATGACGCCAGGGTTTCTCAGTGAAAGCCTTAGCAACTCTGCAGTGGCCAGGGATACGAGTAGCATCCCCGGCATTTCTATGTTGGCCAACCAGTCGATTCCTCCCGCCGTGTTTAAGCACGAGGAAGTGGTTGCGAGTAAGGAGGTCTTTGCGGAAGCTCTCAACAAGTTCCACACAGTGCTTGGAACGCGCCTCACGTAAGCTTGTACAAGGTTATCCAAATGTTGTAGTCTCGGGTGTTTGGAGTGTAAGTGCTTGAAACAGAGTGCATTGACAGTGTGTGAGAATTGAACCGATAGCCAGCCTTTTTGCCTGGAAGCATTGTGGGTAGAGTGCTGCTCAGGTGAATTCCAGTGTATTTTCAGTGGAGAGAATGTTCCTGAGCTGTACATTTCAGGGCCTGAGCAGCTCTCTCACAGAATTTTCGTTCATTAGAAAAATATCAACTTTAGTGGTGTGCATATGATGCCGTTATGTTACACTTTGATTAGTGCGCCGCTTTAAATTTAATAGCTGTCAACCGTGGGCTTTGAAGTTGTGCAGCATTCGGATGCCTTTTATGTATAACTATGTCTCTTGACATTCATCAGGTTGCGGTATTGATTTGCAATATTCAAGAGCTCACACGGATTTTCTACATGTTGCAGGAAAAAGGGTAGAGGAGGGAGGGAAAGGGCTGCTGAGGTGAAGACCTTCGAAGAAAGCATCGCTGGGTAAGTCATGCAATTCGGACCATTTGCTGCTCAGAATGCTGTGCATGTAACAGAAGATCCCCCTTTAGATTGACAAAGTTATTAATGGTGCGTTTCATCTTCAATATAATAAGACCGTAGATCAATATTAATATAACGTTTAATAACTGTCGATTGAATGTTGGTTTAAATCCAGTGACACCAACATAGCATTAACGTTGAGTTAAAACCATTTTCAGTATACTAACATCAACTTAACATAGGAATGCAATATGAGAGCTACAGGAATCTAATGCGTATTAACTTAACATTAGCCCTTAAACGACGGGCTCATAACCGTGGAAATCATTTGTTTTGTCACTGTGTGAATTGTTGGATTAAAATCATGCAAAAGCACTCATTGGAAGACAAACTACTGTAGATGATCTTCTCTTTTCACACAAAATTGGCAAATGAATAGTTGCACTTCTGTGGTACAGGGAGAGATTCTTTGTCATTCATCGACCAGAAAACGTCCTAGGTGGCGTTTATGGGTTAAGAACTTTTGTAAGTTAACCCCGAAAGCCCCAAGGGTGTTTTCTGTCAAAAACCACTCAAAACTACCACTTAAGGAAACCAATTTTTATTTTTATTTTTAAATTTAACTGTAGGATCATACTTAACCTGTCTGATGTCTGAGATCATGTAGTAAAAAATTTATCAAATTTGACTGTACGGATTAGAAGATATTAGCATTCAAAGTTGGACAAAATGTTTTTTCTTAAGAAGATGCTTAAATTGCCCGAAATACTAAGATTGTCCATAACTTTCTCATCCCTAGTCCAAATAGAATGAATCAAAGCTTCACGTATAGATAAAAACATAATATTTTAGGTTAACATCATGTTAGTGTAATAAAAATGGTTTAACTCAATGTAGTAAGAGGTCTTTGGTGATGCACTGATCTCAGTTCTTTCTAGCTGTGGCTTGTTTATTTTACGTGGTACTACAGCATACCCAATATTGTTTTTGCAGAATTCCAAAGTTGGGAGGACATGACCTTGATCTACATCTTCTTTATGTCGAAGTCACATCTCGTGGGGGTTTGGAGCAGGTAATTCTGCTTGTCACTTCCTTTCCGGTACTGTATCCCTTTACCTCAGTATTAGGCCTTCTTTGATGTGATTTTTCCTGTTTCTTTTTCTTTTTCTGTGTCACATTTCCTTAATATCACCGTGGTCTTTTTTCCGTGTAAATGTTACTATGAGAGATTCACTAGGATCGGAAGATGATATAAAGATATGCAGTAGTGCTAAAATTTTGCACAAATTCTGGTTGGATCAGGTTATTAAAGACAGGAAATGGAAGGAGGTCACGAACTGTTTCAAGTTTGCTGAAACCACCACTAGTGCTTCCTATATTTTACGCAAGTATTACGTTGGACTTCTGTACTACTTCGAGCAAGCCTATTTGCATGGGAAGACGGGCCCTCTGATTCCGCCTCCTAGTACGTGTTCATTTCTGTCTCTTGACTGGCTCATTTGTCATATTCATAAAAATGCTGCATCTTTGGTTATTTCGTATTTGTGACTGATAAAGACCAATGTCAAGATGGCTTGTGGAGAGAAGTTTGTGTTGAATGCTGTGAACGAGGAAATTGTATCTCATACTTGGTTTTTTATTTGTTTTTGGATTGGCAGTATCAATGCCTGGGCCAAGCCCCCTTAGTGTTAAGAGAAGCGATTCAGCAGTGGGATTAGCATTCACACCGACAGAGGGTCAACCGGGTTTTAAGAGATCCAGAAAGAGGAAGATCCTCCCCATTCAAGCAGTGCCAGGTTTATATTGGTCTGATGATTTTTCTGTACTTTTGCCATCCTTGGCTTTTGCTTTGGAAACCATTATTACCGTGAGCTTTACAAGACAGTACTTGTGAGTTCAGTTCTCTGTTGTGGAGCAATTCCTCGTCCTGATCCCATCCATGTTGCATATTTGCGTGGATTTTATGCGTTGATGACGTACTTAACTTCAAATTGCCCAAGCTAAAAATGGAAATTCACTTTGGAGGCTAACATTTGTTAGCAATAACACTTAAAACGTACTTCTAATTGTTTACAAATGTAGAGTATGATTTCTTCTTTCTATTGGTACATTTTGTCACCTTCCTTGGAAGCTTCCTAATGATTCATTTCAACTCCTGATAGATGTTGAAGCAAACACTATTGGCAGTTTGGGGTGAACTGGATAGAGATGTAAATTACTTTGAACTCACATGTGTGTTTCATGGGACTTTGCAGCTATGGATCCGGCTTTGTCCGTTGGGGTCACAATGCGTAGTACTATTGAAGGGAAATTTGAGCATGGATACCTCGTCTCGGTCACAGTGGGCACGGAGAAAATGCGAGGGCTGATATATCACGTGCCACCCATGCAGAGGGCTCCACAACATGCCTCCATCCCTAATTATGAGTCTACCATCGGGGCAGAGCCTATTCTGATTCGGGAGGAGCCCAGTCTCCGTAAAATGAAGCGGAAACGCAGACGTGCTGATGACATGCCCAAAAAGGATCCAAATGCACCACGTCCCAACCGGACGGGCTACAATTTTTTCTTTGCGGAACAGCGTGCCAAGCTTAAAGCCTTGCATCCTGAAAAAGACAAAGAGCTGAGCAGGATGATTGGGGATGCCTGGAATAAACTCACAGAGGAGGAGAAAACGGTGAGTATATGGTTTGTCCTTCTCCCGAATCTCAAGTGGTTTTCTAGGTCGATTTGACTTGAATCTCTTGTGAGGTAGAGGATACGATTTTCGTCACATTAACCAAAACGTAAGGGAGTGCTTTCATCGGGCTATCACGATAGCGCTGTGGAGAGATCACTTTGGATACAAGAGCTGCATATCTTGAGACCAAGTTTTTATCACTATGTTTGGAAGTCCTTATGCAATCATTCTAAGTGGGAGGCTGTAAACCACAAGGGAAGGACAGTTGAAAAACTCATTTCCATTCAAAGGCATGTGGCCATGGGCATTTAGCCAAGTCATGCTTATACCACTTGCTAATTAAAGACCAACCAAGTGTAGTGTATTGGAAGAGATCAGTTGGTGTTGGTAACAGGAATAGGTCAATAGGAGGCGGGACAATGTCCCGAACGGTTTAGTATTCTCTACCTTAGTAAAGCAATCTTACGAATTCTATGTGCATGTTTTGATGCAACCAGAAAAATTTGACTCTACCGCATACGTCTGGTTTTGCATATATCTTGTATCTAAGTTTTAGAAGAGGCGTGTCATATCTCTACAAATGCGTTTTGTCGCAGTTGTAATGTTCTGTACGTTCATGAATCTGCAGCCTTATCAAGACCGAGGTGTGCAAGACAAAGAGAGATACAAGATAGAGCTACGCAAGTATCTGGAATTACTGAAATCCCAGAATGGATCGATCCCAATGGAGTTAGCAGCTGAGCATGAAGTGGACGAGGCAACCGAAAAATTGAAGGAGGCTGTTGTTGATGCTGCTATTGATGTTGCTGTTGATGTTGCTGTTAATAATGCTGTTGATGTTGCTGTTGATGATGTTGTTAATGATGTTACCACAAAGTGCGTGACTACTGACGCCCCTGTTGGAAACCATCATTTTCCTACTGCATCTGATGATACAGGGAAGGCTGTCACAGATGCCACAAATGGGAGTTACAAACCTGTTGCTGTGGAGGAGGGTAACACGGCCAACACTGTTCCTGTTGCTCCAGTTGGGATTGATAATCTACTTGATGTCGACGATGGTATTCCCAACACCATCAATGAGACACCTGATGGGAGTGTAAACCTGCTTGCTACAATGGACTTTGACATTGAAGCACAACATCCTCTGTAGGCAAGAAGTCAGGTTTACGACCAAAATGACCAAGCCGGTTTCATCTCTCGACCTCATCAGTTTGAGAGTTCCAAGCAAGCTTGACAGACCAGGGCATCATTTCTGAGGGGGTGATTGATGTCCAAGTTGATACTGCCGGTTTCATCTTCTGTATGGACTGCCAATTTGTGCACACGCCATACGTGAACATGGTCTTTAGGAGAATATTAAACCAAGGTGGGCTTTTACTTCTTAAAGAAAACAGTTGACATTCATTTCAGCCAAAGCACTGAGATTTTCCCTGGGCATGAGTAGAGGACGGTTTGGTTACAGTGTTGTATAGGGGTAGTTTATTGTTAGACTTGTTACCATCACTGTATGGCCAACAGAGATCTCCTCGTGTGCTTTTATTAAGGCCCATTTGGTGCTAGATTCTTCATTTGTGCCGAAATAGAGATGTATCCAATTGGGTTCAAGTGCAGGTGCACAGTGCTCCGAGAATTCAGTTAACGTCAGTATTTTGCAAAGTTCAATTATAGTGGATTCTTGTGTGTATATTGTAATCATCCAATTTGCTGTGCCCATGTTCTTCAGTACTACCATTTTGTGCTATCTTGTTTGGAGTGGAACCCTTTCTCTGGAGGAGTTTCTAGTCTGCCATCCAGTCTACATTCAACCAGGGGCACCAAGGATCCACGTGGCATAGTTGGTAGAACCACTTTGTCTACCAATCTTCAAGTAAGATCCAGCACTACCAGAAAAGATGTTTCAGAAAAGGTGTTGTTTCAGAAAAGGTGTTGTTTCTGACACTTTTGCTACTGAAGTCCAAAAAATATAAAACAACTTGGGTTTGATTTGTCTTTTTGTTGAATTTTAAGGAAATTTTTAAGTAATTTAAAAGTATATCGAGAAGTTGAATACCTTGAAAAATAGAGATCCTCGATGCAAGAAATGCTAAATAGACATGTCCTCTCATATAAGTTACACAAAGAATCGTCAATTTCATGCATGTTGAAAGACACCATGAATTTCAACTACTACACATAAGGTGAGGAATTCAAATCCCATTGCTTGCATGCTAGTTGCCTAGGGCTACTCTAGGCACCTTGAATAGGGTTGGGCATCCTAGAAATTTAGAAATTTAGAAATCCAAAAAGTCAAGATTTATATTTATTTTTTCTGGTTACTTTTTTTGACACGCTTTCCAACATTCTTTTTGACACTTTTTTTATAGTCGTTCATGACATATCGGGTTTGATATATTTGTTGACACTTTTTTCAACACTTTTTTTGATACTAAAGTGTTGAAAACAACACCGCTCTTGGGTATTGGAATCTTCTCAATTCATTTTGCTACTTCACATGCAAGACCAACACACCACTTTCCATCTACATGATTTATTGTCGACCATTCACTGGTAGAAATTTGAGTATCTAAAGACCATGGAAACAACCATGAAACAACCTATAGGTAATCTAAGGGTTGGCTTCCATGTCAAGTCAAGGCCAGTGATCAAATCCCACGGATCAACTGTAGAATGGGGACTTCATAAAAACTAGACTTCCATTCCACCGTTGATCAATGGACTTCACTAATATCGACTCCATAGAAAGCCGACCCTAAGTTGCTATGTAGGCTTTTCGTGGGTCATTTTGATTCTTAGTTAGCACATTGGTTAGCCATGTTTTTCTTAGTAATTACTATTGTGCCCTATGTTGTTACCAACGTCAAAATGAAAGCCCAGGCATCCCTTTCCAATGGTACTGAGAATGTGAACAATCACACGGTCCAAAAGATACATAATTTAATTAGCATAATTTAAGATCCAAAAATAACTCAAAAATCTATAACTTTCACACTCTATGTCCAAATGTCATGAATCAAAGCCCATGCAACCCTTCTTGCAAAAGGCTTTCCAATAGTAACAAAAACGCAACTAGGGGTGTGTACAACCTAAAAGATCTCATTGTAACAAACAAAACAACCTAACCTAAGATATTGATTGGTAAGTTTTCTATGTTGAAATTTCTCATAATAATAGGATTTGAATTCAAAGAGGATTTGAAATCCTTTTTGTAATAATACTAGTATGCTCATGAGTGAATTACTTTTTGCTTCTTGCTGACAAAACAAATTGCAATCCAAATTTACATAACCATTTGGTCATGTCTCTCAAACATGCATCCGTTTCATTATTTCAAAGAATTCCATCTCATTAACTGCACACATCAAAGAATGCAAAGAGAAGAAATATAAAGGTCAACTATCCTTTTAATAAATGGCTAAACTTTAATAATTTACCAAATTGTGTACATTGACACTTTTTAAACATGAATTTGTTTAAAATAAGAATCGTTGAACATTGGTAGGGTTAAGAAAAGTAATCAATAGTAAATAAGTTTAGTCTTTGATATACAATTATGTTCTAATATAGACTAGTTATATAAAATATATTGCATGTTTATAAGGTATGTATCTTTTATTTGAAGTACATGTTTTCATTTGACTCCCTGAAATTCTATACAAGTGATTGTGACATAGTTTGATCTTGTGAAAGTGCTACAAGTTAAGGATATTTGACAAGTGCATTGGTCATATTAGGAAAGGTCATATTAGAGAGGTTGGAGGACAGGTTGAATGCACCATACAAATTTGTAAGATTGATTTAGTTTCTTTGTTTGACAATGTCATATTGATTATTTGTAAAGGTTAAAATAAATATTATCAAAAAAATAATTAGAATATAAAATGTTACCTTCACCATCTTCATCCTTATCAACTACATTCCAAAATACATTCAATTAGAACATAGATATATTCTTCATATCTACTCTAATTTATTAGAAATTTTTAAGTATTGATAAATATATATTGTTAGAAAAACTTTTGAAAATTATAAATAATGTATCAATTAAAAATATATCTTGCTAATTCTTTTTTAAATAAATAATTTACTTTACTTTCTAGATACCTTCTTTTTTATTTATGGTACAAGCTCTAAAGAGGTATGAAACTCACAATTATTAACCATAGATTCAAGTTGTTCATTTGTTAAAGCCCTACCAAGACTCTTGGCCACTTTCCTTAAATTCTTTATCTGTAAGTCTTTAGTCAATTTTGCTAAAACAATCAGTGTCTATTAAAACTATTAAATATCTTGAAATACATCTAACATATTTCATAAATGGAAGAAAGTACATAACAACTATTTTTTTTTATTAATTTTTATTAATTTTTTTGTAATTATTGCTCAAATACAAGCACATAATCATTAAATATAGTTAAACAATATTTTTTGCTGCAAGTTATAATAAAGGCTAAAGATGTTGAAATAATTTACTGATATTTTTCCTTTTCCTTCTACATCATAGATTGCAAAGATTGTTCCAACATTTACTTTTGGATTCTTCTCCTTGTACTTCCTTAGCACTTCATTTAAAAAAAATTTAGATCATTGATTACAAATAATATATCTTGTATTACTAGATATTATAGAATTTTTACATGAATCTTTTATAATCTTGATTTTTGTAAAATAATACAAAATTTTTAAAAATTCCAGTAACTTAAAGATCTTTAATTGCAATGTTTACTTGAAGATCCTATAATGAAATAACTATGGTTTCTTAAATATCAAATTATGCAATTTATGCTTCTATAAATTAATAATCTCAATTGATTTCATCACAAAGATCTTTAATCACATACTAATTTGCATAAACTCTTCATGGCCAATTTCATCATTATCTTCCTTTGAAAATTGATGCATTAGTTTTTGCACCTCTACCTTCTTTGCACTACATTCCAAAGCTCTCATTGCTGCCTGTATTATCAAAAAGAAAAATAGAAAAGATATATATCCAAGATTTGTTAAACACAATATATTAAGTCAATATATAAAATAAATGAAAAAATATAAGACATTGGCATAGTTTTAATCACCTTTAATTTTCTATATGTTAGTCTACCAATTTTGCGAGAGTCAAAAAGTGCAAATGCAAGTCTAATGTCTTTCTTGTCACTATCACTAACATCAAAAATATTGATTTTCCTAAGTGCTGATAGGGGGCTAGTGTTCATATATGATGGAATGGTGTATGGTTGAAGGTGGGAGCTAGAATTGATAAGTGCAACTTGAGTTATTGGTTGTGTAAATGATGAAAGTCTTTGGTTCCATGAAGTCTTTGATCTATTGAAGCCTTGAGGTCCTTGTTGTACCATAGGTTCTATATATGCGGAAGGCACTTCATCTTTGAACATATTCATTATAAAACTATTGTATTTCAAAGCAATGATAAATCCTTATAAAACTATTGTGTTTTTATTTTTATACATTTTAAATATTATATAAAAAAATATGAGCTATTTATAAACCAAAATTTTAAATAAAACTAAATACAAAGAAATAATTGCATACTAAGAAATAGGATTAGAATTGAAAGAATTCCTAAATATAAAGAATTTTGGTTTAAAATACAAAACGTATTTGTATTATAGAACATAACTTTCAAATAAACAATCAAATCAAATAATTAAACAAGAAAATTTCAAATTGATCAATCCAACTCTTCTATTCATTGGAATTTTCAATTGAAGGTTTGGTGAGTTATTTAGGTTTTGGCAGTTAGTTATTACTTTTTTAATTATTATTTTTATTTTAGAAAATCTAAAAATATTATTCATTAAACCATGTTATAGCATGTCAAATGTTTTTATATAGGTGAATCACATATTAATATTTAGAGAGCACATATTCATTTTTGTTTATCAATAGTAATTAACATATTGATAAGCAAAAATGAATTTGAAAAGAAAATTAATTAATGAGTAAGCAAATCATTACTAGGGCTTCTTTGCTCTCCGCACTATTAGTGACAACCAAATGAAGGTTATGGAACTTTGTCTTGGAATTTGAAGACTTTAGAAATACAAATTTTCATCCTACATTTTTCAACAAATTTTTTTTTAAAACTATCGTCGCTTTTTACCATATATTTATTTCCAGTATTAAATTTAACCTTTCAATTGGGCATACATGGTGCATGTAGAGCAATGGATGTTAAAAGTTTCAATAGATGCAAATAGTATCCACTATATCAAATTTAATTCATTTACAAGTATATCACTCCATAAAAAAATGTCTTGTAGTGTCAAATCCTCTTACAACCATAAACAATCTATATACATGTTGCTAACAAAATTTGCGATGATTACTTCTAATTTTAAGAGGCTACATAAATATAATACCATAGGAAACACAATAAACTTCCATAAACGTAGCAACATAAATCAAACTTCAAAAGCAAAATTTCAAAAAGAAATGAAGGAAGAGGTCAATTTCCAAATTTAGAATCTTGAGCTAGGCGCCCCAAATGGCTAGCTACTAAACAAAATGTTGTACAATGTCAAATCCTTCTAAAACCTTACTCATCCATATCCAAATAGCCTCAAGAAATCTTAATTGTAGAGAAAGAGAAATATATATTTTTAATTTAATCCATCTATTCATTAATTAATTTATTCAATCTTTCTATTTAACGAGATGAAAGTTATGAAAGTTTAAGAAATTGAAGCCACATGGTCAATTCAATCAAACATTTAAGCCATTAGTAAATTTCATCTATTTCATTAAATATAGTACATAAATAAAAAAAATAATGATAACAAAAATAAAAATACATCTTTTTCATAAATAAATAAACATTAGATATAAACTTTTTTTTATTATATACTATATATCTTTAACATTTGGAATAAGTAAACAAATATATGGTAGTATTTTTTATTTTTTATAGTAGTAGTAGAAGTACAAGTTTTTGTATTTTGAATAAATATGAGTTTTAAAAAACTCGTCATCAATTTTTTTATTATATATTTATTAAAATAATGCAATTATAGATGAAAATATATACCCCAAAAGGCCAAAAAAGGGTGTATATGAAAGACCTTACAATTTATTTGATGCAATTACAATCATAGTTTTGCTTGCCACAAATTTTCATTTCATGGCTTTCATTTCATGGCTTTGATTGCAAATTGAATAGTCGATTTATTTTTTAAGGCTTCATTTCATGATTTTGGTCGTGTCTATTTACATATAATGCATCATATATTTGTCAATACAAAACTAGTTATGTATATAAAGTAATACGAAACCAAGAGTTTTGCTAATGAAAGTGCAAAATTAAGAGTTGTAACTCTAAAAGGCTTGAGGTAGGAACCATAGTTGCATAAAATCGGGAGAATATAATTTTAAACGGAAATACAATTTCCAGGATTGGTTAAAGGATTTTATATTGTTATGGCTCATAACTTCACCAATAGGTTGTCTCTATTACGGGTTATCACACCTTCCTGAGAATGAAACTTCTGTAAAAAATGATAAGGTAAGAAGTAAAAAGAGGAGCCAATAAGAGCCCTTCTCCAAAAATAAGGTGTGACATCCCTTTTGTGTTATGTGGGGAATGAGAGTGTAGAATGGAGCGACAACCAAGGTGAAAAGCAAAACTCTATAAATTTCCATGGGGAAAAACTTCTTCACACTCATTCTTCACCTACATAGGAGAAGAAGAAAAACATCTCAATATTCAAAGAATGAACCCTCCACAATTCAAGGAGAGAGTGCCACATCTTCATTCTCCGAAGATCGAGAATGGGGAGAAGAAGGTGCAACAACCCCTATTGTATGTGTTCTATGATGCTTGAGTTTTGTTTAGTTCTTCTCATGTTTCACACTATAACTGCAAAGCAATCTTCCGCAATTTTTTCACAAGAGAAGTCGACCATGGAAACAAGCTAAGAGGCAAAGGTACCCAAACATTTCAAAACGGGAGACAAAGGAACAAGCAATCCATCACCTGCCATAGCAATGCCTAAGGTAGGCACCCCCAAAATGGCATCTGACCTTAAAGTGCCATCTACAAGTTGTGTACATTTCCAAAATCAGTTATGTACCTATTTGGATGGAGCGCTTTCAGAAACAAACTTTGACCCTTAATAACTTTTGCATACGTTGTCCAAATGCCACATTCTCTAGTGCGTTGGAACCTCCTTTCACTTGCCAACAAGAATATATGAAAATTTGACCAGTTTAATAGTAGTAACTAGGCTCAGTAGCAAAAACTGGCGGTTTTGGGTGTACCCACCTTAGTCTAGATGATGATGTCGGTTCCAAATTGGTGTCAATATCTGGACCCTGAAAAAATAAACCATAGAGATTAACCCATGAGGGGCCTAAAAGCCTTTTGCAAACATATAATATACTATGAATATAATGGTATTTCATAAAAAAACATTGACCAAATATTTTTTAGTACAAAGTAAATTAATGATCATGATGGTACATAAATAACAATGGATTACAATTCATATATTAAATCGCAATTGAAGAGTTATAAGGCTAAATACAGATCATATAGAGGGACCCCAAGGGCCTTATAAGGGTTAATGATGAAGTAGGTTGATAAAATAATTTCATGGCCTCTTTGCATACTTCTATGGTTCTCCTACCACTTTGCATATTAACTTTAAAAGTTTAAGCCACTTTCAAGGTGTTTTGGATCTTGATTTTGTAAATCACAATTGAAATAATTGAAGATCAAAGTAAGATGAGTCATTTTTAGGCAAAATTAATTGTAGGATCTTGTAGAAAGCCAAGTCTTTAACATCTCTACAGAGTTTGATTTCAATCCAAGTTATATATTGCAAGATTATAACGTAAAAGTGAAGGGTACTTCAAGGAAATCAATGAATTTTGGCACAACTAGAATTTTGCTTTGATTGGCTCTTTTGGACACATAACATTTTAAAAACTGGCATCCCATGCTCATTTTCAAGATAACCAAGTTCCACATGCATTGAAACAAGTCTTATAGTTTAAAATTAAAAATGAGTGAAAAAATGGTCTTGTAGTAGTGACCACTTCATTGTTAAATTTCAGAAACTATGAGATAGATGGAAGATTTGTTACTAACCCAGAGCTAAAATTTATAATCAAACATGGTACAATGAAAGAACACAAGAAAAGACACACAATAGGGAAAAAAAATTGAAAAATGGTTCAAATCGACGTGCAAGATGTGTATTCCAATCTGGGGTGTGTGCAATTAGTTCTACGACAACAAACCATGTGCGAACAAGTGGTTTCTAATAAACTATAATATCAACCTAAAATTTTGAACATTGTTTAATAATGACTATAGATTTCTATTGCTAAAATTTCCAACTCAAATAAAATATGAAATGATTCTAGAAGAGGTTGAAAATGAACTGAAATGGCATGTTTTTCAACTCAAATAATTATAGAGAACACATTTAGATTATCATTGAATCAATATTCAACTCAAAATGAGCTTTCAACAAAGAGTTATTTTTAAGAATTTTTTGTTGATTTTTTAGACAATTTTTTCTTATATAATATAGGGGTATGAAAGTTTTTTTCAACTCTACAGTGTATCTTTTTACTTCAAAAATTTGTATCTAATTATTATTAACAAATCAAAATATCAATAATTAAAAACATAAACTTTCAAAGTAGGAAAATCTATTCATATTTTTTTATTTTCTTAAAATTTAAAATTCAAAAAATACATAGGGGTTTCAAAGTTTTGTTCACACGTGGTTTCTAATGGATACTCTAAGTGAATTCCCTGAGATTCCAATAGTTGTTTGTACATACAAACTAGACAAATTCAAAAAAGAGGGAGAGGACAATGCCACTTTAGGTCTAATCCACTATTGGATAGCTCATTGAAAAAAGGCCATAAATGGTTTGGACTAGGAACCCATTAGAATTCCATGCATCATCATTGTCCAATGTCATTACTCTTTCACTTCACACAATTTTCAACGGTTTTCTCTCGAAATGTTCCTCACATAGCCTACCATGCCTTGCTTCTAAAAGTGCACCAAAAGTCTCCAACTGTCTCTCTCCCATTCCAAAGGTTGGACCCATTTGGCAACACAGTTATGATGACTCTAAACCACCCATATTTTGCAACTTTTTATAAATTCAATAGTCAATGTTATTTTGAATATGAATACTCCACTTTATAACTAACTTAATTTTCTTGATGATGAGCCTAAGTTCAAGTGACTCTTCACATTCCTAAATCCATAAATGTTTCTTCTAAATGGACTGATCCATTTTGAATTGCTCAAATTTTAAGGGTTAATGTTGATACCATCATCTTTACAAACTAGCACTAAGATAGACCAACTCATTTCTGCCAACTACCTAATTCCATCATCCCATTTTTGTCCCCCATTCCGCAACAAAATTCATCCAAATCCGTTCATTTTCTAACAAAATTAGTGCATTAATGCCAACAAGGGGTAACTTATCAATCATGTTTATTGATGGATACTTAAGTGCCATTAGATACATGGAAAGGCAGTTATGGGTTGTTTACGGGACGTTTATGACTCTATTCTATAGATGGTTTCATAATTTTAGAATAGATCACTTCATAAATTCATAGAAATTATAATTTTAATAAAAAAAATTATAATTCCACTTGAATTTGATTTGTGAAACAAGTGCACAACTCTCAAAATTTGTACCCCTCTTGGAGTTGACCACAAGATATTTAAATTGCATATCAAGGTGGTAATAGGTTTTCCTAGCTTAAAAACAAGTGAAACTTTTAGTCCTACAAGAGTGTCCGATAGTGTCATTTTGCTAGTTGAGTAATTTTTTTTATTGTGAAATGCACAATAAATCTAAAACTTCTAAAATGCCAGGGTTGTCATAACGGGCGAGTTAGGGTCATCGGACGTCCCGGACGGACGGGCAAACCGGACCGGACGGACGGACGGTCCGGACCAACTGGACGGCCTCAATTTCTCAAAGTTGTGGAATTTTTTTCAATGACACGTCAGCTTGGACAGCTGGATCCAGAGAAGGGGACTTCTTCAGTCAGGGCGTGGACGTTAGGGCGGGGACTTCTTCAGTCAGAGCGCGGACTTCGGTGCGTGAGGGCGCGGACTCCTTCAAGCAAGGCGGGGACATCAGTGTGAGCGTCAGGGCGCGGACTCCTTCATTCAGGGCGCGGACTCCTTCATTCAGGGCGCGGACTTCAGCGCTTCAAGGCGCGGACTCATCGAATCAGGGCGGGGACTTCAGTGTGAGCGTCAGGGCGCGGACTCCTTCAAGCAGGGCGCGGACTTCGGCTAGCAGGGCGCGGACTCCTCGAAGCAGGGCGGGGACTTCTGTGTGACAGTTAGGGCGCGGACTCCTTCAGTCAGGGCGCGGACTTCAGCGCGTCAGGGCGCGGACTCCTTCAAGAAGGGCGGGGACTTCACTGTGACAGTTAGGGCGCGGACTTCAAGGCGTCAGGGCGCGGACTCCTTCAAGAAGGGCGGGGACTTCAATGTGACAGTGAGGGCGCGGACTCCTTCAGTCAGGGCACGGACTTCAGCGCGTCAGGGCGCGGACTCCTTCAAGCAGGGCGGGGACTTCACTGTGACAGGCAGGGCGCGGACTCCTTCAGGCAGGGCGCGGACTTCAGCGCGTTAGGGCGCGGACTCCTTCAGGTACGGCGCGGACCTGAACGTGAGTGGGAGGGCGCGGACGGGCAATGGTGGATTAAATTTATGTGTTCTACAATATATATATATATATATATATATATATATATATGTATAAAAAAAATTCGGAACAAATAGGAGACCCCACTGCATTAAAAAGAACCAGTAATTGGAATGTATTTTACATGATTTCCCCACCAAGGTTTCCAGGAGGCCCATCAAATACAAAATACACAAAAAAAATACAGGTAGGCTGCAATGTTTGTGATAACCAAAATAGTTTATAAAATTCATGCATTGCAAAGTACAATATCAATACAATGAATCTATACTTCCAAAATACGCTCACTTTCTCTGTTTCTCATAGGTTATCCAAAACATTTTTTTAGCTTCTCGTCTATATTTCTTCCAATTGCTACAATTGTCTTCAACTCTTAAAGATCCGAGATCTACCATCGATGCAACTCAATAACTTCAATTATTCAAACGACTCGACCTACGAACTTCTTGGGCACTTGGATTCGCTGCATTAGCATCTCGAACAACAACATCATCATCCTCTGGTGCCTTGTCATTGGCATCTTCATTGCTGTCATATTCATCTTCTGCTTCACCACTGTCGGTGGTCCAATGTTCCTCAACTTCCGAGTTTTCATTTCGAAGCTCTATAGTTGTTTGGCCATGAGTACGTTTGCGCTTCAACCTCTTGTGTCGTTATGCGTTGGGGTCTTCTGCATCAGAATTTATAGTAGGCCCACCTGGAATTGTTCGAACAACAAATGCCGGAGTTGACCGGCTAGGTCCTGGTACGTATGTACTTAGGAACGGTTCTATCACCCTATTTGGATCTCTTGCTCCAATTCCGAGGGGTGAACGATTAGCATGCCTTGGCGATGATGCTTCTCCAATATGCAGATCTTCTGTTCGTCCTTGACCTGTACTCCCTCCACGGCTTGCAGCTCTACCATGGCCTCTCATCCGTCCACGGGCTTGTTGATATTGACCTACTTCATGATGAACGGAGGGCCGAGGGGCCACAGGTGGTCTACCACGTGAAACTCTTTGCAGAGTCAAATCAACATTTCCCACTGAGCCTAATCCTTCTTGAGAAGGTCTTTGGATGGCATTGGAAATTGTTTCTGAAGATGGATCTAGGGAATGTGGCACTTGTGTACCATGTTCAGAAATAGCAGGATGGCCCGCAACTGGAGCCGGTACAGGGGCAATGTCTTCGGGTGGTTCTACAAAAGCAAAAACATCATCATGGTCTACATGCTCTGGATCAAAAGGCCTTCTCATGTTACCAGCCGGTTGATTTCTTGCAAAAGGGCGTGGCACTCTTGCATTTCTAACGTTTCTATCATGCTGTCTTTCTAGAGCTCTAATGTTACGAGTTGCTGGTTCTACTCCCGTAGGGCGTGTATTGCCATCTCGATTGTGAGAAGATCCTCCATGATTTGGATTCGCATTCCTCCCCCTGTTTCTCTCGCCGTTTTCATGTCCACCACCATTTCCATTTCCACCGCCATTTCCGCAGCCATTTCCTGGAGGGAGGTTGTCATCATCGTCGTTGTTGTTGTGGGAAATACCATCATCAACGTTATCGTCATTTGGATTATCGGTCTCCAATGAAGACGACAAAGCTGGGACTTCTACAACCCCTTCATTTTGAGGAAGTGGAGGTGAAAGACTACGACAAGGGTTTGGTGGTGGTGGTCCCCTACGACCACGAAGGAGTCCCTCCTCTCCATCATCAGCATCTCCATAGTAGTTCCGCGCTTCTTCGAGGTGATCGGCTCCTTGCCTCCAAAGATCTAGGTTTGCCGGATACTCTTGAGCTCCTCGGTTGGCTTCCCCATCAACCTCTTCTTCTTCCTCTAATTGCAGTGCGTCAAATTCCCGATTGCGTTCATTCACCGGGATCGGTCCAAGGGCATCTGGATCAGAATCCTCTGAGTACATATTCGCATCATACCAACGAACTGGATCGGCTCCTGGTCGTTGGCGAAGTACACGGCTATTGGTATAAATATATACCAGGGACTCTGCCTTTTCAGGGGCCAATCGATTTCGGATCTTATTGTGAACAAAGGAATACATACTCCAATTCCTTTCACAGGAGCTGGCGGAACACGTGAGGGATAAAACACGCACGGCAATTTTCGAAAGAGCCCGATCTCCAACCCTGTGCCACCATTGGTGGGGAAGCATTTGTGTCGCACGGATGTTGGGTGTCTCAGCTGGACTGTAGGGTCCAATACCCTCCTCGAATTCTGTTAATTCCGGCATCACATCATCAAAATTGACACCCAGGTTCCCCATCATGTTGCGGATGACTCTGTACAATGCACGTAGGGCAGTTCGATCTTCCCTGAGTGCCACGTTATCCAAGAGGTATGGATTCAAAAGGGCCGCTGCGTAGTGTGTATCTTCAAAAACCATGTGCCATCTTGCACTGAAAGATTCTTCCAAAATGACTACTATGTCATCACGTAAGCTGAAAGGTGGTTCTCTTAAAGAAAACACATGCCCTCGCAAATTGTGCATTACGAGCCACGCCCGACCCATGGCTGGTTCTCGTCCATCAAACACACGCAAAGCCTTCAATACGTCTTCAGTCATGTACACGTAATTCACACACCGTTGCTAGAAAGCCACATCTTCAATGGTTCTTTTGACATTACGTGAAGCGGTAGCTGCTTGCGGTTCATTTTGTTCATTCCTTAGGGTATCAAAGAAATTTAGAACACGTGGGGGGTTATTCAACCGCTCCAAGACTCCTCTGAGTTTCACCAATCGCTGCAACATGAGGAAATTACAAGCGAAGTGGATTTCGCTAGGCACTACGAGTTGCAGATTCGGACTCAACTCGCGGAAAACCGACATGGTCGCATGATGGTTTCGAATGTATTGGCACAATCTTTTTGCCCTGGCAATTAAATCGAAAAATTCTTGGACTTTGGCCCAGTCTTCCAACATGAGATCTAGTGCATGTGCCATGCAGCCTTGCGCAAAAATATGCGAGTATGTGTTAGTGATGTCCTTCAATGCGCCAAGCATGTTTGCTGCATTATCTGTGCACACTTGTGTTACATATTTGGGACCCACCTTCTCAATGTACACGTTCATTTGGTCCGATATGTAGCGCATGGTTTTCTTTTGCGAGGTAGTATCAATTGACCCCAAAAATACATCACCTGTGGGGCATGACATCATCACATTCATGAAGGGTCTCCGATTGACATCATCCCAACCATCGGTGCATATCGACACCCCGTAGTGCTTGACAGCAAATCCAACCTTCTCTTGAATTTGCTTCTCAATTTGCAACCTCCTCGGTTCAATCAAATTAGTCCTAAATTGATGGTAAGAAGGTGGATTGTATTCAAACTTCGCCACTGAGGTTGCCATCACCGCTTCAATGAAGGCTGGATGCCTTGCCACATTAAATGGCACATTCGCTTCATAGAAAAAACTTGCCCACTTCTCATCCAACTCCTTCCTCTTTGCAATGTTGAATGCGTCCGTCATGTGTTGTTGACGTAATGATCCAGATCTCGTAGAATTGGATCCAGCAAGACTATTTGACGTTTGTAGAATATCAATTCCTTCTGAAACGTTTGCCCCTTCTTCCGCTCTTCCACCATTGATCCCACCCGTCACCTCATTTTCAGTGGCTTCACTTGAACTTGCAAGAGGAGTTGCTCTAGATGGCGCACTTTGAATTGGTTCTCCTTCATACATGTCCCCGACATCGATTCGTAGCGGGACAAATCCTGCACAATTGGCAAATCTATGTCGCACTGGACGAGGCATACTTCGACAAATTGACCTCTCCGATTTGGAGCCATATCCAAAGTGTGCAAAAGCACGCTCACGTTTGTAACTGAAGGTCCCAGCACAGAAAACACAATCACTTTAACCCCATTCTCCGTAAACTGAAGCCACGGCTCCCATTCCTTGGTCTGCTTCCTTTGACTTGCCATTGCGTTCAACGATCCAAGGATATTTTCTTCCGTCTTCCTCCTCCTTTATATTGAAGTTAAAAGGATCCAAGATATACCAAACACAGTATCAGTAACAGCAGTTAGCGCTACTCCACTGCTTGAACTGATTTTGACATCACCTCAGCAGCAAACTAGGGCCATCTGCTACCCAAGTAGACTCACAAGGAGCTCAAAATGAATTGAAGTCCAAGAAATAGAGGCCAGGTGACAAATGTGGGGAATGCTGGGTCTTCCTTTCCTTTATATACTTAGCGGTTTAGGGGGCGCGGACGTCTTTGTCACCAAAGTATAGGGCACGGACTTGAAGTCAGGGCGAGGACTCTAAGTCAAGGCGGGGACTCTAGGGCAAGGACTCAAAGGCAGGGCGGGGACTTGAAGGCAAGGCGCGGACTCCAGGGCGGGGACTCGAAGGCAGGGCGGGGACTCGAAGACAGGGCGGGGACTCCAGGGCGGGGACTCGAACGCGCGGACTCCAGGGCGCGACTCCAGTACAGAAATGCAGGTGTGCTCACGGGGATGCATCGAAAAGTACGTTGACCTTCGCCATCCTTAATGGTCTGGGAAGATTGTGTCCCTCCTTTTCATGGAAAAAGGGGAACATTAAATGTCGTCACGCCCCCAAATTTGTGGGCAAAGAAAATGGCTTTCACTCCCCAATGTTTTTGCTCAATGGATTGTGCTAGGGCGCGGACACAGGGCGCGGACTCCGGGGCGGACAATTCACACAAATGGAGGAACTTGAGAGAGCGCAGCTCAATCTCAGACTCCATGGAATGGACTCAAAGTCAGGGCGCGGACTCTAAGTCAGGGCGGGGACTTGAAGGCAGGGCGGGGACTCTAGGGTGGGGACTCGAAGGCAGGGCGCGGACTCCAGGGCGGGGACTCGAAGGCAGGGCGGGGACTCGAAGGCAGGGCGGGGACTCGAAGGCAGGGCGGGGACTCTAGGGCGGGGACTCGAAGGCAGGGTGGGGACTCCAAGGCGGGGACTCGAAGGCAGGGCAGGGACTCGAAGGCAGGGCGGGGACTCCAGGGCGGGGACGTACTCGTCCAGCCCAGGAAGCATGACTTTGAAATGCGCTTGTGCTTGACATCCTTCAACCGCCTTTTCCTTAGAGCGGGGGAAGCATTAATTTTAGCCTCAACAAATTCTGACAAGACAATGAAAGCAAGATGCCGAATAAAGAGCTCCACGGCCTAAGATTTGGAAGAAACTCCATGGAAGAGCATGTCCCCTTCGTTGTGATGAAAGGTATTAGGAAAACTCTCCTATCCCAAGTTTGTGCCATTCATTCGAGGTCGGATCTTTCTCTCTCCTTTTTTTTGGGCTTCATTCCTAGAACTCTCCCATTTCAACTTATTCTAATTTTTTTTCTTTTGGTTGAATCATTATTTTTTCTATTTTGTTCCTAAAACTCTTCCATCTCAAATCAAAGCCAAATGTTCATTTTTGGTTCCATCATTCCTTTCCCTATTTATTTGGATCATTCCTAAAACTCTCCCATCCCAATTCATATTTTTTGGGTTGTTTTGTTGAATGATCTCCTTTTCTAATTTGTTTTGCTTCAAAACTTAGCAAGTCTCTTTTGTAGTATTCTTCCAACACCATGCCGATCTTTGTTTGTTGAATCATGCCCTTTCCTACTTCATTTTTTCTTATTTCTTGAAGTTCTACCACCTCAATTCAAAGCCATAATTTATTTGTTCCATCATTCTCTTTTTTTTCGTTTTTGTTTCTGCTTCATTTCTAAAATTCTTCCATTCCACCTCAATGCCCCTTAGTTTTTTTGGCTACATAAACTCCTTAAGCACTTTGTTTTCAACTCAATGCCATTTTATTTTTTGTTCCACCATTCCCTTTCCTATTTTGTTTGGCTTCATTAATTCCTAAAACTCTTTAATTCCAATTGCATGCCAATAGTTATATGTAGAATCATTCAATTCTCTATTTTTATATACGTTCCTATTTTTTTCCTTCTTTAATTCCTAAACTCTTTTATTCCAAGTCTATGCCAATCTTTTTTTATTTAGTCATTCCCTTTCCTACATTTGTTCTTTGCTTCGTTCCAAAAACTCTTCCATCCTAAATCATTGCCATTCTTGATTTGTTGAATCATTCCCTTTCTTATCACTTTTGCTTCATCCATAAACAAATTCTTCCATCCGAAGTTCCGAACTCAATGCCATTTGTTTTTTAATCCATTATTCATATTCCTATTGATTTTTTATTTCATTCTTGTCTTAGAACAATGAGAAGTTACAAGTTATAGTTTGTTCTTCATGTAAAGGGATTCATTTTTTGGAATACTTGGCACAAGGGACTCTTTTTTAATTGAATGTACAGTACCCTCCAAGAACTCTTGCAACTCCATGTCTAGTTCTCATCCGAGTAGTTTGATTACAAATCAAACTCATGGTAGGTAAATTTAGATATTTGATTGAGATTTTTTGCCCCAAACTAGGTGAGTCATGCACCTTGTTGTAACTCATTCCACTTCTTAGAAAAATCTTTCTTTGTGAAAGGTGGTTGATTTTGAAAACACTAAGCTAAATTTAAAGGAACAATGCTAATTTGAAAATTTCATTGTAGAAGATCATAGGTAGTGGATTTCAACCGCTTTTGCGGTTGAGAGGATCAACATTAGTGCATGCATGCTTCTAGTCATTGTTGCTTGTAGACATAGCCTAGAAGTTTTGTGAGAAAAAATTAATGTTTGTCTAAAATATTGTATATATGATGTTGCTAGAAGTTCTATAAGCAAACTTGTGAAGTTCTAAGCAATGTTGGTCAACTTTGCACCATGACATAATGTAAAATTCATTGAGTGGCCACCAAATTCTTTTGACCTTAATCCTATAGAGAATTTATAGAAGCAAGTCAAAGATCGAGTACAAAAAAGATGTAGATCCTACAATAATGACTAAATGTGGACATTAGTGAATATGGCATGCAAGGATATACCTCAAGAAAGTATTCAAAAGTCGATTTCTACGATGCCAAACCAAATCAAAGCTAAGATAGCAGCTCAAGGTGGTAGTACTTGATGGTAGTAGGTGTAACACTTTGTTGCAAAGTCGTTGCTAGTCAGCGAGACATACTGTAAAATTCATGATATAGTAGGCTTCTACAATACCATAGCTTCCTAATGATATCCTATTTGACAATATTTATTCAAATGTTTTTGAATACATGACCTTTGCCTTGAACATGTATGAAAGGAAATTGCAAAATACATTAAAGCCAAATAGACAAAAAATTTACCTACATAGTGTGCATCTTTGTAATATGAAAGATGTGAACAATGATGTTTCCTAAATATATACGCAATCAGATCTTAAAAAATCATCATACACATTTTCTAATTAATTATTATGTAATATCGTGAAAAATAAATAAAATAATTCACCAAAAATGGAGTTTCTATTTTTAGACATTGAAATTTCATATGTTGGTGAAGGTTCCATAAAGCAATAGATTTAATAGGATACTTTTCATAGTATGTTCTTAAAATGGAGTTAAAAAGGAAAATTTGAAGGACTTCATAATGGGGTTGCAAGACTTTTTGGAGGGTACTGTACAATAGGGCGGGGACTCCATGGTGGGGACTTCAAATAAGGGTGGGAACTCGAAGTCAGGGCGGGGACTCGAAGTCAGGGCGGGGACTCAAAGGCAGGGTGGGACTCCAGGGCGGGGACTCGAAGGCAAGGCGGGGACTCCAGGGCGGGGACTCGAAGGCAGGGCGGGGACTCTAGGGCAGGGACTAACTCGTCCAGCATAGGAAGCAAGACTTTGAAATGCGACATCCTTGAACCGCCCTTTTCCTTGGAGAGTGGGAAGCATTAATTTAGCCTCAACAACTTATTTTGGATTCTGACAAGACAATGAAAGCAAGATGCCAAATAAAGAGGTCCATGGCCTAAGATTTGGAAGAAAATCCATGAAAGAGGATGTCTCCTTTGTTGTGGTGAGAAATGTTTTTCCTTACTTCTTCTAACACTTCAAACTACTTTGAACAAACATATCATTTAGGTTGTAAAAAACAATGTAAATTCTTTGATTTAGGAAATATTTAGGACACTTTGAGGAAATATTTAGTAAATGTTTAATCAATATTTTTGAAATGTAGTGTACTAGATAAAAGGATAAAACTGCATTGTATTTGAAATGAAAGAAATAGTAGGGGAGTTATTTAAAATTCTAGGCCTTCAATATGCAACTGCAATTTTTAATTCCATCATTTCCTTTCCAAATTTTTCGGGCTTCATTCCTAAAAGTCTTCCATTCTAAGTCATTGTCCTTTTTTGGGGGGCATCATTCCCTTTCCTATTTTTTTCCAGGAATTAGCACAGGTCTCCCATCCCAACTTGTCAATTGTATGGCATTCTTTTTGGGTTGGATCATTTTGTCTTCTTTTTCTGTAGATGCTTCATTCGTAAGACTCTCCCATCCCAAATTATATTTAATTTTTTTGGTTTAGTTGAATCATTCCTTTTTCTATTTTGTTCCTAACAATCTTCCATCCCAATTTTCAATTCATCTTTTTTTGTTGAATCATTTCCATCTCTATTTTGTTTTCGCTTATTTCCTGAAGTTCTCCCACCCCAAGTCCCCAACTCAAAGACACCATTTTTTTCTTCATTAATTCATAGAACTCTTTTATGTGAACTCCATGCCAATATTTAATTATTTATTCATCCAACTCACTTCTTTTCCTATTTTTTTTCTTCATTAATTCCTAAAATTGTTTAATCCAACGGTAAGCATTTTTTTTTTGCTTATTTTCTTTCCTATTTGTTTTATTTATTAGCACAATTATTCCATCCTAAGGGATTCCCTAAATTTTTTTCTTTATGGTACGAAATTGAAGTCTATCCATTCACTTCCCATTTTTCATATGACATAAGAGGTAATGTGAAACAATATTTGTTTCATATTTCTTTCACATTTGTTTGTTTTTATTAGCAACATTTAAAATGCACTTACATTTCTTTCCCTTCCTAATCTTTGTAAAATTCATTAGCAAAATGCCAAAATGGCTCCATTCCATCATGAGCCCGAAGGCCATTTAAATAATTTAATTTTTGTATTACCTAAGCCCTTCTTATTTTTTGTTAGTGATTTGCAAGATTATTGTATCCCAAATAGATGCCTTTTTTTTGGGTATATCATTTACTTCCTAATTTTATTTGAACTTCATTTGCAACATTATCCCATGCCATCCCAATGGCCAATGCCCTTTATTTTTTGTATATCATTCCCTTTCCTATTTCTTTGGGATTCATTCCCTTATCAAATGTTTCTTGGGATTCATTCCCTTTCCTTTTTGGGGGGGATTCTTTCCCTTTCCTAATTTTTTGGATTCATTTCTTTTCCAATTTTTTTTAGATTGATTAGCAAAATTGTTACATCCCAAGTTATATAAAAACTAAATGGCATTATTATTCTCTTCCTAATTTTTCTCCAACTCAATGCCAATTTTTGGCATTCAGTTTACCTTCCTACTTTTTTTGTGCTTCATTAGCAAAATTGCTCCATCTAAAATTCTCAATCAAAGGCCATTTAAATTTTGTATTCTCTAAACCCATTCTAATTTTTTTGGGCTTCATTTGTCACGTTATTCTATCCCAACTAAATGCCATTCATTTTTAAGTAGGTAATTACTTCCCTATTTTTTGCTTTTCTCTATCATTCCTTTGCCTATTTTGCAAGTGAATTTTTACCTATTTCAATCCCTTTTGGGGGGGAGTTCCATCATTCTTTTGCATATATATATTTCCATCAAGGCATTAATGACATTTGAAAAGCGTTTTTTCCCCTAATTTCAAGTTCGGGCCACTTCGTGCCTTCGTGGTCCGTCCAACCTTCCCTACTTCTATTCATTGAGTGGAAATTGGGAATGAATTGTACTCCAATTCAATGACATTTCATTTCATGGTATAAATAATTTTAATATGTATGAAGTCCACAAGTCCATTCAAATTTCAAATGAGTACGTGCAAAAAATAAATGAAGTCACTTTGGGCAAAATCATTCAAAACAAAATCAAATATATTTCATATGCATAGTGTAATATAAAGTAGGAAAGTATATAAGCCTATATAATATTATAGTGCTAGGAAAATAAGTCTTCTAAGAAAACCTAAGCTCACTAGCTAAAACACTCAAAACTATACTCAAAACTATACTTAGTCCATGTTCATTGGACTACTTGCACTGCCACTTGGTCCAGCCTCATTGTCATGTGTCCCGGCGTGAATTGGAAGGTCTTCATCTGTTCCCAAACGAAGTCTACAAACTGCGGATCGAGTTCTCCTCGCTGGTCCGTCTTCCTCTAAAAGAGCCTTCAATATTTGTGATTGCTTGAAGCTTTGAAGACATTGGAGAGTTCCCGGGCTATGTTGTTCCAACAAGAAGTCCATCCCATCATTTCGAAAGGTTTCTCGCCACTCTGACTCCGATAGTTGTGCAAGTTCAGCAGGGTCTGGCATGTCAATGTCTTCCCCCCTCCGCATCCCCTGGTCGTCAGTAATGCAAACTCCATCAACGCCCCACAACCATCCAAGAGGATGAGGTCCAAATTGGAAGTATTCTTGTACCTCATTCCAATGCCCATTGAAGCATTGGAAGAAGAAATTCCGTCGTCCTTGGCTAAAGTTGTCCTTCAATGGAACCAAGTGGTGGCACACCTCCACAATTTGAGCCGGATCTTTTTCCCAACCCCATTCGGTACAAAGTTGTTGTTTGCCCAACGAATGGATGTTCAATTTCCAACTCCACACCAAGTCTGTTCCCCACTTCTGAGAATGATCAGGGGCATTTTCAGCATTGAATTCCCAATGCGGTGGCATGTAGGGAACTAATCCAAACAACTCATACAAGCGCTTATGGAAAGGAGCCTTGCATAGTGAACAACGTTGGCGGACAATCATCAAGCTAATTAGGCAGAATGGGTGGTACAAATGTTCACACGTGCCTAAGTGCATTCCACCTTCCGGGCCAAATGGATTAAGGCAAATGGGACATGTAGTTCCATTGTGTACGAAGGTTGAAGGGTTTGGCCACAGTAGTAATGGATTGCCTTCATGGTCCACGGCAGAGCCAACTTCATTCTTGAAATCCCAATCATGTTTGGACCAGTCGATGGTTGTTTGTCCACCAGCAATGTCAATGGTTGCCATTTCATCCATGTTGAAATGATCATCCACCAGGGCCCACGATGTCAAACCAAAAACCCTCTCTTGATTGTGTGCGCCGTAATTGTGGTCAATTTTTTTGAATTCCTCCACCATTTGCCTAGTCCTGTCAACATTGAAGACACATGCCAGCTTCCATTGGTAATACTGCTCCATCAATGCATGCAATTGATTTTTCAATGTCAAATTCATTGCAAGCGCGTCCGTCAGTTGGATGCTTTGGTCCACTGGCCCTGCTGCACCTACATTTGCGGGTAATTCTCCAAAGGACAAAGAATCATCCTGAGTATCCATTGTTGCACCAACTTCTGTAGGTTCCAATGGAATTTGAGAATTATTTGAAGGCCCTTGCGCTTCCCCTCGTGGATCTTGACCACGATTGGCCAATGTTGCTGCCTCAAGAGCGTGCCGAAGTACCTCCATCTCACGTTGTTGTTGATTGATAATGTTGTCCTTCTCTTGCATGTCTTCTCTCATTTTGTTAACATCATTATACAAAGAATGCAATTCCTCATTCTTCTCATTCACTTCAATCAACAAACCCTGGATTCGGTTTGTAGCAGCTGTAACATCCACAATTCCTACCACTGGTTCGTCAATAGGTGGCACCTGTTCCTCCACAACATTTTCGTGTAAAACCTCAGCAGTTTGACGCGAAGCCCTCCTCTTTTTAGCTCGTAGTAGTTGAGTTCTATGGCTGACTACAACTAGTACACGAGATCCATCTGAGTCGTCGTCCGTAGATGAGTCTTCAGTGTCATATCTTCGTGGTGCTTGAACCTGCGTATTTGTTTTCCCTAGACCACCTTCCGGGTATCTTTTTACCCCCCTTGGAATGAATCCATTTGCTGGAGTAGGAATATTGACATTTTCTCCCATTTGCTTCAAAGTTGACCAATCCACTCTCTTGTTCAACTTCAGCTCCGCATAGACCCCTCGTGCAAGGAAAAGTTGCACTTCATTGCGTATGACGTTTGACAGAGCATACAACACTTGGTACACCTCAATGCATCGGTTTGTAAACTCTTCGTCCAGGCAGTATTTTAAATTTGCCTTATGGAAGCGTCTGTGACAGTTGTGTCGCTCTTCCGGGAACAACTTGTCTATGTGGCACCACTCAATGTAATTGGCGCAGTCATCATATGTCCATGGTTCAAGCACGCCCTTCCACCCCCTGAATGCAAGCTTGTCAGGGTTTCGTAGAACATGTAGTCGCTTGCGATGTTTGTTTCCGGCTCGTGGTCGGGTCCTATCTCGTTCTTCCTTGGTCATTCTTGGTGGTGTATCCATTTTTGTAGAAAAAAGCGAAATCCTCCACGTGGCAATCAAGTAGACCCCGCACAATGCTCACAACCAGCTCAATGAAGAGATGGAAGGCTGAGAGTATGCAGGGCGGGGACAAATGAGGCGGAGACAGCCTTATATAGTTGCAGCTGGGGGACGCCAGGGCGGGGACTCCATCGAGTTGGGGCGGGGACTCCTCCGAGTGGGGGCGGGGACTCCACCGAGAGGGGGCGGGGACTCCAGACAGTGGAGCAGGGACTCCAGACAGTGGGGCGAGGACTCCAGACAATGGAGCAGGGACTCCAGACAGTGGGGCGGGGACTCCAGACAATGGGGGCGGGGACTCTAGAGAGTGGGACTGGGACTCCAGAGAGTGGGGCGGGGACTCCAGAGAGTGGGCGTGGACATGATTTAAATATACGAAGTTAATGTGCTTAGACATATTTCTATTTCCTAAGGTAGAAGGCTCGAAAAGAATTTTGGCATTAAGAACTGCCCCTATAAGTGGTTGTAGAATGGACATGATGTAGTTTTCAAATTGACCTCAAAAGACAAAAAGGAAGGAAGGAAAAAAACATTCTTTATCACAAGAGCCAATCATTGTCTTTGCTATCCCCATTTTTCTTTAGAATTGCAATATGAAGGACGTAAGAATATAAATAGGGACCTAGGATACATCTCCTTTGAAAATTTATAATTAATTCAATAATGTTTAAAAAAATATGAAACCGATTGGGCTACATTCCTCATCAATTTTTCTTGGTTTCAAGGATGAGCTTAAAAATATTCCCATGTAAAGAAATACTGTAGAAATGCGAACCAGCCCTTAGATGAGTGATTTCTGAGCCTTCTACATTACTCCATGTTCTAAGTGACTCTAGCAGTCCATATTGAGATTTAATGTTAGATCATATCACTCTAACACCCCAATAATTTCCATATCCTAATCAATCCACCATTCCATATTTTTTTTGGGTGTTAAATTGCTTCATTATAAGTTTGTAACCCCCAAACCACTTCCATGTCCAAATCACTCCACTATTCCATAGATTTTTTGGATGTTACATTATTTTATAGTGACACCCAAATCATTTCCATATAAGAAAGCACTCCACCATTCATATTTCTTTTAATGTTAGATTATTTAAGTCCGTAAAAATAATTCCCCCCGCTAAAAATCCTAAAATAAATTGGTATGCTTTTCTAAAGCTTTGGTCACTCCATCTCCCCTTTTAGACATTGATTTTTAAAGCACACTTCCATTTCAAGTGATTGCCATAATTTTTCTGGTGTTTTCATTCTCTTCCCTATTTTGTGGGCATCATTACCAAAAAAAATTATTTGAATTCAATGCCACTTGTGTAAGGTAGAATGATTTTTTTTTCCCGCTATTAGCAAAATTGTTCCATCCCAACTCGAGGCCATTTATTTTTGAATGATCATTCCTATTAATTTCATTTTTTGCTTTTATTAGCCAAGCTCTTTCATCTAAAGGAAATTCCATTTACTTTTTGTGGTAACGCAAATCTATCCGAACTAAATGGTAAATTTTTTGGGGTGTTAGTTGAAATCACTTTGACACACTATTTTTTGTGGGTCTATGTCTCTCACAAAATTATTCCATACCAACCCCAAGCCATTTCAGATTTGTTCCATGATTTCCTTTCCTATTTTTTTTTTCATTAATGAACAAAGGAGTTCCCATGCCAACTCTATGCCATTCCTTTTGGCTTGGATGATTATCTTTTTTTGTTCGCTTCATTCCTAAAACTCTCCCATCCCAACTCATAGTTATTTTTTTTTTTTTGGTTCAAACATTCCATTTTCTATTTTGTTTTTGTTCATTAAGTGAGAAGACTATTTTATTCGAATTCATAGTTTAGCTTTATTCGTTCAATCTTTCTTTTCCCTACTTTTTTTTTTTCTAATTTACTAAAGTTCTTCCACCTCAACTCAAAGCCATTAATCTTATTTATGGGTTCCATTATTCCCTTTCCTTTTCTTTTTTTCGTTTTATAATTTTTAATTTTTTTGAACCTTTTTTTGTGTTCATGATTAAAATTATCCCAATGTACTTCAATGTTATTCTTTTTTTTGTTGGATCATTTATTTTATTTTGGAGGGGCTTCATTAACTTCTAAAACTGTAAAACATAGACATAGTGAAAAGATAAAGTGTATGTATTTTTGTACCAAACTATTGCATTCACTATTTTTATAAAAGTTTTATCATCAATTCATAGAACTCATAAACATGCAATGAGAAAGAACAATGACATAGCAGGTTAATATATTCACATGAGATTTTGAATGTACAATGCATCCGACTTCATATATATTTGAGGTGTTCGGCAATTGCGAAGTACATACACATGGTCCTCTATGAGGATGATTTACCTTCTATGCCTGAACTATATGCTAAGCTACAAAAAGTAAAAAAACTAAATACTATATACGATAACAACATTCTGGCATAGTCCAACAGTGGGGGGCCTTCTTCAATGCGTCGAGAACATCTGGCACTGACGCCCTTTCACTCACATCCTCTTTTACGAGGCTTTTCAATTTGATCCTGAGGTTCTAATACTGCTCTGGATTCTTCGTTGTAAAGTATTTGAAGTCCCACTCTTCCTTCCAAATTTGTGCTGCTATCCATCCGGCCGCATATGCATCAGCTGCCATAGAATACAAATGCATTTTTTGCATGGCCTCAATTGAATTTGCCGAACCTTGCTCTCCGTATATATAAAACAATTCAGGGGCTGCAAACCTTCGCATTCTCTTCTCCTTCACTAGGATGTCCTTGTTGGGAAAGCCATACCTTGACGGCTCTTTCTCTACAGCTCGGCTAGAAAGTCCCCAATCACATATCCCTATATACACCGTGTGCTCTTTATAATCATCAAAATGGAGCAAAATATTGGATGGAGTGATGTCGTTGTGCATGTACTGCGCATCGTGGCATTTCCCCACAATGACAAGCAAAGAGAGTGCCAAGTTCACTCGGTTCCGTCGGTAAGTTGCAACCCATGTAAGCTCCTCTTTTGTCAATCCTGTACCTTGTTCATGCTTAATCTCATCGACATCCAATGTTTCGCTTACTTTCGAATTGTATTTGGATAAGAAAGAAATTAGAGAGCCTCCATTCCACCATAACGTGTAGCCTTCCATCGTTTTAGGGTGGAGGTACGCAATTCGAATGATGCCAGGATGTCTCACTGGACACCCGCCCACCTCATTGATGATTCCTTGGCGCTTCTCCTTTTCATTCGTGGTTTTCAAGCTCTTCCCAGCAAAAAATATCCAACTAGGAATGCTCTGAAGTTTTGTAAGCATCACCTTCCTCACGGTCCCATATGAACCAACGGCACTCTGTTCCGGCATGGGGATGATTTTTACTGAACTTTCAAGCCACTTGAATGTTCCACTAACACAATGAGCTGTTATGGTGTCTTCAATTGTCGCTTTCCAAGGTGCTTGCTTTTTCTTACGTGATGAAGAAAATTGTTGAGCAAAGTTTTGAATGATTTTCAACTTTGCAACCACCTCTTTATTTTGTGTGTCCCAATCGCTACCATCTTCTTTCTTCCCCATGTGGTAACACCAATTTGACACTATATTGGTTGTGAAGGCAACCACCTGTTTATCTAGCCAGTCTTGGTGCAACCAATAATCGGAGAAATTGTTGAATTTCTCAGATGCTTCAAACTTTGACTCCAGCTCCGTTCGCAGGTCCCTCGTGAGTTTGTGGTACCCTTCTTCGTTGAGTGCCACATACTCCCTGGTCAACATAGTCGTACTGCGACGAGTGTAGAACACCACAACTATTGCTCTCCCTTCAACTATGAATTCATGTGGAGGCATATGGGGATTGAGTGCTTTCTTGCGTTTCTTTTGGCTTGATGAAGAAGGGTTCGATGAACCTGAGGCCATCAAGTTGTCCGTGGATGGAATTACCATCTCACCGACATCATCTAAATCTACAAACATAGGACGTTTCTCCGCCGATGCACTCCCTTCCCCCGCCATAACGAAAAGAAATTGTTCAATGGGCCTCTGCAAGCACAAAAGCCCCGAAAATTTGAAAAAAAACGGGTCACATATGAGAGCCAAGCCCACCACCCACCAAACTCACTCACATAGGCCGTGGGGACGAACTAGTGTGTGAGGCGTAGGGCGCGGACTTGGCAAAGAAATGAGGGCGGGGACTCGCTTTATATAGTTCCCCCGCTCCTCAAGTACCCGCCCCGACACGTGCCGTCCACGCCCCGTCCTCCTTACATTCCCGCCCCAGTCGCTGGAGTTCCCGCCCCACTTTTTGGAGTCCCCGCCCCACTCTTTGGAGTCCCCGCCCCACTCTCTGGAGTCCCCGCCCCCTCTCACTGGAGTCCCCGCCCCCCACTCACTGGAGTCCCCGCCCCCCATTGACTGGAGTCCCCGCCCCCACTCACTGGAGTCCCCGCCCCCACTGTCTGGAATCCCCGCCCCTACTGGATGGAGTCCCTGCCCCCACTCAATGGAGTCCCCGCCCTGCATGTTCCTAAATCCACGTGGCGTCCCCGTGGCGTCCACGTGGCCTACTTTTTTGGTTTCATAAAGTCAACTTTGTGTTGACTGTATCGGGCGGGTGAGACCTCTAACGGACGGACGGACGGGCGAACCGAACGTCCGTACAGTACGACAACCATGTAAAATGCCAATCGACAATGAAAATAGGAGAACACTTGTAATTGCAAAAAGTGTTGGCACTTAAAATGCATTGTGGACAAAAAGACATGAATAGGAGTGGTGAATTTGAAACGGCTATCATTATAATGGAAACTAAGGTAAAAGTACATATTTGTGATAACTTAAGTATTTTAGCTTGTAGGATATGGGAAATTTGTTGAGAAATTGAACTCAATTTGTGTAAACATAAAGATGATAAAGAATGCAAATTAAAAATAATTTCTTTTCAAGAAATTAATATTTTATTCAATTGTACCTATTCCGGTCTTATAGACTCATCTACTACGGTTAGCTTTGGCACTTTTTCCTAAGCAATGAAGGAAGAGAGATGAGTGGACAAGAAGGTAGAAATAAAAAAATATTTTTCAATGAGCAGTGCATGCAACAATTGTGCACAATACGTCTCCCTATGAAACCAGGATATGGGGGCTATCCAAAATATGTACTTCTACCTTATATCAAAGTAGAGGAGGCAACAACCACATGGTGAAGTTCAAACACATCATGGATGCAAGGACATAAAGCACTACTACTAGATTTTGTTTTTAAAATATGAATGGATATACAAAAAGAAGTATCAAATAGTCCAAACTTCAATTATGGTCGTGTGGCTTCAAGATTCAATTTAATCATGCACCTCAAATAGCTCGCCCTATAGTTGCTCAATTTTAAAAAAAATGTAGTATGTATATATATATATATATATATATATATATATATATATATATATATATATATATATATATATATATATTTAAATTAGCTCTAATCTAGAGGTAGTTACTTTAATTATTGAGCCTAAAGTTATATGTTAAACTTACAATTTGTGAACATAAAATAAAATAAAATAAAATTTTGCTCATACTAACGGGATGACCAAAAATGCTATTTTGTCAATAAATGCTACTTAAAAGTGAAAAGTGCTACTAGCTACAATAAAAAATATTCACTTTTAACAATGTTAGTAAAATTTGCATTCATTTTGAAGAGAGATTATAAGAAACTTTCAGAAATAGAATTCACCCTCTTTTATAGCTTTTTCCTCATTATAGGGAATTTTAGAATTCCCATCCATTTGAACCAAATTTTTGTCCACAATTATCAATTTTTTTGCCATTTTTGTTGTTACAATGCCAAATACATTTCCGGGTAGAAACCATCCTATTTTTATGTATTTTTTGACAAAGTGCCACGATGGCAATCACTCAAAATTTGGTTAAGCATTGTATTTTTTAATATTCATCCATCTTTTGCACAAAAAAATTATTTTTCAATCATATTCATATACTTTTTCATCCAAATTTGACAATTTCATCCACATTTTAAATAGAAATGGGAAATTTTGGGCAATAAAAGATTACTTTTATCTAGCGAAAAGTAGACATTTATTTTGAAGTAGTGGAATCATGTCCCATGGTGCAAAAAAGAAAGGATTGGTAAAAACTATGCAAAGATATTCCTCTTCATTGGGAATTAATGAATTATATGTAGAAAAGAACTCCTTGGTTTGTTGGAACTTGTAGAAAGAAATTCTTCTTCATTAGGATTCATCTTCTGAAATTTGATTCCTTCAATTTCTTAATTGACATATCATATGTGAGGATCAGGTCTAAACATAAATTAAGATTTTTTTTAAATGTCCAGTATTTTGAAATTTTATAAGTGAAATGTCTAAAAGGTTGTACAAAATGTTCATCCAAATTTCATAATTTTTGGAATATTTTGAGATTTTATAATAAATTTCAAAAGTAAGATTTTCAAGCATAAAATTCTAGAATATTTTTTACTTATTATCTTCAATTTGAAAAGGCAAAAAGAATTAAAAAAAAGACATAGCAATCAATAATATATCCACTAAAAAAAGATAAAGCAACAAAAATAAGAAAAGTCTTGACAACCAAAACAAATAGAGTCGTGATATACAATAACCAAAAGATTTAATAGATAAGAAAATCAAAATTCTAAAATAAAGTAAAGAAAGAAATTTTTTAGTTAAAGTATTTTAGTAGTCTATTGCCAAATGTGACCCTCACATCTAGTATACTACACCATGTAGTATGTGCTACAAATGACAATGAATGCTACTTTGGATTATACAAATACGGGCTATATAAAGTCACAGGTTGATTTGTTAAACAAAAGTATATATTAAAACATGCCACAATTTAACAACATTAAGAAAGAAAAAAAATCAGCTCTTAAAGGGTTTGCTTCCCTTTGAGGAGTTCCCCTCAAGGAAATTCCTAACCCCTTTAAGGGAATTGGCTACTATTCATCATAATGATGAACAATGGCTACTAGATTTATAGATTTAAAAGATAATAATAAGGCTTCAAACCAGCTTCTTTGGCGAGCGGTCTGGATTGTCGATCACCTAGAAGTATGCTCTTCCGGAGGTCGGGAGTTTCAACTGACTTCTTGCTTGCGATGGTCCTGCTCGGCTCCGACTTCGAGTTGGCGTGTATTTGTGTTCAGTTTTGGTCGGTTTTGCTGTCTGAAAATCACTTAAAAAATTCCGCCGGGGACTGGCTCCCTTGGTTCTTTGTACTTTTTCCTCTATCAATGGAATTTGTCCTTGTGTTTCAAAAAAAAAAAAAAAAAAAGATAATAATAATATTAAATAATAATTTAAAAACTGGCAGTCTGATTCATGCCATGTTAAATTCCAATTTTTTTTAAACTTTTAACATTTTTAAATATTTAAATATTTTTTCAATTTTTCATTTCAAGTGTCTTGCATAGATCCGGCCTTACAATTTGTTGTTTTAAAATTTAAAATAATAATAATAATTTATTTATTTTTCAACATTGTTCTCTGCTGTCTAAGAAATCATAGCCCTTTTGAGGGATCATTTTTTTCCTAATGATATTATCCAAGAGATTGCATAGTCTCAACAATAAGTTATTTTATAATATATTTTATTTTATTATTTATCTTAACTTAAATTTGTATTGATATTACATAAAATACATTATGACAAATTCAAATTTTTGTATCCTATTTAAACTGATAAAATGGTCAAAAATGAAATTAGTTTTCACAAACACTATGAATTTTCTTAGTCAATGTTGTGGTAGCTCAAGTAACTTTCAACTTCACTAAATTAGAGTAGCCCATGAATTTCCATCTATTAGGAATAGGTTCATTACAAACATATTTTTATCTTAAACCTCTTATTCTTAACCCCTAAAGTCCCATTGTCCCCTCGGAGGACAAAATGGATTTCAAGAAGGCTCCTATGGTCTCAATATTTTTCAGATTTTTCATAATTCTTTTTGTAAAGATTTTAAGAAGTCATTAGCTTTCCAAAAATGTAATTTTTATTTCAATCAGAGTCTAGGAGCAAAAGTTATGGCACAAAAAGCCCTTTTTTTAGTTTGCCGGGCAGAAAAAAAACTTCAAAAAAACTTAAAGGAATTTCTTTTAATAATTTATTTTGTATATATTATATTTTTATGTACATGGGAAGCTCTGATTTATTTCATTTGGATTTGTTATGTGAAAATTATGGACAATCTTGTTTTTCGGGCAATTAGAGAACCTTCTTGAAAAAATAACTTGTAGGATTCATTTTTGTTCACAATTTTTCAAAAAAAGAAGTTTCACAAGGTTAAAATCTTCTACTAGAACAATCTCACCTTTGAGATTGGTGTATTTCAATTCCATCTTAAAGCTATTAACCATTTAGATTTTCTTTCAATCTTGAACCTACTTCTACTTAACAATTTTTTAATGAGTGAAAACTAAGTGATTATTTTTTTAATTTTTTTTCTTAGATTCTCAAATCAAATATTTATCATATAAAATTAGAAATTCAAAATCAATAGAGAAAAAATTATTATTTATGGAGGTTCAAAACCAAAAATTGTAGTTGAGCAAGGTGCAAAAAAATTTGTTTTCTTCACTTGAAACGCAAATATCTTGCAATCTACACGGTCAAAGTTTTTGAAATTTTTTCCACACATTCTTATACTAGTCTAGTACAAGATCCTACGGTTAGATATGCCAAAAGAATATTTTAAACTTTTTATTGCTCTTTGCTATAGAAATGGCAGTTTTGAGTGTTTTTTGATGGAAAAGGGGCCTTGGGACTTTAGGGGTTAAAAACATGAAAAACATAAAATCATAATGAATTTATTGAATGAATTATTATTGATTGAAATATACCCAAAAATAATTGTATTTTTTTATATGACACTTCAAAAATCTCTAAACAAATAACAGAAAATAATAAATAAACATTTTATACACTTTTAGAATTTTCCATAAATTTTTGAAGATCTTTTAAATATATAATAAATTATATAAATATTTAGGATTATATTTTAGTGAATGATACTTTTGTTACTAAAATTTTAAAATTCTTAAAGTTCTTATAACAAAATTTCTGAAACAATTTTCATTTTACTTTCTAAAGAATTTTGAAACCTGTGTTAAAAGTTCTAAGTTTCAGCAATAAATTTGAGTTAAATTTTGAAAATGTCTAAATTTTATTTAAATTTTTTGAAAATCATTTTATACAAGTGTGTTAATTCTAACTCAATATATCCAAAATTTGTTGAAAAATCTAATTTTATGGCAATTTTTGAAAATATATGTAACAATTCAAATCATAAACAACATTGCGGACGTTTTCCAATCAATGATTGACAATCAGAATCTCTCCATGCAAAATAGAAGTGCAACTAAAGTAGGTGGCTTAATAAGCAACACTTTAAGGGCTATTGGACCTTTTTGTTGGATTCCAGATACTTTCATATATTTCTTTTTTACTTGAAGAAAAATTGATGCAAAATCTAACAAAAGCGGTTTCAATTTTTTGGGGGCATTTATGATTTATTTATAAATTTTTAAAGAATTATACCATAGGCACCTATTTGCAATCCTAGGTCTTGCAAAATTTACTCATATGCAGTCTGGAAAAAAATATATCTTCACCAAAAACAAACATTGCAACATTCAAAAAGTAATACCTAAATGCGAATTTTTCTAAACTTAAATGGATCCTACATTCTTTTAACATTTGTAAGAAAGCAATTGAACTATCAATTCCCATTTAGAAAAAATAAGCAAACACAGCCTAGCTTTGAAAAAGACCCTCCCTAGCTCTTATTCTATCAATTAACAACCCTTAATTATGCAACACCTTGCACTAAGAGAGGTTGAATGCACCATTTTAGAGCTCCCTATAGGACTGTTTAAAAAGGTCACATTTTGAGTTACCTCCATTACTCATCTTCCAAATTTTTTGTAAAAAGGGAAGACTCCCAGAGTGTACTTTTGCAATTTTTTAAGCGAATCATTTACACGGTGAAAGGATTATAAGCCACGATAAGTGAGTACACAACTATAACAGATAAGATTTTCATTTGTTCTGGTAAATATATTTAAACCATTCATAAAACAAAATAAATTGTCAAAAAAAACCCATAATTACCAATGTTACCATTTTTTTCTTACATTTGTGACTACGTCTATATGTGAAAAAAATAATAATTTAATTTAAAACCATGCAAGGCATATATTCTGCTGGGTATGGGCTCACCTACCTTCCTATATTTATTATCTGCTCATTTTAAATCAATTATCAGTCCATATTTTCTTATCCAATCAATCCGTGATCTCATACAAATGACTACACTACCGATAGCTACAAGAAATGCATTTGTTATTGCGGTAGAGAAGCAACTCCGTCCACATGGAGAAATGGAGCCAACTTTAATTGATACAAGCAATTGCAAAAGTACACAAACACAGATTTTTGGGAAATCAGACCGACATGTTTACTGTAGACACGTCCCTGGCCCCAAGTTACAAGGAGAGTTGTACGCATAAGAAAGTATTGAGTACGATATGTTTTTTTTGGAAAATGCAAAGCTCAATTTCCACAAAATAATTCAGCATCTACGATATGGACAGTGGACCTTGGTATGTCATATCTTGTAAAACCCTAGGCCGCAGTGCTGGTGTCGGTCTTGGCCTTGACGTAGTTCTTCGCTTCCTCATAGTTCTTCGTTGCCTTGTCCCTCACCTGGTTTGCACCTTCGTAGAGGCGGTAACGTGCAGCATCAACCTGAGCACCAAGGAACGTATAGTAATTAACAAATTCCAGCCTGTGCAGAGACAAGTCCGGGAAACCTCATCCCCTTTCCATCAGCACAGATTTTGTCTGCATCAGTAACTTAAACCCTGACTGCTGTTCAATCTTATTTCTTATTTCCTTTGATACACTCGGTCACTTAACCTCCAAAAAAATTCTTCAGAAAATTATCTGAGTTTCTTGACTCCGCATAGAGGTTTCAAGCCTTCAAACCTCTAAGAGGAGTCAAGAAATTTGGAGACAATTTTGAGATCAAAATCGCAAATGGAGGCCAAAGTCCAGGAGCATAAATTGCGAGCTCTGGCATCTCTAATGAATTCAAAATATTGAACTCAGAGCAAGGCACCACGTCGCCAAAATGGCCATCACGAAGCCAAGTGGACACACTCTCATGCGCGCATTCCACGCAACTCAATGTATCCCATTCTCACTGCTGCCCCAAAGAAAAAAGAAAAAAGAAAACAGAGGAAATTCGAAAAGATCGAAACGCCAGATCTCGAACGCCGCTGTAATTCTTGTCATTCATTTCCAAATTATGAAATACGAGACCAAAGAAATTGTCAACAAACGATCGCAAAAGAGACTCCAACGATTTTCCTATACACAATAAGATCAATAATTTAAACGCACCCCGGTCAGGGCCCAATAGCGCACAGCCAAAGCATAGTAGAGTTCCAAACCTGGTCAGAGCCAACGGGATGGCCGCCCTTGTAGTACTTGTACACCCAGACCACGAAAGAGATGAAGCCACCGAAACCCAACAAGGACCCGATGGAGAAGAACGCAATCACGGCGAGCGGGATCAGAATAGGGCTGAAGAATAGCAGAAAGGGCGACGCCACAAGGAACGTGATCGTGGTGCCCGTCAGCGCGAGGCCTGCCAGGGTGACAACGATGGCCACTCCAACCAAAATGGTCACCAGCCCCAGCACCTGACGCCGGTTCAGCGGCGCATTCTGCTGCGCGCGGAAGTACAACGCATCGGCCCGTTCCTTCAGTTGCTGAGTATCCGCCATGATGCACAAACGATCAAGCAACCAACGTGATGCTTCCCAACAGCCCAGTAGTCACCCTCTCCGTCGATGTTAGAACAGCGATGGAAAAAAAAGCAAACGACGAAGGCTTCTTACGGATGGAAGTGGACCTCAGTAAACCTTATAGAACCGGCAGTGGGGGGACCACTTTTGACCATGCTTGGCACAAACGTGGAGCCACCACGAGGCACGACGGAGGCTCCTATGGCGAGTCTAATGCTTACGCGTCCATACAGGGAAGGACTCCCTGCCACCGTTCACAAGACTTAATCGATATAACCGAGAGAAAGAATTCTGTTCGAGACTCCCCAAATTTCAGCCAGTGCCTTTAGGGGATCATAGACGCCACGGTGAAGTAGTACCACCCAGAGCAGGGGCACTCATAAAAGAAATATTGAGGTCTTTGAAACTCCTGGGCACTTGCTGGCTGTGTCACAAGTGGCACAGTTCTCGAGCGCCATGTCAAACGGACTTTTCGGGGACCGCATCACCAGGGCCCTACAGTTCGGCGCTACTGATGGATGCACATGTCGAAAGGATGGACAATGTGGTCCCCCGTTGTGCATGAAAACCTAATTATTGTAAATGAAGAGCGAGGACGAGTTATTTCATGCATGCGTCTGAAGTGTAGGTTTGACAGAACATTAATACCCAGCATATAAAATTCTCGTGGTTTCACGTGTGAAACTTCACCCGCATCCCTAATTTGGTTTCCATGAGCAAAGAGTAGTTGCGCCTCCCACACACATAGATGTTGCAGTTCGTAGGCTGTGCCATAATTGTGGTGGTGACTAGACAATAGAGCATACAAAGCTCAGATCCCTGACGCCGGCTACAACTTTCTAATACATAACCAAAGCACATGTGTACCGCACTCAGCACCAATTCGTGCATGCTTAATATAGCAGGTCTTGTAAACTGATTATTTACAATAAGCACTACCCAATAAAAAGGAGTGCCTAAGAAGGCTCACTAAGGCTTAACTGCACCTTCGCACAATTCTGACCTCCAAAATGCTTCAGGCAACATAATTCGCTCATATAGAATCTGTAAATAAGAACAAAAAATCACTCGTCAGCTTCAACAAACAGGAAAGTCTCCTAATAAAATTCCAATAAGCGACTCCAATCAAACTCCTTTCACAACGGTCGGAATGTCAACGAGTATGAGATTCGTGCGAAGTTTGTGCACCTGTTTTTAGCGGTTTCAGGAATTAGATCGCTCAGATGAAGATTCGTGGTAGAGCATTACATGCTGCAGGCCAGTTGCAGAAATTCATAGGCAAACCTCCAATTAAACGACGCAGGGTTGGCGATCATACTATAACTAATCATTCATGTTCGACAAACACCTGCAAGGAGAGTCCGCACAAAATTATAACATGTACCTCGTACGCCACCCAAACAAACAAGCAAACAAATTATCGCTCGGCAAGACAGATGCCTGAAAGAAAATAGTTGAGTAGGAGTGAAAAAAGCCCAGTATCCATTTTTATCTCATGAAAAAAATAGCCAGACAGACAACAGCCCTATAGCTACAATAAAAGCAGTATCAATACAAATGTACCTCAGTAGCTGTAAGTGTGTCATAGGGCTTGCCATCTCGTCTATCAGCCACCCCTATGCCGGTAATTTTCTGGACTCCAACAGCTGTCGCTACTAAGCTCTGTCCCATCTCCATCAAACAATACAAGAGCAGTCATGGTGATAGATGATGCCTCCCTAATAAAACAAACTAATGTTCACGACTATCACATCCACGTTCATTTTCTAGACTCTCAAAATACGACAATGAAGGAACACAAATATATCAGGTAGGAGAGGATCAGGAACATGATAGCAATGTGAAAAGGCGGGTGGAAGAGAGCTCACCAGATTAACATCTGTGGAAGCTAGTGGCTCTAACTGAGGCACAGTCTACAACAATGATCACACAACATGCATTAGAAATAATAAAATGACAGAATAAATCGTTCAAAGGTTGCAATAACACTGTAGGCTGCCAACAATAACATGAGACAAAAGAGTTTTCAAATGCAAAATCAAATTACTTCCACAGATCTCATAAACTAAATAATTCCCCAGAAACTTTGATCAACTCTAAATAGAGACTCACCATACTCCAGAGGCCATTCACAACGATGGCTCTAGGCACACCCTGAGCATCATCTTGAGACATGGAAATCTGAAGGGGCCCAACAACTCTCTCAGTTTGGTTGCTTACGCTCATTCGAACCTGCAAGAAAAAAAACCAGTCACGTAAATTATATTAGAGACCACATTCATGAACTGAAAAACAAATTCCACAATTCAAACTATAAAAATAAAATAACTATCAGATGCTTCACCCTGACCTTCGTTCCAGTACGGTAGTCGAGAAAGGAGCTACCTAAATGGTAACTGAAAATTCCCAGGCACCAGACATTTACACTTTCGTCACTAAAAGAGAGACATGAATACTATGCAATAAGCACTGCTAGTGGATAGTGCACATGACAAGGAACTTCCTACCACAGATGAAGATGAAAATGTTCAGCTACAGAGTAACACATTTTCACAGAAATATTGTTTGGAACCAGTTGATACCAGAAAAGGTCTCTCCAGAAGGATGCGAGATGGGATCTCCACGATACGGAGACTCACTTCCTTGCGAGGTGATGGCTGTAAGTAGTTCCAAGGCACATCGATTATCAATTAGCTCAAGCAGATGAACGTAAAAACCCCCAACGCTTCTCGTGAAGCCAGGCTATGAGAGACGGTCAAATTGGTAATGACATGTAGTCGCACCAGGTGTGCAAACCAGGTACAACAAAAAAATAAACAGTAAGCTTTTGAGGAACATAAAGACTTTGACAGAAATGAACCGAAACCGATACAAGAAAAAATCACTCACGTTTCCCAAAATCTGCTGGGTTTGCAAGCGACCTGGTTCACCAAGAGTAGTACGCCACATGATTTCTAGCTTCCCGAGAGTGTTACTGCCATCTGCCTTGGCTAATACTGGTGCTCCTGCTGGTTTATGAAACTGGTAAAGAAAATGGCGAGTGCCACCATTTGCTTTTATTACTTTAATCTGCTTCAAAAGCCCACTGAAGAAAGTATCCCACTGTTACTAATCTTTGCGCACTTCACCTTCTACGTCAGCATGAGGAAATCCACCTACAGAAAATGTGACATAGATATGTAGGTGCAGACTATCAACACAAGATAATAATTCAGTCATGAAGCCGGTAAAGAAGGTACCTTAGAGGCCCTTCAGATTCGTCATTGTCATTGCTATCCACTTCCAAAACAGACACGGTCATAGGGGGTTGTGGATCGAAGCGCACATGATCCAAGAAAAGAAGTGATTTTGTGCTATTCTCTATGCAAGCCTCCAGATATGTAGTTTCCTGTATGGGTCAGTTACAAAGTAAAAAATCAAACCTTGCAATCTAGAGTTTAGATACTTCTTAAGAAGCAGTGACAAACACAAGATTTGAGTGTTCTTGCGAGCTCAAGAGACCAGTTGTCCATTACAATCCCACGGTATTCATAAGTGCCAAACTGTTCAAACATAACCTACTATCTAATAGGATACATGTTTCTTACCTTCACTGTGCGCACCTACAAAACATAAACACGATACATGAAGTCAGGTCCCACTTGGTAATCTACAAGGAATCCCTGAAATATATCGTAATTGCTACATTGATTCCTCCTAACTCTTCGAAAGAAATAGCCAACCAACAGCAAAGAATCTGCAATATCACAAGCATGTATGTGAAGAGCAAACAAAGGAATTGAGCGTAAAAACATTTTCAGCAAGAGCAGGAACACACTCTCTGATGATAAACGTAAATTTGAATCAGAAACCAGGACGATGAGCTGAAATTCAGGAAAAATTAAGCACCTTCGTCCGGACTGAAAGAGGATTTGATGCCATGAACTTGAAGTATTGTGGGAGGTACTTCCGTTCACCATCAACGTCAGTGTAAACCGCCATGCAGACCAACCTGCATCAACCGCACGCGTCACATTTCCTCAGTTTATAGTTTGTCTCTGCATCAACATCTCTTACTTTTAGTCGTAACCAGGGACAATATAAGATGTACATCCTATAGAATAATCGCAAAATACTTGATTCGAAGCCCACTATGTCTCGAAATACAGCATATCAGACTCAAATTGTTATGCTAATCCAACGGTATGTTGCGCTGCCGAAAAGCAAAGCAGAACACATCGACCACTGGTAGTAAGGAAAACAAGGAAGAAAACAATACAACAGCTTTCAGCACAAGCTCTTTCACAAGTAATTGAATAGTGGAACATACGTATGGGGTCCAAGTTCTTTGATGTCATGCTCAATAATGAAGTCATGACGACCACCTGCGCGAAGAAAATCCATTGGCGCTTTTGTACTATCGTACAAAGTTATACGCTGCCTATCTGTTTGCAATTCCGCCTGCACAATCATATAATTCGTTATTCTGGAGCCCCATACATCGCTCCTCAACAAGTCAATCATAATTATGCCAACACTCGTGACGATCAGTTCATGCATTGAATGCTGTATTGTTGTTAAACGGAATACTCTCAATTTCACAGTTTCCCGATTGCGTTCTTGCTCGCCACACACAGCAGTTGCTTCGACTCTGTTTTTAAAAGGATCTCTACTTAAGGTGTAAGTTATACATACAAAGATTTTTTTAAATCAAAATTGTTGCAGACTTAGAAATCGAATATTCCATCTTCCCGTAACCTAGATTGCAAGAAAACTTGCCTTAATTCCAACATCCCGGACGTCATGATTCGAGTGATTACCAACACTGATGTAGCTGCAGAAAGACTCCCCTAGGTATATGGAACTGCTCCCCAGCCAACACAACGATTTCATTGTCAAAAGCAAAATACCTAACTGCAGCACAAACCTAAATACCTAAACACCCTAAAGTCTTGCACGATGAGTACACATTGACTTTGAAGATGTGAACCGCCTTATCATCAGATTTCATGCCAATTGCAAGTCATCTACCAATAAAACTCTTACATACAACATCCACATAAGGCATACTTTGGTGCACTGGATTCCCCTTGCAATTGCTAACAAGAATTTATTTTCTTTAAATTGCCAGTCTAACAATCCGAACTATTCTCAGCGCTTAAAGTGTCGCTATTCGATGTGGTTCCTTAACTTCAACACCCGCATTGGATTCCACCATATCGAAATTCAAATTCATAAACAAAATGAAAATTTCAAAGGCAGCACATCTCGACATACACGCTCTTACCCGAAGGTCTGCGGAAGTACCAAAAGGCCAGGAAGCCCTAACGCATCGATCGGCTTTTCCAATTCGCTGCGTCTCCAATACAGCCCTTCCTTGTCACGAGCTTCGATGCTGGCTTGCAACTCCTCGCTGTCGTGTAAATCCTCTCCTTGAATAAGATCCATGGGATCGAACCGAAGTCCCAGATCGACTTGCAATGCCGGGCGACATAGCCGCATGACACGAAACGCCAGCGAGTGACCCGTTCCGCCCGGCCCCGAACTCATCTTCGCAAACGGATTCCTGGCGACGCAGCACGCGCAGGAATGCAAGACAGAATAAAAATACAAAATGTGAAGGATCAACGACGATGATGCGAAATGCGCGAAACTTGAATTAGGGTTCCGAGCACATATAGGTGATTGGACAATGCAAACCCCACTGACAACTTCTTGGAACTCCACCTATCTATTTTGGATCCAATTGTGCTTGAATTTAGGTCGTTTTTTTAATGTTGCTAAAGAATTGGTGTTGGATTTGGATTGTGCTACCTTACTAATTGGATGAAGTTGTATGAATGTGGTCTAATTAGCATGAACATTTATATAAAATAATACAGATGAAAGTTAGATGAAAATGGGATATTCACACTTTTTATTGTTCAAATCATAGAATATCAACATGTTGTCTAACTCAGATTGTAGGTGATAGTTTATGATAAGAAAAAATTTAAAATTACAAAGGGAATTTTTTTTTTAAATTTAATGCAAATTTCATGAATGAAAAAAATATATATTCCATGGACAATAGTATATTAATATTTAAATATATATTATAATTTTAATGAATTCATGAGATACACCAATTTTATAGACTAATATCTTAGCTTTAAAAAATGAAAATGAAAAAAAATCATATAGTTTTAAAGAATAAAATTAACTTCATTTGGTCATTATTAAAAATGATTTAAACCTCCAAAACTATACAAATGGAAGTAACCTTGAAGTAGAGAAGATTATTCCTAATATAATCATTGATAAAATGACTTTGACAAGATATGTGCATTTCACATTTCTACTTCATCCTTAAACAAGGTTGTTCTGTCGAACATGGCAACATCGCGACAAACAGATGTCAAGCGACGTCTAATAGATCCCTTATGACGTCTAATAAAGTCAACTTTAAGTTGACTTTCAAATAAATTATCTCCCAATTACAATTTTGACGAACACATATTACATTCTAAATTTAGATTCATAATTATAGTGAACCCTAAAATTGTCTCAGCTGTTTTCCATGGCCTTATACGACAAGTTTGTCACTCATACTCGACATTGGTCATATACAACACGTGACGTGACACGTCCAATATATCACCGAAACCCGAAAACCCGTCCGACAAGACAACCATGTCTCTAAAAGTTGTTCATTGTACAATACAACTCCAAATGATGTGAACTTTTTCAAGTATGTAGACAACTTCTCTAGGAAAATGATTCCAAAGAAGCACCACCATTTTGAACATTTTTTCATAGAAAGGTGAGCTTATGAAGTGCACCTGTCTAGTTTTTTGCAGGGCCCAAAAAATGATTTTAATGAATTTGAATGCTTATATCTTGCAATCCACGCAGTGGAAATTTCTGAAATTTTTACCACATGTTCTCAAGTCAGCATCAATGATTGGAAAAAACTGGTAGCTAGTACAAAGCTAGCAAGAGGAATTTGGAAAAAATCCGTTTGCAATTTGAAAACATCGGCAAAAAAACAGTGAAAATAACTATAAAATTTATATTTTCAGTAAACAATAGAGGAAATAACCGGATACAATTCTTCAAAAACTGGTTCAGTGTGAGAATTGAAGGAAATTAGCCGGTAAAACTCAAAAAGTTTCCCAAACATTGGTCAGCATACTACAAGATCCTATAGTTACATGTGTCAAAGAATTTGGTACTTGTACTAAAAATGGCAGGTCTTGAGCGTTTTTGGTGAAAACATAGTCATGGAACTTTAGGGGTTAATAAACTAAAATGGGGAACATGCAACCAATGGGATCAAAAAATTTGAATTTGGACAAGAACACAAACGTTGAAAAACATGGAACTAGGAACCAAACATATTTTAGCAACTATTGAAGAGCAAAAAGCCTTTTGGTCCCTTATTTGGACTCAAAGTTGCAAGGGTGAGACTAACATTTTAATTGAATGCAACTCTAAGTTGTTATCATCCCAAAAGAACACAGCTTGTCTTTTACCTATGACATCTCAAAAAAATACAAGTTAATAGAATCTAAAAATATCTTTTAATTTCCAACAAAAATTAAGACTAACAATTAACAACAAAATCATACTAAAAAAATTTGAAAAAGTTTAGATGTAGTCATTTTATACATCAATATCATTGAAAAATAAATAGAGTAGTTGAAAGCTTAATCCTTAAATGTTGAAGGGTGTTCTAGAAAGAGACAAGTCTTGAAAATTGCCAATTTTTGATGTATTGTCCAAAATATATGTATATATGTATTTTGTTTTATTTAATTATTTATTTATTTAGAATTTCAACCATACAAAAGTGTATTAAACAAGTAAGGTAATGTGTGGGAAAAAAATTAAGCTCATTTGACCATCTGATGAAAGATTATCACATATGAAGTGAGAATAAACTTATTTTTCATTCTTACAAAATGGGATAAGTAGACTTCAAGCCCTCTAGGAGTGAAATTTTTACTCAACACAAAAATGAGATTTTGAACGTTCATAAGTATATAATGTTAGATTTACTCATGAAAAATATTGAAAGCAAATACGAAGTCCAACTAACTTTCAATCATCGTGCAATGCAAGGAGGTTAAGTAAATTGACAATATTCTAGTAATTTTTTGATGATTTCTTGTGAAATGAGGAAACTTTTAATTTGAAATCCAAATGGTGAAAAGTTAGAGACAAAAATCTGGAATATGTGCAAAAAATTTCAAGAACTTTGGCTTCACTTATTGCAAGGTAATATAGGACTTGAAATTAAAAGAAAATGTTCTTTCTTGGAACCGCCTCGATATAGCTAACAAAGTTTGACTTGTCTTAGAATGTGATTTGAAAACTAAAATTTGTCTTCTTAGACAATTGTATCCCATATTTTATTGGTTACATACATATCAAATTTCAAAAGTTGAAGAGAGTTTCAGCAAAAGATGCCCCAAAGATGCCCAAATTGTCCAAGCTGGGAAAAAAAAGTTCATGATAGCATAACTTTTGATTCAAGCACCCGATCAAAAAAATGATATTTCTACTAAAGGGATACTGATGCATATTCTCACCTTATGTCAAAATTTAGTGAACGTCTAACCAAAATTGACTTCATAAGAATCTATTAGGATTTTTAATGGACAATTGTTTATTAGGAATTTATTATCAATTAATGATGGGATACAACTATTATAGGAAGCAAACCACAATTTGAAACATTATAAAGTAGGATCACTCAAAAGCAAGCAAGCTCACAAAAGCATGCCCTAATAAAATCCTAATCCCAAAAATAGATATCTATTGCACACAATGTTTAATATGAAGACACTAAAATGAGGGCACCATTTTGGAAAATCTACCAATTTAACTTTAACCTCCTACAAATTTTTCATGTTATATAATTCTAATGTCATTTTTGGATTTCACACTAACTTAGTTGCAAATTTGTTTTGAATTTACGTGATTAAGAAAGCAATGACACTAACATGTGAGCCTAGAAATGCGAGCCTACAAGTCTTGAGCCTAAGGACAAGTAGGTACTTTACAACTATTGAAGGTGCCTATAACAATCATACATACCTATAATAACATATGTACCATATAATCACGGAAGGGGCTTATAATATAGGTACCTATGATATAGACACCTATAATATATATAAATATTTTATAATCATAGAAAGTGTTTATAATATAAGTACCTTCAATATAGGCATCTATAATATAAATTTGCTATAATCATGGAAGGTGCCTATAACATAGGTACCTATAATATAGGAGCTTAGGCTTATGGGCTTAAGATCCTAGGTTCACATGCTAGCAACCATGTTTAAAAAAAAAGCTTCCCAACGAACAATAATGATTAGCAAAGATATTTGTTTGGTTTTAGGTGATATTACTAAAACCACAAATGGATCGAATCTAGCACCCATGAATGGATCAAACCCATCACAATGAATGAATTGAACCTATCACCGTGAATGGATGGAACCTACCATCAAGGTCGTCGGCCAAAACGTAGGGTGCTCTAAAAGTGCTCCTATTTTAAAAGCAACCACTAACATAGATGTACATTTTGCTTTCTTCACTGTATCAAAAGTTTACATTTCAAGAGGTATTTGTTTTTAGTGACCACTACATTTCGACTTCAGATATTTGCAACTAATTCCACGAAGGTCCCAAAAATCAATAAAACAACTTGCTTTAGATGCCAATTCCATTTTTCTTTCTACTAAAATTGATTGAAAATTATTTCCAAAGAGTTTAGCTTCCCCCCAAATGCAATCAATTCTTAAAAGGTCACTTTAAGAATAGACTACCTAATACTCCTTCCATCCCTCTAAAAACCTCCAAATCAAGCACAATTTGTATCTCGCTAAAAAGTTTTGTTTACTAATTTTGAATATTGAGTAAGCTTTGACTGTGTTGAATGACCTCGTGGAAGCAAGTAACAAGAGATCAAGGACCATTCTTCTCTTAGCAAGCTTGGCCTTGCCCATATAAGGCACATTGTACTTGTTGCTTCCTCAAACAATTGTGTTGACAATGGATTCATTGACTGCTTGGACGCTTTGAAGATTCATTCATGAAGGGAGCCACGTTTCCTTGTTGGAGATATTCAGGTTGGAAGTAGATATTTCTAGCTTCCCATTATTGCCACCAACCTTCTAATCATCATAAATGACGAGCTAACAACATTCACAAACACTAGAAGAAAAATGGGTCCTATGCAACTGGCCACTGCAACTAAAAAGTGTCCATTGCAACTCATTTACAGTTGCAGTGGACACTTTTTAGTTGCAATGGCTAGTTGCATAGGACCCATTTTTCTTCTAGTGAAACGACATTCAAATATAATACTTTCTGCATGGATTTTGGGTGCCTGAACAATTGGACCTAAGCTGGAAATTTGTATACATCTAGGGGATGGAATATTGGTTCTTGAATGCATGTATCACTCGCACAAACATTGAAAATACAATCATCCCTTCAGCTCTCCAACACCTCAAATATGGCCTTCCATAACTGAAAGGTTGCCATGTCTGAAGTCCTATTATATGTCTTTTCAATGGTATGATCCAAACATTTGTTCATTTCCCCGCACCTCCGGGCTTCTCTCCACTACCAATTTCTACAATTTCTACAGCCAGTCAGTTTCCATGGATTAGTGAATGAGTTCGAAAGGGTCTAGATCTTGGTAAACACATATTGGACACTCTAGGGGTTAATTCCTCATGGAGAAGGGTTTTTAGAGGGACAAAGTGAATATGATTCAAGCACCGTTGCATTTTTCCATCATTTTTTTTTCCCCTTTCCATTTTTTCTCTTTTCTTTTAAAGAAGCCGGGAGAAAAAGTCCTTCATCATTCCAAAAGCCTTCCCCCCTTTGCGTCCACTCCGAGGCGGGCGTTCCCTTATTACAGTTCAACAGTACACACGGGTGAGTGTGCCCAGAAAAAGGAGACGGAGATGGAAGAAGGAAAAACACAAACAACACCTGTACCGTAGCAAATCAGATGGTGTCCGTCAGTCATGGATCCTAGATCATCAACAAATGAATATAATAAGTCGTGTGATCTTCATTGTACAGTCGACACCAGCACCATAATAATATTATGAGCTCCGGAGCTTCCGTTTTCGGCTCCGAAGCTGCTTCCCCGGCGTGGTTCAGTGGTGAGCGAGTGGGCTTGTCGATCACGTGCACAATCATAGAGCCAAGTCTGGTGACCCAACCGAAATGCTTGGCTCAGAACGGAACTAAGTTAGCTCGGGGGGGCAACGGAACAGAACACAGTGACTGAGTGCTGCAAGGTTTGCAGGACTGTAGCTAGGCGGACACTGTCTGGCCGGGATCCATGATCCACTGAAAACAACTGACCCCAATCATGGTCGTGGTGGTGCAGGTCTCTTCTTTTCCTTTCCTTTTTCTTGAAGCAAATGAAATGAATTCCACGGCTGATGCAGGTCCTTCAATCATGGTGGCAAGGGAGCAATTTAATACTCAAGGATATATGTGAAACGTTTTCTATGCGTGTGGGAAATTCCTTGGCACACTGAGAGGGGAAAGGCCGTGACGTTCAAGAGCAATGAGCTGAGCTGCACTGCCTATCCTCCCATGCCACGGAATGATGTGGAATGTTCCACACCCAAAAATTAGCTAAGGTACACGCGTCGATATTGGAATGATGTGGAATATTCCACACCCAACATTAGCTAAGGTGCACGCGTCGATATCTGTCATATTGTAGGGAAAGAAGCCAATGGGTCAGAAAATTCATTAATGACTTGGTTTATGAGTGGGTTCGATACGCGGCTGAGAATCTGCTTGTACGGTAACTTATAATTAGCGACTTTGGTCAACTCCCACAAACAAGTATTTAAAACAAAAAATAGATAACTAATAGCCTTGGATTTCCCACTATCTAGATAAGAAGGATGAATTTTGTAGATGAAGCATTCTCTGAAGGCAACTGAATATTATGGCCTTGCCAAGCTTCAACCCTAAAAAAAATATAGCAAATTTTGGCCTTGGCACAATAGTGGAAAGCCATGACAGTCTTTAATCCTAAAAAAAAATAGCGTAGACAATCTTCAACCCTAAAAAAATAGTTAAGATTACGGGGTGCGTATTCGGCTCATATCAAGCTTGACTGGTTTACAAAATCGGTTAGTTTTCGAGCTTGTCAATTATGCTTGGAGAATATGCTTGCTTTGCCAATTCTAACATTGCCAAATACACACCTTCTAGTCTTAACACTGGAGAGTGGACAACTCATGGCACATTCTACCGTGCACGCAAGTACATGTCTTGCCCTATTGGACAATTTGCAACCGCTTGTGTGGCAGAATGCGCCATGAGCTACCCGCTTTCTAGTATGTATATTCCTTTGCACGAGAGTTGAAAGCCTTGCCAAACTTGAACCCTAAAATAGAAAATAATAGCAAATCCCTTTGGACAAGAGTTGAAAGTTTTGCGAAGCTTTAACCCCCTAAAGGACCAAGTGTCTTGCCAAGCTTTAACCCCTAAAAAAATCAACAACAAATTCTTTTGCACAAAGTTTAAATCACCGCAATCAGTGAAGAACATTGTATGTGTTCATTGCAACCTAGATAAACTCATGGGGGCCCGAAAAAGTCTGCATACAACCTTCTCAAAGCTACTTGAAGAGGAAGAAAAAAAAGACAAGTTTCCAATGTGGACACTTATTTGGGGACAAAGGGAGTGAGTCATAGTGGCTCTTTTCAGGGGGGAGAGTGTGAACCTGGAAATAGAGGCTGGTGAGGCAGTTAGTATCGTACAAAAAGAAAAAGGAAGGGAATAGTGGATACAACGTAAAGAGACGGACTTAATTTCCGCCCTGACAGAAAATCCCTTCGGTTGGTACTGAAAATGCCACCTGGATGCACACGTCATTCAGCAGTGACTCAACTTATTGTCCCATGCTAGACACAAATGGTGCTTTTGTCGACATTGCAGATTTTAAAAAGGAAAAATTGGAAAAAAGGAAATGTTATGATTTGTTTCTGTAATAAATGCGTCTCCACAAAAATAACCAAAATTTATTATTAAAGAATCTAAATGAAATATGAAAACTAATTAATAGGGGAATATGATTTTAAGTGGATTGGATGACTCCTTTGTGGTTTGAATGGATGTTGAAATGTTGTTAGTTCATTCTCACAAATAGATAAATGTAGGAGAAGGTCATAGATAGAAAAATTGATTGTATTTGACAAAGTATGTTTTCAATTTTGTTATAAATTTTTGAAGTGTGCAATCCAAATGGTCAAAAATGTATACATATTTTTCTTTTCTTTTTCCTTTGTCGATGTTTTAGTCATCGGATTCAGTGTGATGTTTCTTTTGTTTCGAAGAGTAGAATAAAATGTCTATTTGTTTAAAAAATTAAAAAAATTTCTTTAGACTAGTACAAAACGAACAAAAAAATTCGTCTATAACAATCATCCTTCTCACTTAGAGTGGTAACAATATTTTCTAAACTCATGACAATGTAAAGGCCTTAAATGGCTAAATTGAGTCACTTTGTGGTCACTATCCCCTGAAAAAATACCAATCACAAGTTGCTAAGAAGCTAAGGGCTGGCCGAGAGAGGAATAAAATAAGAACGAGGGATTCATCTAGATAAGTATGTCATCTATCAATATAAATGTGGATATAAATATGTACATGTATGTAGATGCAAATACATATGGATACTATATTGTAGAAATATGGACATGCATGCATACAAATACAAATGTTGTTAAATACATACATGTGGATACAATTGTTGATTTATGTGCTAATTATCCCATATCTTTTGGTAATAATGTGAGTTGACACTAGTATTTGAAACCTTGAACTTTGAAAAATAAAAAATAAAAATTAGACCAAGGTACTTGACTTCAAGTTTGTGGATCAAGGCTTTGGCATATTGAGTGCCTATTTATTCAAATACTCAAGTTCCTATTGATCCGTGTCTTAGAAATTGGTAAATATTCAAGAAACTTCTAAAAATTAGAACCCTCTACAAAATGGCTTATTAATCAAATATTATTGCTTGTTTAGAATTTATAACTATAGGATATTATTCTTGATTAGTATTAGGGCTAGATATATTTTTTAAATGGATTTCTTGATGGATTTTGAAGGCAATGTTTGTATGCAAACAAAGTCTATGAAGTAGAGCAAGATGTTTTAATCAAGACTATAGACCCATACTTTTGACAATGTGACTTTGGAGGCTTTCAAACTCATATACTTCTTACGAGCTTTGGATGACTTTATTTTTATCCTGGTTATGTAGTAAACATACTAGTTTTGTTTTATTGCAAGCAATGACTTGTGCATGTAGCGAAGCTTGTGTATTAGCAAAAACTTGCATACATCATATTTTAGATCAAATCCACTCTTGCACTCTTAAAAGCTCAAAGATGATATACATATAAATTAGGCCTAGATTTATTATGATCTAAGTTTTAAACTCTATATGAATGGACAAAATTAGATAAGTACATGTTCTAAGGATGTTCCAAAAAATCTCTTTTAAATTCATTTAGCATACTATTGTGGTATGCTATTCAATTTATTTTTAAACATAATGCAAAAATTGATATCACATTTGATGTTAAACATTGGTGCTACTTATAATTGAAAGAATTAAGAAAATGGGTACGAAAGGAGATATATGAAGGGATTGACCACCACTTTTGTGGCAATTACAAATGACATACTAATGGTAGTATATTAGTAATAGGGATGCACCCATCGACAGTTAGGAAACTTTCAAAGCTACCCAAGCTGCCATGGTTGTGAACATTCAATAAGTAAAAACTATACCTAAAACCAACACCTTCCTCAAACTCACATCTACAAATTCTTGCCTAAAATCTACTCCCACTATCCATGAGAGTCTAGTGTTGCTTTTATGAACTCTTATTTTCAACACTCTGAAATTTTTTAGTTTATTTATACCATGTAAAAAAAATTGCATTTTCAGAGAATCTAGAATTTCCTTATGACTACCAACAAGATCCTACTAAATTTTTTTCTAATATAATAATGGATCCATGCTAAATTATTTATTCTATTAGTTAAATGTACTTACCTTAACAAATTTGAAGTTTTAGCATGTTTAGCAACACTTGAATCTATAGGAACGAGTACTAAATTTCTAAATCCAAGTAGGTATCTAAGGTGGATACACCCAAAATCACACCTTATCTAAAATTGCCATTGTCATTCTATGTAGAGCTCCCAAATCAATATGTAATCATGTTGAAGAAACAATTTCAGAACCTCTACCAAAAAAAAAACTTTGATCCTCCATAATTTTTACATATTGTATCCAAATGTCGCATTCTTTCGTGCATTAGAACTTCTTTTCACTTGCCAACAAGAAAATCAATGAAAATTTGACCAATCCAATAATAATAGTAACTAGGTATGGTTGCAAAAAAGGGGCGTTTTTGTGGGGTGCGCACCTTCTACACAACAAGAGTATGAAGAATTTAAATCAATGATTTGAACATTGAACAAAAGTCCAATGTCAACACATTAAGAGTAAGGTGAAAACACCTATTTCCATTCATTCCCTGTAACCATTTATGTACCCTAGATTTTCATTAAACCGCCCCTCAACTTGCATTAAAGTGCCTTGAAAAGTGCCATTAAACCATCCCCATGCTTAACGATGATTGGTTGACATAGATTTTTTTGAGATTTCGGTTTTAGATCCACCTATATGACAGTTCAATGGTCCAGGGAACTTCCACTTTGAAACTTCGTAGAAATTACATGCCACATCCGAAAAATCTAATTTTTTTTTTTGAAAATTCATGATTTTCAATCTCTAATATTAAAAAAATATTATTTAAAGAAAAGGGTACCTTCAACTATGCTGCATTGCATTGCTTATTTTGACGTTACTGGGTGCTTCCACCGTAGCAGACATCGATTTGGGCAGAGTAATAAGTTACCCAATTGGGGTCTGACTGAACTGACACACTCCGACTCTGAGCCGGTTGTCAGTTCATAAGACGTTGTTGAGTTGGAAAGAGTCCGTAGCTGTAATAATCCCTTGACCTGGACACAAAGGGAATTTTTTTTTTTTCTCTGTTGCCCCAAAATAGTAATAAAAAACAAAAACAAACTTTCTGAAACGAAAATTCTTACTGAAATTCACTCAAAGAATTTTCAGAAAATGGAACCGAAAGCTGCCATTGGCAGACACAATCCATCCCGCAATCCCAACAGCTTCTGGGTGCACCACACGCGTTGACAAAAAGCCTGACGAGTGCCACCAGACCAATTTGGATACCGTAACAGGGATCCAAGTTTCTGGTATTCATTGAAATATTGCGTCACTATTCGGGCAGGGGAAGTGTTGATGGATGAATCTCAAGCTGTGATGATAAGGTGAAGGTGGGTACACCCAAAACCGCCACTTTTTGCCACTGAGCCTAGTTACTATTATTAGACTGGACAAATTTTTCATATGTTCTTGTTGGCAAGGGAAAGGAGATTCCAACACACCAGAAAACAAGGCATTTGGATACTGGATGCAAAAGTTATTAACCCCTAAACCCCCGAGGGTGTTTTCTGCCAAAAACACTCAAACCTACCACTCCTGTTGTATTCACTTTAAGAAAACCAATTTTTTTGTTTTGGGGGAATTTAACCATAGGATCTTGTACTTAACTTGTCTGAGATCATGTAGTAAAAATTCCATCAAATTTGACCGTACGGATTGGAAGATATTAGCATTCAAAGTTGAACAAAAAGTTTTTTTTCAAGAAGATGCTTAAATTGCCCAAAAAACTAAGATTGTCCATAACTTTCTCATCCCTAGTCCAAATAGAATGAATCAAAGCTTCACGTATAGGTAAAAACATAATCTTTTAGGAAAAAAATTCAAAAAAAATTATTTTGATTTTTTGTAATTTTTTTTGGGCTGCCCGCCAATCTCCATTTCTTGCTCATTGTGCCATAACTTTTTTGTCCGGCATCCAATTGAAACAAAAATTATATATCCAGAAAGCTCTTGCAAAGCTACACAACCTCAAAAAATCTCAAAAAAATTCACTTCAAATTGAGACAATAGGAACCTACCCGGACCCAAATTGTCCCCCGAGGGGACAAGCATGCCGGGTTTTAGGGGTTAAGGAACAAAGTTTGGTTCTAAAATGGTTTCTTCCACACACGTCAAGTACAAAATTGATTTTGGAGATGTACACAGGGTAAAGATGGCAGTTTAAGGTCAGTGGTACATTTGCGTGTATCTACCTTATGATATCCACCGACAAATAGGGAAATAAACATGTCCAAATTGAACATGGCGTGTTGAAATGCCCATCTCGGAGCCTGCATTGGAAGCCGGTACACAAGTATAAACCATGGGAAGGAAATGCCTTGTTCATTCTTAGGACAAGGTTTTGTGCCACTATTAAGCCGTAATACCTTATTACATAGTTTTGCCTGCGTAATCGGGCATTACGCATTTTTCATCCCAATTTTTTTTTTTGTTCATCATTATTTCATCCAATTTTTCTTCCCGTAGTTTACGCTAGGCAAAGCTTCTCATCGTTGGGCATTGTGTGATGAAAAGAGCCTCCTCATTAGGCTCCACCCTCTTCATCAGCCCTTTCCATCATGCAATGCCCTCCTCTTCGACGGGGCATGGCCCTATACAAAAAAAAAAGATAGCATATAATGTGAATTCTTGTCTAGTAGGCATGTAGCAACCCTTTTTTTTTAAACTTTTTGACAAAGTGCCAAGATGGTGATCACTTTGGTGAAGCATTGTATTTCTACATTCATCCATCTTTTGGACCAAAAAACACTTTTCAATCATATTCATACACTTTTTCATCCAAATTTGACAATTTCATCCATATTTTAAATAGAAATGGGAAATTTTTGATGAACTAATATTATTTTTATTGGGAAAAAATAGGCATTTATTTTGAAATGGTGCAATCCAATCCCATGGTACCAAAAAAAAGGGTTGGCAAGTGGATTCTAAAAAAATCAATTTTCTACAAAAAAAATCTGAATTGTTTGTTAAGTAAAGAAGACATGTAATTTCATCTTTAAAAAATAAATATAATTTTTTTTTTGTATATATCTAGTTGCAAAATGGTAACAAACTGATTGATGGGCATTGAGGCTTGAAATCATTAGTCATGGATCCATCATTTAGGGGCTAATATGTCAACTTGTCAATGCCACTAAGTTTCTCCTAACCTATTCGAAGTAAAGTCCTACTCAAGTTTCTTTATGTGTAATCCCTCTATTATGAAATGAATCCAAGATTTTCTAGAAGTGGCTAAATTAGCGAGTGAATAGCTCCTATTTTTAAAGGTTAGCTTCTATTAAACCCCACTAGGCAGAAAAGAATAAAAGTCAATAGTGAAGTGGCACATGTTTAAAAAAAGGTGGTAAAATTGACAAATTTTTGTCCTTTTTGGAACTGCTCCAGAGGTATTAATCTCTGAGTAACATTGGTGTAGTGATGTCCATTGATGTCCTTTGTATTCAATTCCGACAATGTCATGTGATTCAAGTCCAAGAAATTCTCAACAAGAAATTTGTTAGTAGCAATTTTTGTATAGTTGTGAGTTGAATTCTTCGCCTTTGGTTGGTGAGAAGTTGCATTTCGAATCCCTTTGTAAGGATCAAATTACTATATAGTCTACGGAGTGTGGCATCTGCAGATTTTTTTTGCTTCAAGGTGTTCAAACTAGCTTCAAATGTCGTCCATCAAGTTGTACAGAGCCAATATAATTTGGGAAAAGTATATTTGGAAACTCTGGATTTATTTAGGGATGCAAAGAGTAGCTTTTATCAGTGCATTGCCACTAAACTAGGGAAGAATCCCTGCCAAGTCACCAGCGGCTAGCAGCCTTGTACTTTGTCCTTGGCAATGGAATTTAGTTTCATTTAGTTTCAATATACAAAACAAAAACATCTGCCACGCCACTTGTGGCTGGTCAGGCTTGTAATTTTTCTCTCTGCAATGAAATTCCGTATCATTTGTGTCAAAACAAAACGAAACAAACAAAACAGAAACTGGGGAAGAATAAAACCGGGGGACATCAGAATAGAAACGAACTTACTTACGTAGGCCGTTGAAAGTTACAGTCCTTGGCCTCGTCCTGCTGAAACGCATCAAGCGTGTTGAAAATTGCGCCACTGACAGCAAGCTACCCGCAGTCATCATGGTCAGTTACTAACCCCAGTTTCCTCGAATGCGATACATCCAAGACTGGACCCCAGCCCCCGGCTTGTCTGGTTCGCAATAGTTGCGCGCGTCTTCACACCCGCCCCATGCAGTGGCGGATACAGAGCTTTGACCTCATCAGTCACCGATGCACTGACTGTCCATGTGCTAGCTTGCAGACAGTTGTGCAAGTTTACCTCGACAGACAAGTACTCGTGCATGCAAATCCTCATTCCAGCGGCAGAAAGCCAAGGCGTGCCTCCTCTTTGACCAAACTCGCTCTCTCTTCCACCGAACTGGCATACATTGGCGGCGCTTTCTTCGCGGCCGCCTAGCTAGATAGGTAGCTTGATTACTAGCTAGTCACCCCTTAGCGTCCTTTTCGGACGTACCTAGCTGCTGTTAACACTACTTCTGAGATCGACAGACAGTACTCGCTGTTGCAGCACGCCGTTTTCCGATTGCATTGTGGACGTATTCAAATTCTTACTTTGAATAGTGCTAGAGTGCAACTGCCGTTGTGATACTTGGGTGGCCGTGCCGCTCGAACTTCCATGTGCCGTACTTCCCAGGTGCTGCCTTGGTGGAGATTGGTATCGTTGTACTACGTTTTTTGGTTTAGTTTGAGCATTCAGAGAAAGAGAGCTTTGTAGAGAGAAAGTGTGGTTCCTGTTTTGAAAATAGGGGATGGATTTGTCACATTCATTTGACCTGTTGGAATAGATATGGTCGAGTCGTGGAATAGTTTGAACTTGGATCATTCCCTAAATTGCGTAGAGTAGCAACGCAAGTGATGCATGGCAGTTGTGGATCCGGTGCCAGGCCATTTTCTGAGTTTGGTTTATTGAACCGATTGCACTGTGCAGCCAAGGTTGAAATTTGAGGTACACCGATCTCGATGTGTGTCTCTAGTTTGGATGTCTCGCGGGCAGAATTGATCTGCGCAATCGGCGACTGCATTGTGGGATTCAGAGCAAGAAGTAGAATTTTCCCACACTATCAAGAATATTAGAGTATTGAATCGAGCTTGAATCGGACTAGTTAGTCGAAACCTTTCGGGAGTTGCAGCAGGGAAACATATTCACAGACACGGATGTGTTATTCAAGGAAGCTAGCAGAGTTTTGGTGAGCTGCCCCTGCTGTAAGCGTGCAAGCAGTTAAGTTGTACAGTGACGGTCTGAATGCATTTACAGTAAGGAGGCAGCACGTGTTGGAGCTTTGTGAAAACAGCCAGCTAGCCGAAACTAGCTAGCTAACTTAACTATCCCTGAAGTGAGGCAAGATTCGCAAACATGCGACCCTTTAATGGCAGTCAACAAGCGTGCTGGGTGAAGCTCCCTTTCCTCTGCCTGGTCGCTGTGACTCTGGCATTCGCCATGGTCGTGCTCGTCGCTCCCTTAGTGTCCATCAGGGAAGCCAAAATCTCATCCAACGATCCCTCACGACAATTGATTCGGGATCCATTCAAGATCGAAGCAGACAAATTCTCCCAAGAGAGAATTTCACCGAAGATCGAAGAAGCAGTGGTGCCCGAAGTGGTTCCAGCGAAAGTGGATGAACAAGAGCAAGCAACGACGGATAGCAGCAATGCGAGCGAACTCTTGCTGCAGCTTCCTTCTGGACAAGGTAAAAGAATGTCGAGCTTCACTAATTAATGCAACTGTACCAATGCAATTGTGTGAGACGAGGAACCAAGTTTTGTTACACACAGATGTAGAGGACTAGTTGTAGAAGTGAGCATTTCACTACCACTGGAAGTAGCGGTTGCAACACACCATCAGTTATTTTTCCGTACTTCGCCTTAAACTCATGGTCTATAGGGAACCATTGCAAAAGTGCTGAAAACGTGGTTTAATAGTCTTGGGCACAGAACCAATGCATATCTCTGCTGCTAAAACTATTGCAATCTCAAGTGGTTGCAAACACATCGCATAATGTTGTATTAAACCATTGCAAAATTGTTATTAGATTCCCGGTAGTCCTTGCAAAACCGTTGCAAAAACTATTGCAACCTCAGCCTTCTGTACTTGTGATTGTGCCGGTGCTTTTCTGTGCCACCGTTTACCAGTGTCTTTAAACGCAACTGTAGAGCATTCATTACAGAAGCGAACATTTATATTCAGACTAGTGTGTGATGATGTCTTTCATTCTCATGAAGGTGTTTGAGTTCTCGCAGAGATGGAGTGCGATTTATTTCAGGGCCAGTGGGTGGAAGAAACCTCCAGGAAGCCGCTCTACGCAAACGCCACTTGCCCCATCATGTCCCAGCAGCAGAACTGCCCTGGAAATGGTCGCCCCGACTCCGGGTTTCTTAACTGGAAGTGGAAGCCCCAAGGCTGTGCGCTACCCGACTTCGACGCCGTCGAGTTTCTGAACCTCATGCGCGGCAAGACTCTGGCTTTCATCGGCGACTCCGTCACGCGGAACCAGTACGAAGCTCTGCTGTGCACCTTGTGGCAGGTATGGGTACACACACACATGCCCCAATTCACTACCTGGAGCAATAGTACTCAAGTCTATCGTAATCCACCGCCGGAAAATGCGCCGTTCATTCCCCGGGCGAATTATTTTCCGTAATCCCCTGTTAGCGGGTAAAACCAGGGATTACGAGAGTTTCTCATCTGCCCTTACAGATGATCTGCACAATTTTTTTGCCATGCATCCCTCTTCGGCAGGGATTGCCCTATACAAAATTTCTTTCTCTAACCTTATGTGTGTCTGCACTTGCAAGGTAACTAACTGGAAGTTTGGCTTCCTGGTTGCTTTCTGTTTTGAAATGCTAATTTGCAGTGGTTCTCGGTTGGAATGCCTAAGAGGAAGTTTGGCATTCTGATTATCATTTCAAACCATTGATACTAGGTGTTAACAGTTACTTCACTTGTCCTTCATTGGGAAGTTAGCTCGTCTATTAGTTGCAAGGTAATTAATGGAGGGTTAGACTTTCAAGGCAGCAAAATTCTGCTTCTTGCAAATCCAGCACTCCAAATCATTATATTGGCCGCTAGTGAGATTCCCAGTTCCAAAAATCAGATGTTTAACAAATGGAAATGAATTTAAAGTGAATCACGATGAGGTCGTTCGCAAGAGTAAGCATCAATTTGCGAACTGACACAAAATTGTGTGCACACCGTAGACGTTAGTAACGAATTCCAAATCCAATAGTTAATTGGCACTACTTAGTTGAATTGTCGCGGACAGATCTTGTTCGGAATGTCCTTTTGTGTCCAAATTCCAATCCTAGTACTGTATCCTAGCAGTGTATCCTGTACTATGAAACACTTCAAAACTTACATAGATGCACAATCTGGATGCCCAAATTCCATTCCAAGTGTTTCTTAGTGTATCCTATTTTACCATCACTGGCCATTGCCTAGAAAACTCTTCAAAAATGCCATAGATGGACGTTTTGGGATTCACCCATGAGCACTGTGAGTTACTTAAGCAAGCACTGATATGTCCAGCCTTTCAATCGATCCTCTCTCGCTCTCGCAGCTCGTAACACCAGCACTGATCCAGTTGAACTTTCTGTGAATGGGCCATCTAGGTGACAACCCCGGTGGCGCGCGGCAACAAGAAGCTTCTTCGCTGGGACTTCAAGGCTTACAACTTCCGTTTCGTCCGCATCTGGTCCTCCTGGCTGGTGAACGTGACCACGGACGCCGTCCCCTTCGCCCCGGAGGGTCTGAACAAGCTGCACCTGGATGTGCTGGACGCCACCATCGCGGACGCGCTGCCCAGCTTCGACGTGCTGGTGGTGGCCAGCGGGCACTGGTGGGGGAACAAGCCCGGGGCGTATGTTGTGAACGGGACTAGTGTTGTGGGAGGGCAGCAGTGGTGGAACACGACTTTGAACAGGCAGTATGATACGTTATCTGCGTATGGGCTGGCCATGAAAATGGCCGTGAAGGCCATTGTGACGCATCCGGGATACAAGTGAGTAAAGATCTGGCTTTAGTTGCTCTCCTCCATTAATTTTCGCAAACTTGCTTTGAACATCATAATCACTATTACCATCACCATCACCATCATCATCATCATCATAACAACAAGAACTGCCGCTCTCTTTAGGGTCTGGTTTCGTAAATGGAGAGTCTGTTTATGTAAGGTCTGTGTCACATCTTGTTCAAGAGACCATCATCTTGATCACTGGGAGCAAAAAGATAGAGAAAGAACTGTGGAATTGGTATGGTGAACCTGAAGTTTTAATTTTCTTTTTCTTTGATAACAAACGGGGTTTCCATTGCAAGAAGTGTACCCTAAGTTTAGGGTTATTTGTTTACTATTGGATAATCGAAACCCTCTCACTAGACGCCCTCTCACTCTCAGGTTTTCCATTTGAAATGCAGATTACGGAGCCTTTTCCATGATTTTGCTCATCGTATGCAGAAATTTTCTAATTTTTTGGTTGTAAAGGCTACTCTTCCTGTCGTGAAACATGGGGAGAGTTTTCATTTTCAGGATTTGCTTGATGCCATTCTGCATATAGTGAAGTCCCATATTCAGAATTCAAGCAATATCAATCCTAACTTGGCTCTTCTTTGCCAAACACAACTTGTCACTACAGCTAGTGAGACTTGCCAGGATTGAGATTATGGGGAGGGTTTTGCTTTCTTTGTTATGTTAAGAATTTCTTGGAGCAATCTAATTTTACTGAAAATTTTGTTTTTTGTTTTGATTCATGTGCAGGGGGTTGACGATTTTTCGGACGTATTCGCCTGATCACTACGAAGGCGGGGCATGGAACACCGGCGGCTCGTGCACAGGCAAGATGAAGCCGCTGACAGACGACGAGATACCGGAGAACAAATATATGGAGGCAGTCTACGGCCACCAAATGGCCGCAGTGAAGGCCGCCAACGTTAGTGAGGAGAGGCTGCGTGTGATGGACATCATGAAACCGTTTCGATACCGTGCGGATGGTCACCCGGGGCCTTACCGCAACAATGACCCCAACAAGCAAGTGAGTGATTCTCATACATAAACGCAAGTTTGTCAAAGCATTATTCGGCAATGGAAGTCTGTAACAATCTTGAACTTCAAGGCAAGGGACTCTTTGGTTCCCATGAATCAAGGCTCCTTTCACTGGAGAAAATCTTGAATGCAAACTTATTCATAAATTGTGGGCCACTGTAATATGAATTGTTATAGTGTCCCACATTGTTGCAAGACCCCGACAGCCTCCCTACTTGCGAGTGTCTTTTAGGGTTCATGCAGAGAAAAGTAGCTTATTCACGAACATGAAGAAAATAATTGATGAAGAAGTCCATTGCAGTTGCAACTTATGTTTGAACACTCTTTCTTAAGTGTGAATGCTGGAATGTATCTATCAAATATGGATTGCTCCTCCGCTGCATGACACACTGATTCTTCTTTGGATCCCTGTTTGTTGAATTTTCAGCATCTAACAGTAGCAGAATATGTTGCCTCTAGTCTTCTAATTTATTTAAGGAGAGTTCAGTTTTTTGACTTACTGAATAATTTATGCCATACACGAACACTGCTATACGTGGGTGAAAATTCAAATATATATTCACATGTTTTGTGGCTGCAAACTTTTAATTTGGTGTCCGAAGTTTTGCTAAAAAAATGTGTCTGTTTTTGAAACCGTTGCAGGTGACGCGTGGGAAAGATGGCAAACCCCCTCCCCAAGACTGCCTGCACTGGTGCATGCCGGGGCCTGTGGACACATGGAACGAGTACTTGTTCGCCATGCTCCAGCGTCACTACAGCAAGCAATGAATTCAATTCAATTCAATCCAATCACCGAGTGTGCTTGTTGCAACGGCCGCTGCTTTGTAGGTATTGCAAGGACTGAAACAATGGCCCTAATTAATTCTTTCTCAAGTAGTAGGAGTACATAATTTATACTGTAGAGTGATTTCGGAAGTAGGAGTACATAACCAAGAGAAGTTGTTGAATTGTGAACAACTGATTTGTTTTATAAGGTGAGGACTAGTTTAAAAATAGATTGATTGATAATTAATGTAGTGAGATTCCAATTCATTGTGGGTGGGAGGAGCAAGAAAGGCTCGAAGGCAACCCATGGCCGCCATCAGTATCCAATTGTGTAAAATTGAGGGTTCAATTGCCTAAGATGGTATGTTACCATCATCTGTCATCCATAAAGCACCCATTTAAGAGCTGATTTGCAATTTTGTGGGTTTGACTTCTTGAAATATTTTTCAATAAATTTTCCTTGAAAGACAAATGGAATTGGCATCTATCCCAAGTCGTTTCATATTTTTTGGACCTCCAAAGAATTAGTTATGAATTTTGAAGTTGGAATCACATACTTAGGGCACAAAAAGCGTCTCCAATCCTTGATTTGTTCATTGTTGGTACATTTGACAAATTTGATTGTACCTCTGTGTTAGAGATTGCTTTTAGAGCTTCAAGTCAGGTTTATAGACCTGGTACCTTGTTGTAATGATGTTGCCCTAATTGCAGGAGTACATATTGGTCATAGAGAGTGGATGTTGCAACTGATTTATTAGTTAAGTAGATTTGTTAAGCTCTTTGTAGAGATATCTAGATCATTGTAGAAGGAGGGAGCAATAAGGTTCCCATTCATTGCCACAATCATGTAAATGTAAATGTAATGTATATATAAATGCAAATATAATGTTTAATGATCTCCAATAATGTTATGTGATTTTTGAAGTTGATTAAGTTAATAAATAGATGAAGTTCTCTTAATATCCATTACTCTTGTAAAATCACAATTTTGAATACAAAATTTCATGAAAAGGGAGGTTTGTAATGTACTTTATGCTTGCAAAAAAATTGAAAAACTTTATTGATGGAAACAAGTTCAAAACATACATCTTCACCAATAGGTGTGTCCACCTATTGTTGCAAAAACAACCTTGATTCTCTACAACATGGATGAAGCTAATGTGTTGATGGAGCTTGTTGTTTGGAATAGATCTCCATTCCACTTCTATGGTCTTCCATATTTCTTTTGCATTCTTAGGCATGTGCATGCACTATACAACATCCTTCAAGATCTTCCAATTTTTTTCGATTGGATTGAAATCTAGTAAGTTTGCCAAGACACACCAAATTTTCTAGATATTGCATTTTGCACAATTCTTTAGGAAATTCATTCCTATGTACTAGGGTGCCATTTACCAAGAGTATTAGCTCAACAACATTCTCTTGGGTGCTATGAAATGGATCCAAGCTTCCTTCATACATGAGGTTATTAAAATCTACAACAATATTTTTGTCTTCCTAGCGGCATAAGGATCTTGGAAGCTTCCTCAAGGTGTATTGGTCTTTCTCCAAATAAGAATTAGTCTAGAATTCTTACCAATCTTGTAGGTGGATTCATTGGTCCAAATAAATTGCTTCCACTTGTTAATAGTGTCCATGTTCAGTGTGCTTTTGTAGAATCCAACTTCCTAGGTACAAACCTATTGCTAAAAAACAACTTTTTCACAACAATGTAACAATAGAAGCATTGTTAATTTTGTTACTAAAACTTTTGAGCTCATTGTCATTGTCATTGTGTCAAATTGCACAATGAGCTCAAAAGTTCAATAATTAATTATGAATTTATATTTTCCATTAGTTCAAAAGGAAAAAAAAAATTACTTTTAACACCTCCCCCTATTCCTCCCCCCCCCCCCCCCCCCCCCCCCTAATATATTTTTCAGGATCCCTCCCTCCCACCCCTTGTATCTTTTTTCATATGGAGTAGGATTTGCATTCTATATGGAATATATGTGAGTACAGTATCCATATAATTTCGTATACAAATTCATATGTATTTGTATTCGGATCTTGATCTCAATCAATGGCAATGGATTTTTGAAGATCAACGATAGGGGAGAAGGGGTCTATTTTTTCTTAAATAGAATCAACGGTGAGGTTTTTTTGAGGGGGGAAGGGGGCATCTTTTGGACTATATGCATTTTTTTGGTTCATTGTCATTGTCATTGTGACGATAGAAGCCAACCTCATGTAGAGTTGTCAATCTAGACAATGTTTGGCCAATACATTCAATATTAAACTGTCCTCAAAATTTTCAAGTGGTTGTTGCCATGTCCTTGACAAGAACACATATAAGAACCTAGTCATTATGTTTAGACAATTTTTTGGAGCTCCTAGAGATTTTGGGGTCACAATCGTCCCACAAAGACTAAAATTCATGATCATAATGTAGGTAGTTGAAATAAGGAGTATGAGTTCAACAACAATTTGCACGCCTTTAGTACCTACTTTGTGCATTTCAATGATGCAAGTCTTTTCCTCAATTGTCAAGCTTTTGGTCTTCATAGTTTTAGCCACTTCAATAATTTAATTTACAATCTATAAAAGGTAGAAGTTATTGAGGAATTTCTGAAATGTTGTTTATTTATTTTTAAATCATGTTATTGGATGCAAGTGTACAATGTTGAGGAAGGCCCTAGCCCAAAGCTTGCATGACTAACTAATCCTAGTAGCTATTTAGTTAGATCACCGGGAGACTTGCAACTTGTACTTGGTATACAACACCTTAACCTTTAAATGACATACCCAATTGAAGAGGTTGAGTTTTCAAAGAATCTTTAGAAAAACTCCTCCAGTACTCAACTACATGTGAATTACTTCTATGGTATCATTATCTTTTACTGCACAAGATACATTCATCAATCAAAATCTTGGGTTTTGAATCACAATTTTGAACTTGTAGATTTTGCATATGTAAGTTTGATAAAAAATTTAAATAGTGGCTTTTGAGTGTGCCCAATGCCCATGACCTTGAGGAAGGCATAAAGGCTCATCACTGGTTGGTCATTTGAACAAGCTACATGACATCCATTTAAGAAAGATTATGAAATCCAAGTTGTTTTTTGTTTTGTTTTTTTGAGGGGAGGATGTTCTAAACAAATGGGGAGCCCCCACTACATTGAAAAGAAACAAAACAAGTACAAAGCAATCAAGTCACAAGTGCTAGATAGTGAAAAGATAGTGAGCAAAAAACTAAAACCAAAGGAACAAACAAAAAACCAACCCTATGAAAGAACAAAGTGGAGGCCCCACTCTGTTCCATCAAATCAAGCCATCCTGCTTAGGTGATAGCAACTAGACTTTCTCCAATTGAGACCAAATAGCTTCTATTTGACTTGAGCATTGACGAATCATGCATGAGGCTTTCATTTGTGCCGCCTTGCACAAGTCCAATAGAGCCTCCTATAAGGCTCTCTGTGCAAGTTCCCTCGTCCAAATGTTTTGCGTTAAAACTTTGTTATTCCTTGAGATCCAAATAAACCATAGTGAGGATGAAATCCAAGTTTTGGGCAACCTTCCTAGGACCTATGTTCGGAAAGAACTAGCAGCTAGTTCAAATGGAATCAATGGAATTGGAAAAAAACTTATTGCAATTTGAAAACATTGGCCAAAATTGCTAAAAAACTCTATTAAATTTCTATTTTGAGTAAAAAATAGAGAAAATAACTAGACAACAAGCTAGGGAGGATTGACCCCTGTATTGTAAAAATTGCCCCCTATTTTGTGTTGCTTAAATTTTGTATTTCTTCACAACTCCTAGCTAATTTGGGGCCTCTGATTGCAAATATGAATTCAAAATTTGAAAATTTTATCATATGCAGCAAATAAAAAATTTCAGTGTTTTCTGAAGGGGTAAAACACGGGGCATTGATAAAGGGGTCAATCCTCCCCGGCCCTGGACAACTTACTTGGAAACCCGGCTCAATTTGAGAATTGAAGGAAAATAACTGATAAAACTCAAAACAACTTTCCAAATGCTACCCAGGACCTCACATGTCCGTGGCCAAGGTGAATTGACCAACTCATTGCCCCATTGGGGCAAACACTGGAATTTTTTTATTTGCAACATACAATTTAAAAAAAAAAATCTGAATTCATATTTGCAATCAGAGGCCCCAAATAAGGTAGGAGGGATGAAGAACTATGGCACAAAATAGGGAGATTTTTTTAACCCTTAAACGTCGAGGCGGACGTTTTGCGGCCAATGAATGACAAGAGAATCTCTTGTGTAGGATGGAAGTGCAACTATTCATCCTCCAAATTTTGTGGGAAAAGGGAAGATCATCTATAGTAGCTTGACTTCCAATGTGTGCTTTTGCATTATTTTAAACCAACAATTCACACGGTGTCAAGACAGATGGTTTCCACGGTTATGAGCCCGTCATTTAAGGGTTAAAGATGATCCTTGGTTGGGGCAATGAGGGGGTCAATTATTCTCCCATGGCCCATGTCCGTTAGGCGCATTGCGTTACAGCAGTGTCTTCACCGTTTGTCTTATCTTGTGTAACACCTGCGATTGGGCTTTGGGATTCTGTCCGTTGCAATAACAGACAGACAACTGAAGGCCTTTTGCGGCCAACTAAGCTAAACAACAACAGTGACGGAGTTGAGACTGAGCGGTACCACCAATCCTAGCCTATCATGCATGGGACGGACCGACGGACGCCGCCGGTTTAGTTGGCAAGTGAGCAAGTCGCGGGAAGCCCAGATCCCGTGATTCCGAGCGATCCAGACATGATTCCGTTCCACATTAAGTTTCAAGCGCACAGACCAATGAATGAATGCGCGGGACTCTTTTTAGGTGCAGACCCAAGTCAAACTGAAGTCTCTGCAGATCCTTTCATCTACTGTAATTTTCAACTTCCGATTCCATGCTTTCATTTGATCCTGACTCCTTAAAGTGCTCAGCATTGCTGTCAAGGTGTCAACTGGGAGCACTGTTCTCCAGTAACAAGCAGGGCTTTTTTTAACTTTTTTTAGCAGGGATTTTGTCCATAACTTTTTATTGGAAGATTCAAATCTCAAACGGATTGTTTGAGGTGAAATTTATATTAATTTAACAACTTTTTTTAGTTCAAAATTTTTTAGAAAAAGTTATTCTACTATGCCTAAATTAGGTCTAAAATTCTATTTTTAACACAATTCCTATTTTGACTTAACTATGAGTGGTTGAGCTCTTACCAATTCTAATATTATTTATCCCACATGGGTTGTTCTACTTCCTACCACCCCATGTGTATATAAAGAGATTCTCTCCTCCATCTCCATCAATATTACAAAATGGAATTGACTTCAGAAGCGAAGGAAGTTAGTCGCTTAATTCATTTCTCTCAATGAATTAAAATTTTAATATTTAGCCTTTTAAATCGCGAAACAATGTTGCAGTGTGGGGTTCACCGTGTTGCTGTGGACCACACTCCCTTCCCACGACCCGGCCGCATTTCTCGAACACTCCAAAGAGCCACTTGGAGTGTCTTTTTGCCAAGTTGGAGTGGGGATGCTCTTAGTATGTTACCAACAGCCCTCCCGCCCCGCAGCCACGGTGAGTTATTACTGTTGACCCTCGTCGGTTTCCTCGAATAACTTAGTTATGGCTCATTGACTTGCCGTGAGTGAGCCCCGGCCGATGCCAGCCTGCCTGACGGTTCCGGTGAAAAGTTCCAGGTGACATTTGACGGATGCCATCGATTAACTCACTTGCAGAGCTTTCACCACCGATGCACGCACTGTCCATGTCAGTGTGCTTGCAGACAGATGCGATGCAAGTTAGCTCAGTTCGTTCTACAGTAACTTATCACTCAGGCAAATCTTCACTCCGCAAAGCCAAGCAGAAGCTAGCAAAGCCCTCCAAACTCGCTCTTCCACCGAATTGGCAACATGCATGGCGGCGCTTTCTTCATGGTCAGCTAGCTGCTGCACGTCTTGCGAATTACTAGCTCCCGGCCCCCGGTGATCCAGCTGAGCGCACTTTTAGAACGTACCCAGCTGGCCGGGGTGAACTCAACCCTTCCAACGTTGACCGCCCATGGATGAAGCCAATGGATTGAAGCTTGGAAGGAATCTTCAGGTTTTTTTCTTGGGTCCGTCGTTTCCCTGCTATCATTTCTTGGGATGGTTTCCCGCTTCTCCGATTAGTTCCCCGCCTCCTCTTGTCGCTGCTTGAGTTCGCCATGAGTTCCTGCACGTACATCTGGAATAACAATCACGTACTGCCGCACCAGTGTCATCACAGTTGAAAACAAGTTACTGTATCTGTGTTACGTTGATTTAGAAGCTCAGAGACAGGTTGTGCACTATCTGTGTTTCTGATCCTCGCATTTGAATCTGGGGATTTGTAGACATATTTCTTGGCACAAATCAGGGAATTTCGATGCCTCGCCATCATCGCTGTGAAGACAGAGAGTCCATTTGCAAATCTAATTACGAAGTCAGACATCTTGGCCTCCAGGCTGCCAATGTATTATCCGAATGCAGGACTTTTACCTCCAGCCCACCCCACTACATGTCCATCGGGAGGTCAGGAATGAGTTGCCGGAACAGGCGCCAAGAACTAGTATCGGGAACAGGCGAACGGAACGAGGAGCAAGAACCACATGGGAACAAGCTGCCGAAGACCGCATTCATTAGGTCCATTCCTCCAATGCTGCAGTGACTTCAAAAATTGACTCTATGTTTTGTTTTGTTTCACTCAGTGCACCTTATCTTGAAAATGAGTAGACAAAATTCAAATGAGCAATGAAGTATATTGGGCATACTGCTATCCTAAAAGAACTTGAAGCAAAAAGAAATTTCAATTTCAAAGTAAATGAATAAACTCCTACATAAACTCAAGTGTTTCACCAGTTTTCATAATCACTCCAAAAATTGCCTATGCTTCTTCTTTGAGTCTGAGATGTTTGTTTGCAAGGGCATTTACAAAGTACATATTTTTTTGAAATATAGGTGCTTTAATATGACATGACAACATCCATATGATACCAAAATTTTGAGTTATTTTGAATTCATTTAAAAAGGATTCATTGTGGCTCAAAAAAGAAGCACATCCAATTTTTGGAGTGATTATGAAAATTGGTGACACACTTAACACACTTTTTGGAGTATAGTCTACTATACGTTGAAAATGATGAAAATGAGTGGATGAAATCCAAATGAGCTTCAATCCTAAAAACTCGTGAAGACAGAGTGAAATTGACCAAAACATAGACTCAATTTTTGAAATCACTGTAGTTGCAGCTCCGTATTCTTCAATTGGATCGCAGGCACATTCGAAGTCCTACTTAGTAGTGCACTGCAGCTGCAGTTGTGACACTTGGGTTGTCATGCCGCTCGAACCTCCACCTGACGTCCTGCACGGTACGTGTTGGAGGTTGGTTTAGTTGTTCGTTTTGGGGCTTATTCTGAGCACTCGGAGAACGAGAGCTTCATAGAAAGAAACTGTCGTTCCTGTTTTGAAACCAGAGGATGCATTTGTGACATTCATTTGGCCTGTTGGAATAGATATGGGCGATTCGTGGAATTGTTTGAACCCGGATCATTCCCTAAAAAGCATAGAGTAGCAATGCAAGTGATGCATGGCAGTTGTGGATCCGGTGCCAGGCCATTTCTGAGTTGGTTTTTGAACCGATATACTGTACTTTGCAGCGAAGGTTGAAATAATGAGGTTGATCTTGATCTAGTTTGGGTAACTCGCACGCAGTCAGGATCTGTGCTGCGCAATCGGCAGCTGCATTGTGAACTTCAGAGCAATTAGAAATTTTCCAAACTATCCATAATATTAGAGAAGTGAATCGAGCTTGAATCGGACTAGTGAGTTAAATCCTCTCGGGAGTCGCGGCATGAGAAATATTCACAGAGATGGATGTGGTACTCAAGGCAGCGAGAAGGCCGCTGGTGATGAGTGTCTTGGCAGTTGGAAGCTGGCGCACAGCTGTAAGTGTTCAATAGTGTAGTGAGAATTCTATCTTCCAATAGATTCATGTTCAATAAAGGCTCTATCTTCCAACATACGAAGCAATATAAGATAGCTAGAATTTAATCAGTCTGTTTACAAATTCTATCAAGCAAGCATCAGGAGCCACCTCCATGTCATCTTCTTCTTCTCAGTTGCCCCTTGTTCCACTAGATGATAGTTGTATGAGTTTCACTGACTAGTGCGCTGAAGAAAAAACAGGCAGGCCTAAGAATCATAATAAAACATACACACATTGATCAACATCCCTTCTAAAGCTATAATTTAACTTCATCAACACAAACTTACAGGGGTGGCAAAGAAGACCTTCCCCCCTGAACCGGAACTATCCGACACTGCTGCTCTCCGCTGCCCTCCGCCTTCTCACGAAACACGTAAGTATGTAAGAAAGGTACTAAGAGGTATTTTCAACCTATACAATAGGCCAGGTTTAGCTATAATATGAATAAACTGAAAAAATTGTGGACAAGCTAGCACCCTGCTCTTCTTTTGGTGCTTCATAGTGAAACTGAAGTTCAGCTGGAGTAGCCATGAACGAGAGCAGCAATGCTAGATATAGTAACAGGCTTAATCAAATCCCATCACACAATCTTAATCATTAAGAACACTGGACTTCTCAAATCTGGAATACCAGAATGACAACTTCATATTCTTAAAAATGCAAAGAGAACAAGAGCTAACCTACGAGACCCCAGCAGGAGCAGAGAAGAATAAAGGCAAGATCCACCTAAAATGAAACACCAACACCGACACCATTTCAAACCGCTTAAATGCTTCTATTCCGTACTACTGTTTCACAGCTCGTATACACTATAGGAAACATGATTTGATCTAAATCCTAAAGAACGGACATGGAAAGAAATCAATCCCCAAAACCAAAAGCCAAAAGCTCAAAAACTTGGTTGTTGCAAGAAAAATTCCAAACACAATTGGTCTAGGTGTTGCACTACTAATGCTATTCCAAATCTCTCGTGCCATTGCTCTTGCGGTCAGGAGGAGCAACCTTGAGCTTTCGTACCTTCAAATGGCATACGGATCACACAATTGCTTCCTCCGATTAGAGTAAAATCGGTGAGGAGTGTAGAATGAATCCCAAGCTGTTGCCAACAACCCGAGATGTTTGAGATCCACTCTGTCTAAGCCACACTAAGTTGGCCAACTGCACTATTATTGAATGAGGTTGTCTTCTTCACCGAACTCCCACGCACAAGTCGGAAGAAAACCACTGAGAAGTGCGTTATGCAACAAAGTTGACCAAAACCATTGAGAAAGTTGAGGGAGCAGAGCAAGTGCATTATGCAACAAAGCTGACCAAAACAACATTAGCCCTAATTCCAAACTCACACTAATTGAACCACTACAAAGAAAAATCTCCACAGTTTTGCAGTTTTCAAATATCCACAAAAATCTCCACAATTTTACAATCAATCATTGTAATACAAAAATTCAAATTCCTAACTAGAGATTAGAATGCAATCTTTTTGGCAATAAAAACTTGGAATGTAGATATTTGAAAAGTAAAAAAGCCACCTGATGAGAATAATTGTGAGGGATCCTTGATGTCTAATGCACAAATATATGTAAAATTACAAAGAATATTTTTTTGTACTAAAAACAAATTGTCTTTATTAAAATTTCAAAAGTACACTTGAAGTTATAAAGATCTTCAAGTATGTCATTTTAAACTCTAAACATGTATTTAACTACTATTTATACTAATTTCTTGTCAATGGATTTGTCACTACATTTAATTATTAAATTCTATAGCAATTATGCCCTTTTTAGCTCAAGATACAAGTTTGTCTTTGGGTCAGTACGATTCCAACGATCATTACCAAAATGAAATTGTTCACAAAATGCAGGGATTGATATGCCACTTGAATTCTTCAATTTTTGAAGATATGGTTGTAAGACAGTAGTTAAATATGCTGATGATGCATTACTAGTTTCAATTGTGATCTGGAATTTTTCAGGATGAATCACATTGAATGGATCATTCAACAAGTTCTTAATGGGACTGTTATCAATCAAAAGTGTGTTCAAACATGTTGCCTCGCTTCCTAACTTGTCGTCTTTGAAGATACTATTCAAGGTTTTGAAAAGAATCCCCTTCTTTGGAACACCAGAACCCTTGTAGTTTGACTCATCACAATCTTCTCTACTAAACAACTTACAATCGTTTAGGATTGGAAGGTCACATTCCTTCTTCATGGCAGCTATTATCTTTAGTGCATCTTTCCGGAATGAACAAGTCCAAAATGCCACTTCAAAATTCTTCAAACAAAATAAGAGGAATTCTTTGAGTTTTGGCCGCATGCAATATTGGTCCTTCATCTCAGTACAACCGTGTTCCTTGATGTGTTTCAACAAAGTCCCATTCAAATCAAAGATGAGGAAATATTTTTCTATCTTATCTTTGATTGCTACTTTTTCCACTTCCAAGTTTTCTATTGGGAATTTCAATTGTTTAAGAGACACGTGCATATTGACTTGGATGCCCATTTGTGTACCTTCATGGTCACACAACCTTGTAAAACGAGCATTAGGACTTTGGATGGATGCAAAGGTTTTGGACTCCATTGTTTTGTTTGGATACAATACTTCAACGTGAGAATTTGGTTCAATTGGTTTCAAGTGGGCTTAATTCTACACTTGATCAATAGTCACTTCAAGAAGTTATTTTATCAACTCTATCAACTCAAAACTTAATCAATGTATATATGTGATGTAATAATCAATAGTAGGAGACTGAATTTATTATCTTGGCCATGTTGCCTTTTACTTTTTTGTTAATGTAAAAGTGCATTATACTTTTGCGTTAATATAAAAAGTGCATAGCTTTTACTTTGAATGAACATTGTTGACGCCGAAAAGATTGCCAAATTATTCTCGTGAAGAAGTGAGCTGGATCATTCTCATTTCTTGTTGGAGTTGCAGAAAGAAGAAGAATTCATAGTTGGTAAGAAAATTAATTCACTTGTTGTAGAAATTGGTTACATGTCAATGTCTAATTTGTAGAAATTTTCTTCTAGCAATGCCTTGAAATATTTAAAAAAAAAATTGGTCTTCAAGGCTTTGAGGAACTTAATCCCTAAAGCCCCAAGGGTGTTTTCTGTCAAAAACCACTCAAAACTGCTACTTCTATTGTGTTTATTTAAGGAAATCAAAATAATAATAATTTTTTGAATCTATCCAAAGGATCTTGTAATTAATTTGTCTGAGATCATGTAGTAATTTTTTTTTATCAAATTTGACCGTACGGATTGGAAGATATCAGCATTCAAAGTTGGACAAAATTTTTTTTTTTTGAAGATGCTTAGATTGCCCAAAAAACTAAGATTGTCCATAACTTTCTCATCCCTAGTCCAAATGGAATGAATCAAAGCTTCGCGTATAGACAAAAACATAATATTTTAGAAAAAAAATTCAAAAAAATTATTTTGACTTTTTGTGAGTTTTTTAGGCTGCCTGCTGATATCCATTTCTTGCTTATTGGGCCATAACTTTTTCATCCGGCATCCGATTGAAACAAAAATTATATATCCACAAAGCTCTTTTAAAATACACTACCTAAGAAAATCTCAAAGAATTTCACTACAAATTGAGACAATAGGAACCTACCTAGATCCAAATTGTCTCCCGAGGGGACAAACGGTCCTTTAGGTGTTAAGGCAACATAAAATGTACACATGATTTTATTTTTTCAATTTTGTGCCAAGATGATGAAGCAATCGCCATTTTACTGCCGCTCCATATACAATGCTAGTAGTATTGATGCTAATTTGTTGTACCAAACTTCCAATGGATTCTTGTCATTGAAAATTTATCATGGATTAGGGTATCATTACCTAAGGTAGCTATTGATCGGCTTCAAGAATGCATTCACATGAACCCATTGTTTAGTCTCGTACTTAGATGGTGCCATGATTTCCAACAATGTCAAAATCTTTATATCAAAAAGATGTTCATTGACTGAACTCTAACTATGTTAAGTAGGACTGTGACTTTTGATAGAGTGGATTCCTTCATTTATTGCAGACCTTTGTTTTTAATCCACTAAGCACTTACCTAACATGGCTAACTCTCACTGGATATTGAATCTCACTTTTGGTATGCAGTAGATATGGTTGCAATCAAAGTCCATTTATTTTTTTTAGGAAGCTAGTATGTTGGAGATAGAAATTGATCACGGAAGTAGACCACAACTCGCTCAACAAAAAAATATTGTGAAAAAAACTAAAGCAATGATTTTTAACCACTGCCCGAAAATTTAATGAGTGTCAAAATTTGGTGCCTTAGGCATTTAGGATTTCACCACTCTCTGTGTGAGAAAGGGGTCAGAAGTTAGATGAGTTGTTGAAATTCCGGTTATTGTTGTTTATTTGAATAAGTTGTGGGCCTGGGGACCGAGAAGATAACCCCCTTATTGCCCCATCCAAGGATACATATCTAAAAATTGCCCCCTATATTTGTGCTGTGTAAATTTTGCATTTCTTCCCCTCTCTGAACGATTTTGGTGCCTCTAATTGGAAATATGAATTCAGAATTTGCAAATTTTATAATGGGCGGAAAAAAATAAAAAAATTCCAGGTGGTTTCCTTGCACTCAGGTGTCCCTCAGGTGTCCTCCTTGCACTCCATTCTTTGGAGTGGATCCATTTGTGCCAAAAATAAATAATAAATAAATAAAAATAAAAAGGGTACCCTGAGTTAAGTACCCCGAATCCAGCGCCTCTAAGTTAAGTTAAGCTTAAGCTGAGTGGGGGAAGAATCCACTGCGGAAGTGCGGAAGTGCGGAACACTCAACTCGGAGGTGAGAACAGAAACGAACTAACTTTAGTCCGTTGACAATCAATTTGCAAGTCCTGAACTCCTGGAGAAATGGATCACGTGCGTTGAAAAACGGCGTCACTGACAGACAGAAAAGGCGGTATGTTACCAACAGCACTCCCTCAGGGTGCGTTACTGATGACCCCCGTCGGTTTCCTCAAATAACTTCGTTATGGCACATTGACTTGCCGTGAGTCCCATGCACTCCAGCAGTCCAGCCAGCCTGATGATGGCTTCGGGTGAAAATTCCAGTTGAGAGTTGACGGACTGACCGCCGCGAATGCAATCGAGTAACTCACTTGCAGAGCTTGCATCAACGATGCACGGCCTGTCCATGTGCTTGCAATTGCAGACAGTTGCGATGCAACACAAGGAACTTTGACAAATTCACCAAGTCGTAAATGGTACAAGAAAGGAGGTATTTTTGTTTGAAAGTATATTATCTTTGAACAAGTTCAAAGATAGTAAACTTTCACCCCTAATTCACCCCTTTCTTGTACCATTTACAACCCGGTGAATTAGTCAAGGTTCCTTGTGCAAGTTTAGCTCAGTTCGTTCGACAGTAACTTATTACTCAGGCAAATCTTCATTCCGCAAAGCAAAGCCCTCCAAACTCGCTCTTCCACCGAATTGGCAACATGTATGGCGGCGCTTTCTTCATGGCCAGCTAGCTGCTGTACGTCTTGCGAAGTACTAGCTCCCGGCCCCCGGTGATCCAGCTGAGCGCACTTTTAGAACGTACCCAGCTGGCCGGGGTGAACTCACCCCTTCCGACGTTGACCGCCCATGGATGAAGCCAATGGATCGGAGCGTGGAAGGAACCTTCAGTTTTGTTCCTGGGGTCCGTCGTCTCGGCCGGGGTGAACTGGCCCCCTCGCTCGTCCTGTCCTGCCAAAATCCATGCAGGGGTGATAATAAAAAAAAGCCCCCCTATTTTGTGCCGTGCAAAATCTACTTTCTATAGCCCCACTATCTACTTTGGGACTTCTGATTGCAAATGTGAATTCATAATTTGCAAATTTTATCATGCGTGGGAAATACGAAATTTCAGGGTTTTCCCAGGGGATACGAGGAAAATACGAGGATAAAAGACTTAACATGCATAACTCCTATTAATTTATGGCTTCTCAAATTTCTCCAAAATCTATTGTATTTGAGGCTCATTTCCAAGAGCCCCTTGACACTATCGAAAGTCAAAATTGCAATGAATACCCTTGCACAAAATCTTGAATAGAAGAATCATAATCAATCATTTTCGAAATTGGTTTTGTGATGCTAAAACTAGACTCCAAAAATAGTTTTTCAAAAAGATAAACTACTAAAAATAGCAACTTAGTTAGGTTTTATTTAACTTCAAAGTATTCTCTACCCCCAAATTTGGTGCCTCGGGCATTTAGGGGGTAGTAGTGCGCTGCAGCTGCAGTTGTGACACTTGGGTTGTCGAACCTCTATCTGACGTCCTGCACAATATGTGTTGGAGGTTGGTTTAGTTGTTCGTTTTGGGGGCTTGTTGTAAGCACTCGGAGAAAGAGAGCTTCGTAGTGAGAAACGTTAACTGCGGTTCCTGTTTTGAAACCAGAGGATGGGTTTGTGACATTCATTTGGCTTGTTGAAATAGACATGGGCGATTCGTGGAATTGTTTGAACCCGGATCATTCCCTAAATTGCATAGAGTAGCAATGCAAGCGATGTATGGCAGTTGTGGATCCGGTGCCAGGCCATTTCTGAGTTGGTTTTTGAATCGCTATACTGTACTTTGCAGCCAAGGTTGAAATACTGAGGTTGATCTTGATCTAGTTTGGGTAACTTGCGCACGGTCAGGATCTGTGCTGCGCAATCGGCAACTGCATTGTGGACTTCAGAGCAATAAGAATTCTTCCAAAGTATCCAAAATATTAGTCAGAGAAGTGAATCGAGCTTGAATCGGACTAGTGAATATTCACAGAGACGGATGTGGTACTCAAGGCAGCGAGAAGGCCGCTGGTGATGAGTGTCTTCGCAGTTGAAAGCAGGCGCAGCTGTAAATGTGCTGGTAACTGAGTTCAGCAGTGACGGTCTGAATGCATTTGCAGTGAGGGAGCAGTACGTGTTGGAGCTTGTAAAAACAGACAGTTTGCCCGCTAATCGCGCTGAAGAGAGGCAAGAATCCCAAACATGCGCCCTTCTAAAGGCAAGGGCAGTCAACTAGCGTGCTGGGTGAAGCTCCCTTTCCTCTGTCTGATCGCTGTGACTCTGGCATTCGCCTCAGTCGTGCTCGTCGTTTTTTTAGTGTCCACCACGGAAATCAAAACCTCATATGACGATCCCTCACGACAGTTGATTCGGGATCCATTCAAGATCGAAGTAGAAGTGCTCTCTAAGTCTTCACCGAAGATTGAAGAAGCAGTGGAGCTCGAAGAGGTTCCAGCGAAGGAGGAAGAAGAAGAAGAAGAGCAAGCAACGACGGACAGCAGCAATGCGAGCGAACTCTTGCGGCAACTTCCTTCTCGACAGGGTAAGAGATTGAATGTCGGGCTTCCGTAAATAATGCAGCGGTACCAATGCACTTGTGAGCGACCAGTTACCATGTTTTATTTAACGCAAGTGCAGAGGAATAATTGCAGAAGCGGATTTGAATTTATATCCAGATCCTAAAACAGGAAGTAGCGGTTACAATACATCATCAAAGTAATATTTTTGTAATGATTTTTTTAGCGGTTCAGTACTTTGCCTCAAACTCATGGTCTAGTGCGAACCATTGCAAAAGCACGGAACTAACTGCTTGAACTGTTGCGAAAACTATCACAATCTAAAGTGGTTGCAAACAATGTACTGGGAGTACCGGCATTTAGTTACAAGTTAGCCGGTTGAAATTAGGAATTGCCTAATTGATTTCAAAATCTTCGGAAAAAAACCGACCATTTAAGAGGAAAATCAAAGAATATTCTTTCTTTTTTAAAGGCCTAGCCGAGAGAATGCTTCAAACAACCGGTTGGTCCGAGAAATTGTAGGATTTTAGCCGGTTGGGCTAAAAAACTCCCCGGACTGTGGTTGCAAATACATTGCACAGTGCTGTACTAAACCGTTGCAAAATAGTTAATTAATTTTCTGGTAGTCCTTGCAGAACTGTTCCAAACAATATTGTAATCTCAAGCCTTCTGTACTTGTGACTACCAATGCACTTGTGTGAGACATTACGAGTTTCCATGTTTTGTTAAACGCAAGTGTGGAGGATTCATTACAGAAGCGAACAATCATATTCAGACTCGTGTGTGATGAAATCTTTGATTCTCATGAAGCTGTTTGAGTTCTCGCAGAGATGGAGTGCGATTTATTTCAGGGCCAGTGGGTGGAAGAAACCTCCAGGAAGCCGCTCTACGTGAACGCCACTTGCCCCATCCTGTCACAGCAGCAGAACTGCCCTGGAAATGGTCGCCCGGACACCGGGTTTCTTAACTGGAAGTGGAAGCCCCAAGGCTGTGCGCTACCTGACTTCGACGCCGTCGAGTTTCTGAGCCTCATGCGCGGCAAGACTGTGGCTTTCACCGGCGACTCTGTTACGCGTAACCAGTATGAAGCTCTCCTGTGCTCCCTGTGGCAGGTATGCTTGGATACATATATGCCTTAATCCGAACTCTACCTGGAGCAATATTACTCAAATCCATTCAGATTTTTCTCTCAAAGTAACCAAGTGTGTGCCTGCACTTGCAAAGAAACTAGCAACCTAATTTGTGTCTGCACTTGCAACAGTTCCAAGGAAACTAATAGGAAGTTTGGCTTCGTGGTTGCTACATCGAATTTAATTAGAATATCAAGCCATTAGCAACAGTTACTTCACTTGTCCTTAATTGGTGCGGATGGGGCATAACAGATCTTGTTCGATCGATCGATCAGCACTCTCATAGATGGACATCTTCGATGTCCAAATTTCATTCCTCGTGTCTCCTACTCTATCATCACTACACATTGACTATGAGATTCTTCAAAGATTCCATAGAATGATGGGCCTTTGGGATTTCTCCTGAGTGTGGCTGTGAATTAACTATATGAGCATTATATACCCAGCGTTTCGATCGATCCTCTCTTACTCTCGGAGCGCGTAACACAAGCACTAATCCAGTTGAATTTCGGTGTTGGGAAATACATAGGCGTCGACTCCCGTGCTCGGTCGCAACAAGAAGCTGCTTAGCTGGGACTTCAAAGACTACGACTTCCGTTTGGTCCGCATCTGGTCCTCCTGGCTGGTGAACGTGACTACGGACGCCATCTCGTTCGCCCCCGAGGGTCTGAAAAAGCTGCACCTGGATGTGCTCGACGCCACCATCGCGGAGTCGCTGCCCAGCTTCGACGTGTTAGTGGCGGCCAGCGGGCACTGGTGGGGGAGCAAGCAGGCAGCGTACGTGGTGAACAGGACTCGGCTTGTGGGAGGGCAGCAGTGGTGGAACACGACGTTGCCCAAGGAGTATGATACGTTATCTGCGTATGGTGTGTCCATGAAAATGGCGTTGAAGGCCATTGTGACGTATCCGGGATACAAGTAAGTTAGGGTTACAGCTTCAGTTTCTCTTCTCCATTGATTTTCCCAACTTGCTTTATCATAAACACCATCACCATGCCATCAATCATCATCATCATAATAACAAAAAAACTCCAGCTCTGTTTTTGAGGCTGGCCGGCGTAAATGGAGAGTCTGTTCATGTAAGAGCTCTATCACATCTTGTTCAAGATGCTGTCGTCATGATCACTGTAAGCAAAGAGAGAAAGAACTCTGGGAATTAGTATACCTGAAGTTTCGTTTTGTTTCTATTTCATATCAAACGGGAGTTTCATCGCGAGAAGTGTACCTTACATACCACTGGTACAGAAGGTTGGGATTGCGAGAGTTTTTGCAACGGTTTTGCAAAGATCGCCAGAAATTTATTAACAACTTTGTAATGGTTTAGTACAACATTCTGCGATGAATTTGCAACTAATCGTTGCAATTTTGTCGTAGATAATCATTGGTTCCGTGCCCAACAAGGCCTCTCACTAGACGTCCTCTCAATCTCAGATTTTTCATGTCAATCGCAGATAAAGGAGCTTTTTCGAATTTCGGTCATAGCTAGATTACAGAAATCCTCTAATTTTTTGGGTTGTCAAGGCTAGTCTTTGTGTCATGAAACTTGCGTAAGGTTTGAATTTCTCTGTGATGTTGAAAGTTCTTGGCTTGAACAATTTGATTTTACTGACAACCCTGCATGTTTTGTTTTGATGCATGTGCAGGGGGTTGACGATTTTTCGAACGTATTCGCCTGATCACTACGAAGGCGGGGCATGGAACACCGGCGGCTCGTGCACAGGCAAGACGAAGCCGCTAACAGACGACGAGATACCGGAAAACAAATATATGGAGGCAGTCTACGGCCACCAAATGGCCGCAGTGAAGGCCGCCAACGTCAGTGAGGAGAGGCTGCGTGTGATGGACATCATGAATTCGTTTCGGTACCGTGCGGATGGTCACCCGGGGCCTTACGGCAACAATGACCCCAACAAGCAAGTGAGTGATTCTCATACATAAACGCAAGTTTTTCAAAGCATTATTCGGCAATGGAATTCTGTAACAATCTTGAAGTTCAAGGCAAGGGACCCTTTGCTTCCCATGAATCAAGGCTCCTTTCACTGGAGAAAACGAGGGAGAAAATCTAACGTGAAGAAAATAATTGATCATGAAGAAGTCCATTGCAATTGCAACTTATTATGTTTGAACAGTCTTTCATATGATAGCTGCATGACACACTGATTCTTCTTTGGATCCCTGTTTGTTGAATTTTCAGCATCTAACAGTAGCAGAATATGTTGCCTCTAGTCTTTTAATCTATTTAAGGAGAGTTCAGCTTTTTGCCTTGCTGAATCATTTATGTCATATATGGACACTGCTTGATGTGGGTGAACATTCAAATTTTACACTCAAGTAAGTTTTGTCGCTGCAAACTTTTAATTTGGTGTCCGGAGCTTTGCTACTAAAAATGTGTCTGTTTTTGAAACCGTTGCAGGTGACGCGTGGGAAAGATGGCAAACCCCCTCCCCAAGACTGCCTGCACTGGTGCATGCCGGGGCCTGTGGACACATGGAACGAGTACTTGTTCGCCATGCTCCAGCGTCACTACAGCAAGCAATGAATTCAATTCAATTCAATCCAATCACCGAGTGTGCTTGTTGCAACGGCCGCTGCTTTGTAGGTATTGCAAGGACTGAAACAATGGCCCTAATTAATTCTTTCTTTAAGTAGTAGGAGTACATAATTTATACTGTAGAGTGATTTCGGAAGTAGGAGTACATAACCAAGAGAAGTTGTTGAATTGTGAACAACTGATTTGTTTTATAAGGTGAGGACTAGTTTAAAAGTAGATTGATTGATAATTAAATGTAGTGAGATTCCAATTCATTGTGGGTGGGAGGAGCAAGAAAGGCTCGAAGGCAACCCATGGCCGCCATCAGTATCCAATTGTGTAAAATTGAGGGTTCAAATACATGTTAACATCATCTGTCATCAACTGCTGCTCAATATGAGATTTGCACATGTAAGTAGCGTAAGTAATGTCTAATTGATAACGAGGCTGAGAGTTCCAACTGTGAGATTAGTGGCTCAAGTATCACTGCAAGCAACAAATTTGGGTTGCTACGAAGGTAGGAGGGCCATAAAGCACCTATATAACAGCGGATTTGCAGTTGGCTTCTTGAATTGTATTTTCCCCAAAAGATAAATGGGAGTGGCATTTAACCCAAGTCGTTTTGTGTGTTCTTTGGACCTTTGGGGAATTAAATTAGGGGTCTGTATAAGCGACCTGTCTCTAAAAGCGACCTCTAACATAGAGGTACATTTTACTTTCTTCAATGTAACAACATTGTACATTTCATGAGGGGGTCGCTTTTAGAAACCACTGCGTTTCCAACTTCAAAAATTTGTAACTAATTCCACGAAGGTCCAAAAAATATGAAATGACTTGGATTAGATGTCAATTCCATTTTTCTTCCTAGTGAAATTTACTGGAATTTTTTTCAAGGAGTTTAGCTTCCCTGAAAATGCAATCATCTCTTAAAGGGTTGCTTTAACAGCCTCCTACCTTAGTTATGAATTTTGAGGTTGGGATCACATAGGTCATTGACAAATGCAATTGGTACATGGAAGAAAGCAAAATGTATCTTTGTGTTAGAGAACCGACTTTTTAAACCAAAGCGTTCAAAAAGTTTTATGAACCCCCTATCGCTTAATTGGGGGGGGGGGGGGGGGGGGGGGGAGTCTAGGATTTTGAACCCCAAAATTAGCCCTCTTTTCAAGGACAAGAAGCCACCTCAAAAACTTGAGTCCTTAGTGTTAAGTTATTCCCATGATGCAATTCCAATGAAGTCCATTGACCTTTTGAGATATTTATGGGTTTTCATCCTTTGGATTCTTGTTTTCTGAAGGATTGTTTTGGTAAATGTCTAGGAATACTAACAAGGTAGCTACTACCTTTCACTGCAAGTATTCATAGAAAATTCAAAATGAACAATTTTGAAGTAATTTTTTTCTAATGAGATTTTCTCCAAAAGACTAATCAATACAAACTAACTGAGTATGATTCTTAATAATAGAAGAAGAAAAAATTCTTGAAAGGGACATGATTCGGATATTCTACTTTAGCCCCTGATAAATGGGGGAGTTCATTGAAATAAGGATATTTAGTCTTTGTGAAAGTATTTTCTAATAAAAATATGGGCATTATTTCATTCTATGATGATTTTGAGTAACTAAATGTAAAATCCACTTTATTTTCACTTCACTCTCTCTAGTGTTTTGAACATTGTACTTGAGTATAAATCTTATGTTGTATGCTAGCCTATATGAAATTCTAAAACATGTTAATGAAATGCTTCTTTATTATCATATAGTTGTTAGGTATATATTTAGATTCTTTTCAGGTTGTTAATATTATTTTTTTTTTAAATTTTAGTCTTTTAGTTATGTTCTAACTTTTTTCCTACTTAGAACTTCTATACAATAGCTTTGACGTTTGATTGAAATAAAATACTTGAGAACTAAAATCCACTTCTCAAATAGTCCTTTGTTCACTTGAATGAAATTTTATTCAAGTGAATGAAATGTTTGAAACTCACTTAGATATAATTCATTTTGTCAATCATATATTGAAATTTACTATGGAATAGAGCATATATTCACCCTCATGTTTGGAAGCATAGACAAGTAAGTCCATTTGGGAAGTGTTACAAATATAATGCATTATGTCAACTATGCATGAGGTAACTTTAAAGTACATGAGTACTTTTATTTTATACCTCTAAGAACTTTCAACTATAGAATATTTTAAACATATGCATAGGAATTGTCACAAACCTTACTATGAGGCATATCTATGCTACCTTGGTAAACAAGGAGGCCCTTGGTGTGACTTGCAAAAGACTACATGAATAAAAATGAGGAGACAGGGTGTTGTTGCACTCTAGTCAAGATGAAGAGGTGGTATGCACTTCTCAAAAAACTACAACTCCTAAGGAACAAAGACCTTTGGATGGTCATAACTTGCTATGCTGCATTTAACTACTTCTAGACTTTCAAAGGGTCTAGAATTTGTAATAGGAAAAGAAATGGTCATTTGGAGATAATGCAAAGATTGGGAGATCTATGCAAATCATTGAGTAATCAATACAAAACATCTAAAGATTATTATCCCAAGTTTTATGAATGTTTTGTCCATAATTCACTTGAAAGTCCAGAAGTAGTTAACTGTGGCATTGCTCAATAATTGTTTCATTTGAGAAAGTGACATTAGAAAAATTGAGTACTCAAAAGGGTTATTTCCTTGTGAAGAGTTCTCCTCAATGAAACCACAACCCTTTTGAGGGACAATAGCCACTATTCATCATCAATGATGAACACCGGCCATCCAAAAAAAATTACAAAAGTAATATAAAATTATTTTTTAACTCCTAAAGGACCAAGGCCTTTTTTCTACCAAAAAACATTCAAAACTACCATTTCTATAACAGAGAGTAATATGTTTCTTAAATTGTTCCTAAACCGTAGGATCTTACACCTAATCAATACAAGAATGTGTGAAAAAAAATTCAGAATTTTTGACTGCACATATTGCAAGATATCTGCATTTAAAGTGGAAAAAAAAAGTTTTTCAACACATTGCAGGACTAGATTTTTTGACTTTGAACATTCTTAACTTAAAATTTTTGCACTACAAAATTTTGAGCTTTAAATCTATATAGTGGAGACTTAAGTTGAATTCAAAAAAGAAATTCAAAAAATCTTAATTTTCATTCTTCAAAGAATTGTTAAGTAGAAGTAGGTATGAAATAGAAAGAAAATATAAATATTATTATTTTTTAGATGGAATTAAAATGCACTAATCCCAGTGGTGAATTTGTTACAACAAGCAAACTAAACCATGTGGAACTTTTGTTTTTGAAAAATTGCAAAAATATTGCATTCAGAAATGAATCCTACAAGTTATTTTTTTTTAAAAGATGCTCTAATTGCCCCCAAAACAAGATTGTTCGTAACTTTCTCATAACAAATCCAAATGAAATGCATCAAAGCTTACCAGCAAGACAAAAATATAATCTATGAGAAAAAAAAAATTCAATTCAAATTTTTGTAAATTTTTGTTGCTGCCTGCTTTTTCCTATTTGAGCTTATTTGGGAATAACTTTTGTTTCCTAGGCATCATTTGAAAAAAAAATTATATTCCTACAAAGCTAATCAATTCTTCTATCTTCAAAAAAAGCTCCAAAAAATCAGGACAAAAATTCAGCCCGTAGGTACCTATTCAAAATCTCATTTGTTCTCCAAAGGGACAATGGTTCTTTAGGGGTTAAAATAAAACTATTTTTAAAATAAAACTATTTTTGAAATAAAACTATTTTTGAAATAAAACTATTTTTAAAACAAACTATTTTTAAAATAAAACTATTTTCAAAATAAAACTATTAAAAAAAAAAAACTATTTTCAAAATTAAACTATTAAAAAAATTAAAAATTAAAAGTTATAATAATTTCTTTTTAGAAAACAACAGCCTGATATTGTTGCACTGATGCCACATCAGATTCCAAAGTTTTATAATTATATATATATTGTAATATTTTTAAATATTTTTTAAATAAAAAAAGTTACTAATTATTGAGTTGTATTGTTCCGTGCTAATTAGGCTCTGCAATTTGTTGGACAAATTTTTAAAAAATTTAAAAATTATTATTATTTTTTTAAATCTTAAATTTTTTTTTTCTGCCACCATTCCTTGCTATCCGCAAAGTCACATCCTGTTTGAAAACTCATTTTTTCCAAAACGGTATCTAAGGTAATTTAAGAAAATAATACATCATATAACATGCTTGAACTTTGGATTTAGATCCTAGAGCTAAAAGTTACTCTAATGGAAAGATCAAGAGTCTTTTAGAGCTTGGTTTTGAGGCTAAGGTATGGAATCATATACTATCCTAAGGGGAAGTGTATCTTGAATGTCTTAGTGACTTATGGAGGGAGAAGGTGTGTTGAATCATTCAAATAGTATTAGAAGGAGGAGGTCTCTCTCTTCCTTCCTAAATGGTGTTGTAGTGAATCAAAGTGACCATGGGCTATGAGGTTGGTGATAGAGCCTCATCGTTACCTTCACAACACCTTGGAAGGTTCTTGGGTACTCTTTGACACAAGTTGGATGGTGTTGTGGTCCACACTAGGTCGTGATGTTGAATTTTGAAATAAGATTGTTTGGGCCTAGTGGAGAATTGGATATTACTCATGGGCGATTAGCGATGGTGGTAAATAGTGCAACCACCAAACACTTGGGACATGAGTAGAAGTTACGATTTATGACATCAAATGATATGCCTTATGACTTGTAGGATCAGAGTTAGGTGATGAGAGTCATGGGAGGATAGAGAATTCATGACTAGTATTCAAACCTACATGGTATATGTAGAGATAACCCCTAAAGGATAGAGACCATAACCGTGTAGTCAAATTTGTGTATGTTGAACTGAATACTTGGTCCTTTAGGGGTTAAAAGATCATGACCCTAGATGTTACTAAAAGTGATGTGCCACATAGGTACATTGGAGAGCCTAAAGAAGTAAGTGCTACTAAGAGGTGTAGTATGGAATGAATAGATGTGAAATAATACTTCACTTACAGAACTTCATGATTGAGAGTTGCTCTAAAAATTTCATGCAATAATTCCAAAATATGAAAGTCAATAGACTATAGCATATTCAAATTTTCAAAATGTCTAAATTGCTCCCTTCAGAAGCTTAGGAGTTGAACTATTATATTATAGTATTTTACAATCAATACTTGAAACCCATATAACAAAATAAGTAGTTTTGATCCCTAAAGGACCAACATGAATTTTTTGGGAGTATAGAAAATTTGGGCAGGTATCTATAAATGGGGATTTGCATATTTTTGGCTGAAGTTTTAATAGAAGGTGGGGACAAGGAATATCTTTCATATGCATTAAACTTCATGACATTTGAAAATATGAGTAAAAAGTTATGGCCTAATATGTTATTTTATATCGGGGCGGGTAGTTTGGGCAAATGAGAAAAAAAACATTTTTTTCAAAAACAATAATTTGAAATTAGTATTTTAGAGTTATATCTACATGGAAAGCTTTGAATCATTCCATTTTGACCAATGAGTCAAAAATACAAGGAGTTTTAGTTTGTTGGTAGCTATAAATTCTCTATTCTAAAATAAACTTTGAAGTCCTTTCGGGAGTCCTTTATCTTATTCTATTTTCAATATTTTTTGAAAAAAAATAAAACCATAGGATGTTGATTATTTATACAACATTACAACCATTGGGATTGGCATTTTTCAATTCCGTAATTAAATTCTTAACAATTTTGTATTTTGAATCATTCTCTAATTTTTCTACTTACTATTTTTTCCTATATATTGTACAATTCCAAATGATGTGAAATATTTTAAGTATGTAGTGAACTTGTCTAGGAGAAAGAATCCAAAGAAGCACCACCATTTTGGACATTTTTCCATAGAACAATTAGCTTGTGAAGTGCAACTACCTCTATTTTTTGCTAGGCCTAAAAAATGATTTCAATGAATCTATCTTGCAATCCACGCGGTGAAAATTTCTGAAATTTTGACCACATGTTCTCAAGTTAGCACAAGGTAACTTTGCCTATGACAAGCCAACTTTGGACCAACCTAGCACAGGCCTAGAATTTCATGAGCAATACATATGTCTTGTGATATGTACTTCACAAGAAATTTTTGGCCTAAATGAGGCTGGTCCAAAACTCTACCTATTATAGGCAGAGTTACCTTACTACAAGATCCTATAGTAACATGTGTCGAAATTAATTTTGTTTCAAAAAATTAGTACTTATACTAGAAATGGCAGTTTTTGAGTGTTTTTGATGAAAACATAGTCAAGAAACTTAAGGGGTTAGAGTGACATGTAGGATTTAATGAAATAGTGTCAACCATTGACACTATTCCAAATAATTTGTAGACATTTAATTTATAGTAGGCTTAAAATTAATAACAAGTAGTTCATTTATTTTTTGTCTAAGATCCCTTGGATCATTAGGACTTATAATAATAATGACTAATGATCCATTATTTACAATTTGTTCTCAGAAAACATTATAATTAGAAATGTACAAAGTACTAAAGATAAAACATTTGAAATAAAATTTACTAGCCAAAAACTTATTTTATTCCAAGTTTGATAGACATTTCTAAAGATCTAAAGGAACAAGAAAGAAGTTAGATTTGGTTTGAGTAAGAAATTCACTTTCAATGTTAAATTACAAATATTCACATTTGAAAATAAAAAATTTATTGAAGTATATTCAAATAGTGCAACAATTTGAATAGTATAAATTGGAAGAATTTTGGATGAATGATGTCTAATTGTTGTGAACACTTGGATGAAATTGGATGAGTGTTGGTAGACAATCACACTAGTTGAGAAAGTATGAAAATAGTATAGATTACATTATATTGATTTTATCTAATATACTATACTCCTCCCTTACCCAAAGGTCAGTATAATTATTGGCATCAAAGACAGAAAAGACCTCTTACATTCTAGTATATTTGGTGTCCAATATAGACTTCAACAAAAATTCCAGTTAGAGAAATGTTCATTCCAAAATGCAAAATTGAAGTTACAAAAAAGTTTGCTGCCAGACAAAGGTGTGGACCTTCAAAGAGTTAATGTACTGTACTGTACTTCTCCCTTACAAGTTACATGGGCTTCCATCCTTGCTGTGTGGATTGCCCTCAAGTTACTTTGCTCCACTGAAGGTCAAGGCTAAGTTACACTTACTTCTCGTCATCAAAGGGAGACATCTCAATATCTACAGTTGCCGACGGAATTGCTACAGCAACCGCTTTATGACTAGCAAACGAAAGATATACGTTCCAAGCCAGGGCGATCACATTAGCAAAAGCCACCTACACAATATCAAAAGCCATGTATTAGCCTCCGACGCTCTAGAAAACTAGTAAGAAGCTATGTATTTGTGCCCACATAGCAACAATCGGTGTATGAAATCATTGAGATTTAATTCCCAAGTGCCCCAGAAAAAACAGAAGCAGATAGTTGATTGTAGTAGTTTTTGACACCTAAAACTGTAGATAATGATTTCTTCTTTGTAGTGGTACATTTTGTTACCTTCCATAAAGAAGTCCTAAATACTATAATTTATTTCAACTCGTATAGATATGGAAGCACCCAATTTAGGTCATTGGACACTTAGGGGTAAGAGAGCAGTCCTATGACAAAGAGGTAAATCATCCATCATATAAACTGGTCTGAATGATTATTCTTATGGTGGATTGCAGCATGAGATTTCAGCACATAGAAACAGAGGTCGTAAATATCACCTGAAGCTGTTGGGGTACAAAAAGGAAATTGATGAACTGGAAGGGAATCCAAAGTTTCCAGTTAGCAATGACAGTCGGTTTCCAATCCTGCAGAAATAGAATATCATGTAGGCATCACAAAATGCAAAGCAATCTTGATTAACATAACCACTTTCAACTATGATGCAGCACTAGAAAATGAATGAAAGTAGTCATGATAGGAGAAAATAACTCTCAAACCACGTCATACAATCGACCTAAAAAAACTGCTGTACATTCGCACAACTTTGAGGAAGATGTGAAACGAACCTGCTTAAGCTTAGGGACAACATCCTTCGGGCGCCCCTCGAGAGTCAGCAATGAAGCGAAGAATAGGGCCACAAATGCAGGTGAAAATATAAACTGCGCATCACAGCCGAGGCTTTAGTCCATAAGATGCACTTCATCTTCCTTCGATGTCAGTTTCTCACTAACATTGTGAGCAACAAAACCTAGATAGAATGAATTAGCTGCAAATACGATCTCAATAAACTGCACAAAGAAAGCTCATTGAATGGTGATCCACCAAACTCCATGAATTGGGATCTATACCAGAAGGATAATTCACAAGCAAAGAAAAACCAGTTTCTGAAAAATAGCATAGTCTGGAGACTACCTGGTCAAGCACAAGCCGGATAGCAGCACCTGCAAGTCCTGTAGCAGTCACTACCTTGCTCAAAGCCAAGTACCTGCGATCACATTGGGAACCTACACACGTGAAGCGCCACTACATTGCAAAAATCACTCTCAAGGCCCATAATTCAAGGAATGAGCAGTCATGATTGCCACTGGGGAGTATTTTCTTTACGCTCCTAGCCATTATGAACTAATACAAAGGGTCAAAAAACAAATAGCTTGGTCACTCAATGTTTCAAAAGAAGTTGAGTTTCAGGGTATCTTACCAGGTGTGCAATGTGGGACCAACAAGAATAAAACCAAGGAAAGTGATCACTGCTGTTCGCTTGATATTGAATTTCTCAGATTTGTCGACCACTAACTGCCAATCAACAATGATCACCTATGATAATATGTTCCAAATGCTTGCCAAGCCAAGCCATCGTCAAAACATTGTCACCAAATTCAAAGCACAACTTCGTAAGTACTAAAATGCAAGGTCACTGCAACTAGGAAATATCTAGACACAGATCAAATGTAGAGAAGTTACTACATAAAAGATGCATTTAGTGCAAATTCATTGGTGGGATGAATCCACAAGTACTAAACATAATCGGTTCACTAAGAAGTGAGAGAATATCTGTCAAAATACATATCGAGACTTTACACTATCCCTGATTTTTGTGTTACATAGCGATGCAACGATAAAAGAGTGACAAGTACCTGACAAAAGATGTCGCCAAAAAGATTAAGAATGGCCGACGTGATGGCCTTTGTGCTCACTGGATGTCTGTTGGTTTGGTCCATGTACCTGAACACCATCCATCACTGGACGTTCAAAATACTTCGTTACAGGAAAAAGTAAACATTCTATCGTCTAGAACATGGTTGAAGAAACACAGTTCAGTCCTGATTAGGGACAACCCCAAATTGCCAGGGATCCAAAGCACCACTTGTTCAGATGGTCTTCATTCCCTAATCGACATGTACCTCCTGTTGAACAAGCAATTTTAGAGCATCTTACAATAAAATTTTGGCCCCTCGTAACTCTTGCGTAGGGTATCCGAGTAATAAATTCTTCAGTGCTTCGGAATTCTCATTCATTCACCAACAACACCATATTGAAAAAATTGAGCAGTCCAATGATAGGAAAAAGAAGCAAGAATCAGCAATTTCGTGTATCCCTTTGTAGCATAACTTTCAGACGTCAAGCTACAAAGAAAGTCAGCCCTGAACCCTGAACCCTAAACCCCAATTCCTGCAAAGGACCTCCGAGACTGCACCCAATTCGCTAGTCTATCACTTCCTCCCCATCACTACCACCAACGAAAGATACAATCCAAGGACACATTATCTGTCAACGTTTCCAGAAGACGATACTAAACCCTAAACCCCTAAACTAGAATCCCCAAAGAAGCCTACCACGCCAATAAACCTGATGCAGCCTCCGGTGCACCCTCCTCTCCATCCGAGCTTTCACTCCCCCCACTGCCGCCCCCGTTGTCACCCCCATTACCACCCCCACGTCCGAACCCTTCCCCGCCATTGCCTTCCCCACCCCCTCCACCCGCACTCACGGCTCTCACCACCACCTCTCTCTTGCACCGCAATAGGGATGAATTCAGATTAATCCTCCTCTGAACACCGTAGTACCCGCACCTCTCCACGATCCTTCCACCATTCCAGCTCTTCTTGTTGGAATGCCCTGCTGCAAGGGAGAAATGCACCTGAGAAACTCGCCCTACAACTGCCTCCATGGTGGGTTGTGAAGTTGCGAGCAGAAGAGGCACAGCCGAATCTGTTGGCCGGGATGAAGCTCGTCGCTCCTACGCCAGCGGGGGGTGGCGAAGCGGACCTTCCCCCCTGAACCGGAGCTATCCGAACACTGCTGCTCTCCGCTGCCCTCCGCCTTCTCAGGAAACATGTAAGTATGTAAGAAAGGTACTAAGAGATATTCTCAACCTATATAGTAGGCCAGGTTTAGCTATAACATGCAAGTTTAGTTTTTTTTGGCTTTCTGGTGCCAGATTGAACAAGAAAAAATAATCTGCCAAAAGAATGTCAAAAAAAATTTGGATGAAATTGCCAGATTGTGGATGAAAATCCAATTATACACATGTGATATGTGCTAATTTTATATTTTCTATCTAATATGTGGATGAATGTTGAAATTTGGAGCACCACTATAAATTTAAATATCACCACTTTGGCACTTTTTTAAAAATGAAAAAAAGAAGCCTTGATAACATAAATAAACTGAAAAAACTGTAGACAAGCTAGCACCCTGTTCTTCTTTCGGTGCTTCATAATGAAACTGAAATTCAACCAGAGTAGCTATGTCCGAGAGTAGCAATGCTAGATACAATAAAAGGCTTAATCAAATTCCACACAATCTTAATAATTAGGAACACTAGACTTCTCAAATCTGGAATACGAGAATGACGACTTTAGATTTTTTTTAAATGCAAAGAGAACGAAAGCTAACCTACTACACTCCAGCAGGAGTAGAGAAGAGCAAAGGCAAACTCCATCTAAAATGAAACATTGGCCCGTTCTCCTACTAACAACTAAGTTCCACGAAAGAGATATGATTTCACAAGCTGCATTATGGATCCTATTCCAAAATTCTCACGCCATTGATATGATGTCTCACACTATCGCCATTGTGCTACTTCAACAAAGGTTTCTAGAGAGACCAACACTGACGCCATTTTGAACCGCTTGAATGTTTTGTACTACCGTTTCACAACTCTCATACAAGTCTTGTTCTAAATCCTAAAGAACATACTCGGAAAGAAATCAATCCCAAAAAACAAAAGCCAAAAGCTCAAAAACTTGGCTGTTGCAAGAAAATTCAAAATACAATTGCTCCAAGCGCTGCACTATTAATGCTATTCCAAATCTTTCACGCCATTGCTCTTGCGGTTAGGAGGAGCAAGCTTGAGCTTTCGTACCTTCAACTGGCACATGGATCATACAATTGCTTCCTCCGATTAGGGTAAAATCGGTCAAGGGTATAGAATGAATTCCAAGCTGCCGCCAATAGCCCAAAATGTTTGAAAACCACTTTGCTCAAGCCACAAAAAGTTGGCCAACTGCATTGTTATGGAATGAGATCGTCTTCTTCACCAAACTCCCACACACGAGTTGAAAGAAAAACACAGAGAAATTGGGGGAGCAGAGCAAGTGCGTTATGCAACATAATTGACCCACTCTCCCAACCAAAACAACATTAGCTCTAATTCTAAACTTACAATAGTTGAAAAACATAGAAAAATCTCCACAAATTTTCAATTTTCACATTTTTAAATTTATAATTTATAATTTATAATTTACAATCAATCAGTGTAATACAAAAATCTAAACTCTAGAGATTAAAATGCAAATTTTTTGGCAATAGAAACTTGGAATGCAAATATTTGAAAAGAAGCTAAGCCATGTCATGAGAATAATTGCCAAGGGTCCTTGATGTCTAATGCAAGAATGTATGTAAAATTACAAAGAGTATTTTTTTGTACTAAAAAACAAATTGTCTTTATTAAAATTCCAAAAGTACACTTGAAGTTATAAAGATCTTCAAGCATGTAATTTCAAGCTCTAAATATGTATTTTACTACTATTTATACTAATTTTTTGTTAATGAATTTGTCACTACATTTAATTATTAGATTCTATAGCAATTGCGCCTTTTTTAGCTCAAGATACAAGTTTGTCTTTGGATCAGCACGATCCCAACGATCATTACCAAAATGAAATTGTTCACAAAATGCAGGGATTGATATGCCCCCTGAATTCTTCAATTTTTGAAGATATGGTTGTAAGATAGTAGTTAAATACGCTGATGATGCATTACTAGTTTCAATTGTGATCCGGAATTTTTCAGGATGAATCACATTGAATGGATCATTCAACAAGTTCTTAATGGGACTGTTATCAATCAAAAGTGTGTTCAAACATGTTGCCTCGCTTCCTAACTTGTCGTCTTTGAAGATACTATTCAAGGTTTTGAAAAGAATCCCCTTCTTTGGAACACCAGAACCCTTGTAGTTTGACTCATCACAATCTTCTCTACTAAACAACTTACAATCGTTTAGGATTGGAAGGTCACATTCCTTTTTGATGGCATCTATTATCTTTAGTGCATCTTTCCGGAATGAACAAGTCCAAAATGCCACTTCAAAATTCTTCAAACAAAATAAGAGGAATTCTTTGAGTTTTGGCCGCATGCAATATTGGTCCCTCATCTCAGTAGAAACATGTTCTTTGATGTGTTTCAACAAAGTCCCATTCAAATCAAAGATGAGGAAATATTTTTCTATCTTATCTTTGATTGCTACTTTTTCCACCTCCAAGTTTTCTATTGGGAATTTCAATTGTTTAAGAGACATGTGCATATTGACTTGGATGCCCATTTGTGTACCTTCATGATCACACAAACTTGTAAAATGAGCATTAGAATTTTGGATGGATGCATGAGTAGCAAAGATTTGGGACTCCATTGTTTTGTTTGGATACAATACTTCAACGTGAGAATTTGGTTCAATTAGTTCCAAGTGGGCTTATTTTTACACTTGATCAATAGTCACTTACTTCAAAAAATTGTTTTATCAACTCTATCAATTCAAAACTTAATCAATGTATATATGTGATGTAATAATTAGTAGTAGAAGATTGAATTTATTGTCTTGGCCACGTCGCCTTTTATTTTTTTGTTAATATAAAAGTGCATTTTACTTTGCATTAATGTAAAAGTGCATTTTATTTTTTTGTTAATGCTTTAGCTTTTACTTTGGATTATTATCATGAAGAAATGAGGATCATTGGATCGTTCTCATGGAAGAAGTGAGCTGGATTAGTCTCATTTCTTGTTGGAGTTGCAAAAACAAGAAGACTTTATAGAGTTGTTAAAAAAAATGAATTCACTTGTCTTAGGAATTGGTCACATGTTGATGTTTGATTTGTAGAAATTTGCTTCTAGCTATATCTTAGGATATTCTTTAAAAAAAAATTGGTCTTCAAGGCTTCAAGGCTTCAAGGAACTGAAAGCAATAGAAAATGTACACATGATTTCGTTTTTTTGATTTTGTGCCAAGATGATGAAGCAATCGTCGTTCTGTTGCTGCTCTCTATACAATGCTAACTCACCGTACAATAATTTCAATGAATCTTTGTCATTGAAATTTTCTCTTCAAAGGAATGAGGGTGCTCAAATAATTTATGAAGTACAAGCTCATGGCTCGTATAATGCAATGGTTGTTTGTTTAGTGAGTTGTAGTCATCAATTAGATATGTGTGGTCACTCACTCGTATGGAGTTTACGAAAGCTTGTTTTGGAATTCAATTTTAGAACATTGATTGTCGTTGTTTAGTATTAGGATTTTAGGGTTTAGGGTTGGTTCAGAATGAATTGGAGAGGTCGAGGAAGCAGGTTTTTGAGGATATGTTATTTTCCCAGGAATGTAGAGCAAGGCAGAGATGGAAGACGTTGATGAATTCATGGGGGGTCAAGCACAAGAGAACGTATTAAGATTGTTTTTAATGGATCCCATTGATGTCCATTCTCAGCCATGGCAATGGTTGTACACACTAGGACATCGTTGCACTAATGCCAACACTTTGCCTAAATTCTATTGGCACCATTCCTCGCCGGTGCATCTCCACTGATGCTTTGAAACCCTAAACCTGCGAGCCCTCTAACCATTTTACGGGGTGTTACAAGGTTGAAGTGTATTGCTAATCCTTGGGCTTGTAATGTAAATTGATCCTAACTAAGTATAAATGCCAAATTTTTGGCAAAATCTAGTGCATGATGATGTATGTTAGATAGCTGGCTTGGAGGGTGAAGATTTGCAAAGACTACCTTCGAGTGCAACTCTTCTTGTGTCTCTCGCAGGTTTGTGCTCTGGCCATGCCTATCAGTATAATATTTTTATGAAATGACCTTGATTCAACTACTTATCTGCATTCTATGTGTGGATAATGACGGTTATACGGCAAAGGATTCATGGTTTGAAATTGACCAAATTAACTCATCCTATTGTGAAAAATCAATAGATGAGACCATATGTTATGTCACCAGAATCAATGAAGAATGTTGCCCGTAGTAGGCAATTGATTAATAAATTTGAAAAACTTAATTTAAGATTAAGAAAAAATATTTGAAAAAAATTGAAGATTAAGAAAATCTATTAAGAAAATCTATTTGAAGAAAATTTAAGATTAAGAAAAAAGTCTTCTTATAATCTAAAAATTGTTAAAAGAACCATGAGGCCCAATTTGGTACTTGCAAGGTTAGGAAGAGCAGCTAATGGTTAATATCATGAAGGTTGGATTCATGGCAAATAGGATAGCTAAAATGTTTTGCGGAAAAGTAGCAGTGTTTTCCAGAAGTCATTGGATTATAAATGACAGGATTGCAAATTCTACTTTTGATCAAGTGTTGTTTCTACAACCTTCTGACGTGCCTGTTGCGGCTCCCAAGGAGGTACTGTCATTGGACTTTCTTCCAAATCTATTATAATGTATCTTCTAAACTTTGAATGGAAAAGGATACTCCAGTAGTGTAATGCAGCTAATATACATTTGTTAAAACGATCTTGAGGTAGTTACAACCGAGATCAATTTGATTATTCTTGCTTTTAATGGAAGTGTCATATCTATGTTGTCTTTAATATTCTTAAAAGTTGTACGTTGTGATGTAGTTGAGACTTGAGTGTAGAGATATGACATTACTCCACCCGTTGGTGGCATATACTATTGCACCCAACGTCTCTTCATCTTCAGCGTGATTGCTTGTATTCAAACTAGGGGATACAACATTGCATCAAGTCAAATCAAGGTTGAAATTGGTTCTTAGTGATGATTTCTCTAGCATTGGATATTCATGTAAACCAAGAACTAGTCATTTGTTGTATTTCAGAGAAGTAAATTATTGATACAAGTCCATGTGCACTTTTTCTACCATCTTATTTCCTTTCTTAATATGGTAAGTAGGTCTTAAGAGTGTAGACAACCGTCTATCCTTTTTGTAATATTTTTTATGATCAAATTTGTGCTTAACCCGCTTGATAAGAACTTATTCTTTATGTGCATTTTTCAAAAGTCTCATGTAGTTTTAAAGAATTTGGTATCCGAATAGTAGTGAAGGAGTTGCTTTTGTGGATATGTTGGATATCGTAGCCTATGTTGGAAAATATTTTAAGAAATTAGAATTGTTTCCAGAAGTGCAAAGTTGAGCACATGTAGAGCGGGTGGGTCTCAATGGCAAATTTCTTGTTGGATCAAACTAGTTCTTTTGATATAAGAGGGAATGCAGTTCAAGATATAAGAGGGAAAAATACAATTTAGAGTCTAGCAAGATACTATAACAGGCCTGCCTACAAGCGACAAGAGTCTAGTGACCAGTCTTAATACTCAAATTGCACCTCAAGATCTTCTAGCTTGGCACCTCCAAAATTCCGCCATCCAATTTACGCAAGGTAGGGATTTCAAAGTGGTTTGATTTTTTCCTCTTTTTACACAAGATTTGAAAGCAGTCTTTATTTAATTGGCAAATTTCAGATGGACAATGGAGTAATGGCCTGAGTATGCTGTTGTGGCAAGCAGGACTACACCCAACTTATTATTGGATTGCTCTTCAGGTGCAAATTCCACACAAATTGACATTAGAGAGAATTTGGGGCCAAGGGAGGGCCGCGAGTTCCCATGAGTTCTCCACAAGTTCTGCGCAGTCCCTGACTGCTGAAACTGCGCCACCGCAGCAGGGTGACATGGCCAAACTTCGGCCACATCAGATTTTCAAAAAAAATAAAAAATAAAAAAATAAAAAAAATATTTTTTTTTCTTAAAATGAAATTTGGGAAACTATTTATTTATTTATTTTCCTTCTGACAGCCCATATCACTGTTCACAGCATGGGGACAGATTGGGGAACGGGCCTGAAACGGCCCTCCTTTGGCCCCAAATTTTTTCTAATGCGTCAGATTATGGTTTGCTCACAAGTTGCCTCTTAGCGTCTTTAGATTGCACGGTTTGAAATAACAGGCTTGAAAAAACTAGCTAAAATTTGTGTCAACTTCATGTCAATAGGGATGAGATGACAAGCTTAAAATATTTTTTATGCATGCCTAATATATTTGAGGTAATGGGTGTTCAATCCACCTCTAATAGATAATGTGAAAGTTTTTACTTTGGATTGATTTTTATCATGCCGCACAGTAGCCATGTAAGCACCACCTCTTGTTCATTCTTGTTAGTTGAACTCATGCAAAGTCAAGTTTGTTTCCTATTTTGAGTGCATTTTCATAAAGGGCATGTATAACCGTGAAGGACATGTCAACAAGAGTTCACAAAGCGAGGCTTTCATGTGGCTCTATTAGATTCTAACTTCTACTCTTAAATAATATTTTCAAATTTATGGAGCTTTAGTATTTGTTTAAAATGCTTGAGAAAGCCTTATGTAACTAGAAAGTGTGTCCCTTAGGCAAGTTGGTGTTGTATGAAGAGTACCCCAACAGGCCAACTAGGTAGATGAGCAGGTCGAAAGTGCACTTTGAAAGATGGTGAGAGGTTCTTGCTACGAGCCATTGAGGTAGCCATCCTTCTGGAGTCATATGCGTTTTTTCTCCTGATGTATTCTACTTCTACTTTCTAACATTTCAATAGATATTTGTCTTATTTCATCTATGAATTCTTTTTCCTAGGTCTTACTACAACTGTTGAAATTATAGCAAAGTTTGTAAACACTCTTCCTTTTATAACTAAAATTGATTCTTTTGGTGAAACTAGCAATATGGTTGAGCTCTAGTATTGAAGATGAGAACCAAAATCTGGTTGATTTCATGCTGCAACAAAGATGATTCTAACCTGCATATTGCTAAACTACATAACAAATTGCTCATGGATGGTCCATTGCATATGCTGAACTCGTGAGGTGTCTAGAGCTCATAGTGAGTGCTCTTTCACTATAAGAAACAAGTGTTTTCCAATGTCTAAGCATATGGATTTTGCTGGACATCCAATGCAACAATCCATGTTTTTATGTCAACAGTGACATTCAATACAACATGAAGATGAAATTTGTATGCTTAGATACGGATTTCTTATAGTGTTTGTATCTTAGTATATTTAGGAGCTCAGCTATCTGTTTATACACATTTTGGTAGTTCAAAGTTTTTTGTTGTATGTATTTTAGTTGTTGCCAACTACACGGGCATATCATGGACAAAAAAGGGAGCAAGAGATTCTAGGAGTGATGAAGATGATGAAACAATGTTGCAAGTTGGAGCAGTTGTGCTTACAATATCCAATTAATTCAGATGTATTACAAAAAAGCTAGAACAATTGTGAATTTCAATGCCAAGAATCATTGGAACTAAGGTCATATTTGTTATACTGAGACTTTTCACAGTCTCATTTTTATCCTCAACTCAAGGATAAACCGCTTTATCTCTTTACTAGTATTTTTTATAAATAGGTAGCAACACCAACTTTTAGAATTTCATTGTAGAATTATTATTTTAGCATTATTTATTTTTGGTTTCAATTACTATTTTTTAAATGAACTTTCTAATAACTAGCATTATGTTTCAAAATCTGCAAAAAGTCTCAATATAATAAATATGGCCTTCACTATGAAGATGTTCACAAGATATTATGGTCTAAAGCATCCAAACAAGCATTTGAGCACAATTTCTACTATAAACTTGCCTTAATTCTTATTGACAATTGAACAAAGAATTGAGAACTATATATTGTGTGTGTGTGAATAAACTATGAGTTTTTTAAATGTTGATTATAGGTGTAATTCAAAATTGTATGTGTTCAAGTCATTTACATTTTATGCAAGAATCTATGGGGGGTTGCAATTATGTGTAAGGTGTGTCACCTATTTGTGACAATGTTAAGTGTTTTAGCATATGCGGCTAATTGAGTGATAGTGGAAGGCGACACTTAGGGCAAGTTATTGCAAATGTTATAAGGTTTTAAAATTTTCAATGTCAAAGTGGTTTGCTAAAAATAAGTTCTAAAAATAGATTAATTAATTTTATTTGGTTGGATACATTTATACCTACTCAAATACCTTTTGAGTCATTCAATTTCAACTTATGAGATGAAAATTATGAGGAGTTTTGTTTTGAGGGCAATGAAGGCAAAAAAAAATTGAAGCTGTTTTTGTCCACAATTTTTACATACATACATATATATATATATATATAATGCATATTGCTTATTAGAATGCTTTCACCATTGGATGAACAAATACTACATTTGAAAACAATAGTACCCTTGGCACAATTCACTTCAAATAGTGACTTCCCTATTTCAACATAAAGTCCTAGAAACGACTAGAATAAATAAGTAAATTGAAAGTTCTTAATTTAGAAGAAAAAATTCATGAAAATTTTGAAAATACTCAATCTAAAATCTATTTTAGAAGAAATTTATAATTTTTTGGCTTAGCAATATTATTGATAAATATTGACTATTGTAATGGTAGATTCAACCACATAAACATGATTTAATGGTCTAAATTAAAAAAAATATAGACGTCATTGAATTATTCTTAAAAATTGTATTTATCTTCCATTGTTACAATAATTGTGTTTTTTGGGGGGTAAGTGATCTCTCTACTAGCGTTGTTGATTATGTTCTCTGATTCTAGAAGGAATGGCCATTTGCCAATCATTATTAGAATAAGAGAATATAATTGATTCTACTAGGGCAATCCTCCTCCCTCCAAAATTGACCACAATCTTGCAAATTTGGTCTAATTTACTCCATGAGTCAATTGTATGTGGTTAAATTTGTAAAACATATAAGATGAGTGTAATATAATCTTTATATGCCACTCAGTGGTTATTAATTTTTTTATATTAAAACTAAATATATAAACTTGTAGGTATTTTATTGATATTTTGAAATTTATTGATTGATTTTTTGGATACATAAATAAATATCATAAAGCACAATTTGGACATATCATTTATGCATACAATTTTTAAAATTAAACTTTGTACTTTTAATTATGTTTTTTACACCTACCAAAATATATTAAAATTTATAAAAGAATTGATGCAACATTTTATTTTTTTATTTTTTCTATGTTGTTATTTGGTGGCATGTCATTTTGTCCACACTCTTTCTTGTATGTGAAGCTAGGTGATGACAAAATGAATGTATAGCAGTCGAAGAAGTATTTTTCGTGGTCGGCTCTCCCATACTCAAGCTTGACAAGTGTAGCTATAGAATAACGCGGCAGCAAGGTTGCAACATATATATTGTTGCGCCCCAAAAGACCAAAAAAGGTTGCTGCGAGAAACATATAATATTTTTAATTTTAAAATAAACTTTTGGCTTGTTATAAACTTCATTAATTTAGTCAATTACGTGCAGGTGTGTTCGCACCCCTTGGATTAAATTTTTTTTTAATTAAAGATATTTCTATAAATAATATAAATAAATATTTCATCTTTTAATATAATTAAAAATACCATAATCCGAAACAAATAAATTAGAATTTAGTTTAAAGTAACCTAATTTATATCCAGAATAAATTTTGAAAAGAAAAAAACTTCTATATTTTATATTTTATGATGAAAATTAAGAATTTGAAAAAAAATGAGAATTGTTAATTCTAATGGTGAGAATGTTCTTGTATGTAATTGGTATGCTTTTTGGATTTATATTTGAATTTTTTAGAATTGAATTCAAAAATTGATTTTATATATTTTTTTCACCTTCATTTCTCACAAAATAAAACTCCTCATAACTTTGACTTTATTATTTAGAATTGAATGGTTCAAATATTTTGAGTAGATATCAATCTAACTTTTGCAATATTAATTGGAATGACTATAAACAAAGATTCATACATAGAGTAGGATGACTAGCATCCATCCTAAAAATTAGATGCAAAATTTTTCAAATTACAAAGTTTGATTGAGTCTTCAAAAAATCTTAAGTGGAGTCATTAGTTCTTTAGGGGGGGTTTAAATGACTTTTAAAAATCAAATTGTACCACATACAATGAAATTAATAATATGAATGGAAAATCATGAATTAAGTTTTTTCCTTGGTTTAATCTTTAAAGGACCAAAGGACCATTCAACATATGCAAGAAATCTTATGTAGGTTTGTATAAAAGCAATTTTTAATGGATGTTCACAAATTTTGACACAAGGTGTAAACATGTATTCACTTGATAGGAGTATAATTTTTATTGCAATTGGGTGTGTGGATCAAAAACTATGCTTCTAAAAAAAATAGGTAGTTTAGGAAGAACGGGTAGTTTACACTACAACAAAATAGATGTTTTAAGACTGCAAAATATGACTGTAGTGAGTCGTAAAATCTCAAAATATGACTCCCATATAAATCACTATAGATGACATGCAATATGACTGAGTCTAGTCATTATTGACTAGTCATATTTTTAATGAGTCATATTTGTAGTCATCTAGATTGAGAGCATAATACACCATATTTTGCCAACGTGGCGTATATGTTGACTACCCTTGAAGTTTTGACTTTCTCTTGAGTTGCCCGAGCAAAGGAAAAAAATCCTACGTGGCATATGACTCTATGTAGTCATATTTTTGGCTGACATGGAATATGACTACAATGAGTCATATTTGGGTTGACATGGCATATGATATTATGATTTTGTACAGTCATATTTTTGGTTGATGTGGAATATGACTTTTGTGAGTCATATTTTCTATTGATGTGATAAATGACTCTTGTAAGTCATATTTTTTTGTTGATGTAATAAGTGATTTTTATGAGTCATATTCTCTGTTGATGTAGAAAATGACTTTTATGAGTCATATTTTCTATTGATGTGGAATATGACCTTTGTAATTCATATTCTCTACTGATGTGAATTATGGCTCTTGTAAATCATATTTCTGTTGATATGGAATATAACCCTCATGAGTCATTTTAAAAAAATGTAAAATATGACTGTTGTGAGTCATATTTTTGGTTAATGTGACAATTTCTATGGAGTGTTATTAATAATTTAATGATTGAATGTAGTCATATTTAAAAAAATATAGAGTTACATTTTGGTATAATCATGAGTATTATGTGACTACAGCCAATTATGTTTTGGCCAAGATATATTGTAAAATATGACTCAAGCAAATGAAATTCCATATTAGTGAGAGTTGCATTTCTTAGATTTGTGTGTAGTTTGTAATTGGAATAACTAAGGTTTATAAAATAGCTTATGTCATGAACTACAATCATATTTTTCATACATTCAAAATGAACATGACGCATTGCAATCATGCACCAACATGGTTTAGCAACTAAACAAAAGACTCTATCAAATTAAAAACAAGTACATATGATTTTTGAGATGCACAAGAGACACTTACACAAAAAAATACAAGAAAGAATATGACTCTTTTCAGTGACATTTATTAGTCACTAATACAAAATATATCACAATGACATTTTATAAATGTAGATTCCCACACACTTATAGGACATGTATTCCTTACAAAGATGTGAAAATGTTGCTTTTCTAATATTGTAAGTAGCCTCCAATAACTTTATTCCAGCTTCTAGTGCCTATATATACAATCAACAAGGTTAATTTCAGTGAATAAACAATATAAATCAACCTTCAAAGATTTAAGGCAACACAAAATATGTAGTATAAATTTAAGATTTAAAAAAAAACATAGCCAGTTAACCACTATATTTTTACAAATTGGAAATAAAAAAGACAAAAGAATAACACCATAACTACTATATCTTTAGAAATTACAAGTAAGTAATAAGAAATAATGACATCATAACTATTATTTCTCTAGAAATTACAAATAGACAAGAAAAAAGAATAATAATAGTGATAGAAGAAACAAGAAGCAAAAGATAACAAGTGCTAAAAGGTAAGATGCAACAAGATGCAACAAGAAGTAAGAAGAAGCCAAAATTAAGATGTAACAAGAAACAACAAGAAGCACAAATTAAGATGCAACAAAATGCAACAAATAACAAGAAAAAGCAAGAAATAAGATGCAATAAGAAGCAAAAAGCAACAAAAGCAAACAAAGAGTATAAACTAAGAAACAACAAGAAACATGAACTAAGAGGCAACAAGAAGCAAAAATTAAGAAACAAAAAGAAACAAGAACTAAGAAACAAAAAAAGCAAAAGCTAAAAGGTAGCAAGAAACAAGAACTAAGAGGCAACAAAATTTAGGAGACAACAAGAAGCAAAGAAGAAGAAAAATAGTCAAATGTTGCACTTTGAAGGGGAGGTACAAAAAACAACGGCTAGGATTTCAAAACCCTAAATTAGTGGCGGCTAGGGTTTCAAAATCCTAAATTAGTGGCAGCTAGGGTTTTAAAATCCTAAATTAGTGGCGGCTAGGGTTTCAAAATCCTAAATTAGTAACGGCTAGGGTTTCAAAATCCTAATCATATAACTTGTCTTAGTCATGCGCATGACTTGTTCTAGTCATGTGACTTGACTTAGTCACACAACTGACCAAATATGACTATATTAAGCAACTAAGCTATTTTAATAATCAAATTTGATCCAAAGTGAATACATGTTGACACTACAACTCTACAAAATGCTTAAAGGAAAATTGCAAGGCCTTAAGTACCTACAATTATAGAAAAAAAGTGTACAAAAAGTGTAGGAGTGAAAGTATTTAATAGAGGTGCTATTTAAATGCATCTTTGAAGTAAAACAAGAGATTATACTTTTATAGTCTAAGTATATCCTTGTAAGAACATCCAAACAACCATCTTTAATTGCAATACAAGCATGCACATGCCTACAGTGAGCCTTAATCTTCATATGAATAATTTTGTAACTTATATAGGGTGTACAGAGACCCTCTAAAATATGGCTTGTATGACATTGTTGTGAACCTTCCAAATAAATAAACAAACTTCAATACATAATATGTATGACTGTTTTTACTATATCCTTGAGATAAAACATGCACAATCATGTTCTTTATTGTTGAGCTAAGTCTTAAGTTGGATATTTAAGTATTATTCAATTGGCATTCTAATCATTGAACAAATTTTTTTTAATGATAAACCATAAGTGGTTCACATCTTAATTAAAACTGACAAAAACTATAAAAATTAGAAGTTTGAGGTGGTTTTGGATGGTTTTGGCCAATCCAAGCCAAAGCTCTAGACTTCCAAATCCAAGTTGAAAATTTCAAATTTTTGATAGCTTAAATTGCAGAGTGTTGCATGCCTATTCAAAAATAGTAAAATCTTTAAAGTGGGATATTTTTAGCAAAAATTATGGATGGATAAAATTCTATCTCTTATATTTTTTTCAAGACTTTATCTAACATTTTCTTCTAGCCTATAAGTCTAAATTCACTTTTGCATTTAAGACTGCATTGTAAATGTCATCTAAATGTAAGGTCCCTTTCTAGCTTGAGTTAGATGAATTTTGATGTTTTTAATCTAAAACTAATGCTCTTGATTATCCGATTTTATTATAGTCTATTTTCTTTATTTTTTTTCTTTATTTTTAAAAGTGTGATATATTCTTGAAAACCTTTAAAAATTACCTAAATGATTTTGAATTCAAAGTCGGATTTTAATAAACTCTTAAGTTTGAATTAAACTTCTAATTTTTAATATAATTATGATTTCTACCAAAAAAATAACAAAGTGCCAAATTCAAGGACATGCCTCAAAATCCATTTCCACCTCATCCCCATTTTTCAACATGCATATTATGGTTGTATCATAAGGCCTACCTTGATTCATTTTTGTTGCGTTTATCAAAATCATTCCAAAACTACTATTTCTAATACAAGTACCAAATTTTAGAAAAAAAAAATTTTGAAAAAATGTAACCGTAGGATCTTGTATTAAACTAGTTTGAGAAGTTGTCAAAAAAAATTCAGAAATTTCCATCGTGAGAATTGCAAGATAATAGTATTTGAATTGAATAAAATCCAGGCAACTGCACTTCACAAGATCACATTTGTATGAAAAAATGTCCAAAATTGTGGTACTTCTTTGGATTCATTCTTCAAGGCAAGTTGGCTACATGCTTGAAAGTTTTCAAATTATTTGGAATTGTAAAACATGTAAGAAAAAAATAGTAAGTAGAAAGTGGTAGAGAATGTTCAAAACACTAAACCATTAAGAATTTAAATATGGAATTGAAAAATGACAATTCCAACGGTTGTAATGTTGTAACAAAATATCTAAATCCAATATTTCTGGGTTTTTTTCAAATATATTGAAAATTGAGTTAAATAAAGGACTTCAAAGTTTATTTTAGAATAAAGATTCTATAACTACCCTCAAAATAAAACTCTTCATAACTTTCATTTCATTAATTGAAATGGAATGATTAAAAGCTTCCCTTGTATGTATAAATCTAAAGAACCAATTTTATATTTTAATTTATTTTTAAGTGATTTTTAAAGAATTTTTTTCAATTGCCCAAATTGCCCGTTGACCAATGAAAACGACATATCATGCAATAGTTTTTTAACCACATAGTCAATAGTTATGAAAATTGTTGGGCCTTAAAGCTACTCCTTGGGCACATTTTGTGTGAAAATTTCAAAGAAAAAAAGAAAAGAGTTCCAATTGTAGTGAGCTGCCTAAAATTGCTATATTGTCAAAAAACAGTGTTTGATCCTTTAGGGGTTAAATAACGACTTTTACAATAAGGTGTATAAATTCTATCTGTGATTGAATTTTTTTCTTTCAACATATATCTTTCTATTTCTCTCTCTTGACTTTTTCCAAAAAAATTATATATTTTTTTATTTTTTCCTCTTTTTTTGGATTATTTTAGAATTGCAATCTTTGATTTCAATTACTATTAATTAATCTTTTTTAATTCTAGAAGTCAAACAGTTGTAATGACATAATCCTCATAAGTGCTAAATAAGTATCTATTGAAGACTTTAAAATTTATGTTGGTCAACTATGCATATAACAATCAACAATATTTGTTTAGTACAAAGTCAAAATTCTATAAAGAGGTCAACTTAGTCTCTTAACTATGCCCAACAGCCCAAAGCTTTAAATAGCAACTTGGAACTTCTACTTCTACTTCAAACTTTTAGACTTTGAATACAAATGGCATTTCTCACTTACTCCTGCTTTATGAATACTCAAGTATGAATTTTTCTTACACTCTTTTTTTTCTCCTTAAATTAGATTTTATTCAAGCTTCAAGTATTTTTTCTAAGCCCCACAATCTTCAATCTACATCACTAGTTAATTGCATTAGATTTCACTTTGTATCAACTAATCTAATTAGCTTTTAATTTGTATAAGCCACCACAATCAATCAACATAATTAGTTAATCTGCTAATGCAACCAATCTATTAATGTACTAACTAGATGTAGATTCATGTCCTCATGACTTAAAGTATTTGTTAAACAATATTTTTTCTCTCCCATTAAAGAAATCAACAATCTCTATGTTTGAACCAATACTTTATAGGACTATCTTTGTCACTAAATATATATTTCAACTTGAAAAAAATCCGCCATAAAGAACCAAAACATATTTAATATGCATTTTGAGATCCTTTTCCTATGCTTTCCAACAAAATGGGCCGGGAATGAATCCATCTATTGTCTCATGTTGTTAATTGTTTCACTTTTCTCTACTTCCTTTGTAACCCCTATGAGAAATTTAAATTTATTAATTAAAATATAAACATATGCCACTCCAAATATTTGAACACAAATTCTATAATAGGCACAACATACAACAACAACAAATTTTCAATAGGCATGAAATAAAGTTATGCCTACACCCTAAGGAATGAGATCTACAACCAAAATACTAGAAGGTCATCTTAGATTGACCCCCTTTTCATTGGACTATCCAAAAAGTTAAAAAAATGACTCCCCCCTTAAATATGACTAAAGCAAAAATATAACTAGATGCTCTCCAAATATGTTACCTGTCCAAATTTTCCATTAGTTGCCCCAAAAGGAGATAAAATGACTATTAAAAAAATGTGACTGCAAAATATGACTCCTCCCAAAATATGACTACAAAATATGACTCAAGCAAAAATATGATTGGTTGCTCTTCAAACATGTTACTTGCTCAAAAAGAAGAGAAAAAAATGACTATGAAAAAAAATGTGACTGCAAAGTATGACTCCTCAAAAAATATAACTACAAAATATGATTCAAGCAAAAATATGACTAGGTGCTCTTCAAACATGTTCCCTGCCCAAATTTTCCTTGGGCTACCCCAAAACAAAAAAATGTCACTACCAAAAATATATGACTATAAAATATGACTGACACAAAAATATGACTAAACGTTCCCTGAATATGTTCCCTATTGTTCCCTATAGTTCCCTATAAAGTACTTAGTCGTTCCCAATGGACATATACTATACGCCCATGAAGTACAAGGCCAAAATATGACTGGCAGTCATATTTTTTTCCAAAATGTTGGCCTCCCAAAATATGACTGTGAGTAGTCGCCAGTCATCCCCAGTCATATTTTTGCAGTCATAAAATGCAGGTTTTGTTTTAGTGTTAGATAGTTTAAAAATCTTTTGCTAAATTCTATAACTATTTTTAAACTTTGATAGGTATATAGCTAATATGATGTAGGGTGCAATTGTCAAAAAAATAACAATGCATAGTGCAAAAATTTTACTTTAAGAGGAATTAAAGTCAACTAGCCCTAGTAAAAAAGTATTCTTCTAACTTCAAACACTATATGGTAGAACCACCCATTACCAACCAAGCCCTGGTACCCAACTTGTAGGGTGCAGCTATTTCCAACCAAGGCTGGAACAAGTTTCCAACCAAAGTTTGGAATGTGATTTTTTTTCCTTTGCAAAGTTGGGACACATGTCCTGATGTAGTGAACAAAAAGGTAGGAAGTACTGAGCAGAAAAGTAGTTCTAAAATTATCAGAGTTAGAAGACTCTATATATTGGGTAAAGGTTGAGACCAACTTTTGGCTTTCAAAATTCATAGTAATTTGAATTTAATGAAAAAAATCACAAAAAATTGGCAATGCACATCATTTCTATTTTTCTACAAAACAATAAATTTACATTGACTTCCACTACTCCAGAACATGTACAAAATTATTTAAGTGGTCGACTATGGGTAGTTCTACCATAATCTTTCAATCTTTGTGGTAATTTTTTTTTTTAAATTCCACACATTTTCACAGAAATGTGGTATAAATTTATATGATTAAATTTTTCTTAAATCACTTTTTTCTAGTGCCCTACATAGTGACAATTTTTGACAATTTTTGCACAAAATGTGCCTTAGTTCTTTAAGGGTTAAAGATTTAACTAATGAAAGTGCAATTTAAGGATGTGGATCAATTGTGATTGGTTAATCATATAATTGAAGCAAGAATACTAAATATTTATTTTTTTTAAATATCATTTTAGTAAATTTAAATAAACAATACAACATACGTGATTTGTTCGATGTTTAGTATTGAAATACTATCTTTTCACTAATATTTAATCTTTCAAAGTTATTGCTAGCCAATCGGGTTGATATACACCTTCTACTATCAAATGATTTTTTTTTGCATTTTCTTCTAGAGTATTTTCTAGAGGTAAACGTATGAATCTCCATGTTGTTTTATGTACATCATAAATTACAAATTGTGGTTGACATACTCTAAAAGCTATCAAATCACCACTACTATACACTTCATATTTAATCATTCCTTTTTGCCAACGATTTTTAAATAACTTGAGTGCATATACCTCAGGCATAATACCATTTTCAACAAGAGCATAATTTCCGTTTGGTGTACCATCTTCATCTAATAGTACTTCTATGATGACTACATTTTTATAATTTTTGGTAGTCAATGTTGCTTCACGTGTTATCGCATATATTCTATTATTTGCTACTTTTACAAGTTTAGGCGCCTCTGGGATTTGTATACTTCCTATGCCATGTAATAAAAAGCGATGTATCAAATGTTGATATCTTTTTTTTCCACAATTGATGTAAAAAATAGATGGTAATTCATCATCTACAGTTTTTTCTGGACAAGGAATAACTTGGAGTCCTCCAAAATACAATCTATAATTTATAACAGCACAATTTCCATACCCTCCTGTATTTTCAAAATGGTTTGTTTTGGTATGTTCAAAATGATCAAAATGATTCCATATCTTATCAACAGAACTATAAATTGCAAAATTTACCATATATATTGGTCTTTCCTTTGGTATTTTTTTTCCATATTTTTGGGCGTGTTCTATTATATTTGTTGCAGTAGGTTCAATTTTTTCACATCCAAGAATAAATAATCGATAATTTTGATCTTTTGCATTTGAAAAACTCAAATATCCAATTTTTTTCTTAAATACTTTAAAAGGAATAGGTGGTAAAAACATATATTCATGAGTCAAAGGATTTATAATGGTAAGTAAACTCTGATCTTTCTCATGAATATATTCATTGAGTTTTTGAGTGTCGTAAAACACCCACTTATAATTTATATGAATCATAGATTTTGCTGGTTTTTTACTATCTAATACAATAAGTCCATCATTTGTAGCAATTACTCTTGCAATTATCGGAGACTTTATCCACTCTAAAGATGGCATTATAATCCAACCCTTTTGATTACAATCTTTGCCAATGTCATCTATATCTTCATAATTTCTATAATCAAAAGCTAAAACTTTTTTTGTTGATGTATTCAACATAATTGGAAAGTATCTATTGTAAATCTTTAAATTATCATCCATATATAATTTAGGATTCCAAATGTTAATTTTTGATGTAGCAACACTATTTTGGTAATTGTGCATAATATTCCAAGCTTCAATCTTTTGCAAGTTGGAGAATATGTGCATACAAACGCCAATCAAATGTGGATTCTCCATGTTTTTCCATTCAAGAGGTATAGGTTTATTTATGTAAGTCATAGCAATGTCTAGTAATGGAGAATTTGGAGTGGTTTTCCATCTATAGTTGTTATTAGGTTGTGAATTCAAACCTACTTCAAAAGTTGTATTAGTATTGAGACCCTGTAGAGTTCTACTCATTGATTTGTTTTGAGCATCTATAATTTTACTTAATTCTTTGGTTAATTTGAAGCTTTTCGATTTGAATAGAGTATTTCCGTTTTGAATTATTTTAACTTTTTTTGTATTCAAAAGTGAAAATCTCTCTTGATTTGGTGCATTTTTGGTTTTAGTATCATAGGACAAAATAAATTGCGATGGAACTTCAGACAAATCCATGCATTTATCTTCATTCAAAATGTAACCATTGGCTTTATTATTATGTGATGGTAAGGAGTCTTCAATTGTTGATAAACTTAGTAGGACTTCTGGCTCTGAGGTTTCACTAACATCAGTCAAATCAGGATCATAAAGTTCAAGGGCTTTAGAAGTAGAAATTGCATATGCATCTCCTAGTTCTTGTGATGCCTTTACATCATCTAATTCTACTATAAACTTAGCTTCATCATCTACTTCTTCAATTATCCTTGTATCTTCTTCAACTTCATCTATTTCAATTCTATCAAGATAATCTTTGGGACTTAATGAATTAAATGAGTTAAAATTTGATGTGTTTGGATCAAAATGTGATGATGTATCAGAATTGAAGTTTGGTGTATATGAGTCAAATATATTTGATACATTTACATGCTCAAAATTTGATATATTTAAATCAAAAACTGATGTATCTATGTCAAACATTGATATATCAACTTCATTGAGTGAAGGAAAGAGTCCAAGATTACTAAGTTCCCTTATTAAGTATTCAAAATCTTTACCAGAACCATCTATTGGAGAATTAGGAGGTTGAGGTTGTGGAGTTGGGGGCAATTGAGGAGATACTACCACATTCAATTTTCCTATTTCATTGTCTTTCATATCGATAAGCTCATACAATGTTTTGAAATTTATTCCTAAAATTGTATTGATATGTTGATTTTTTTCTAATGTCTTATTCAGAACACGCTTAAGAATGTCTTTAGATTGAGGTGACAAATCATGACGGTGTTCATTGCGATTTTGTTTTCTTAAGCGCCTTGGTTTATCTTTGTAGTTTGTTATGTCAGGCTTGTAAGATTGAGCACGACTTGAATTTGAACGAGGCTTACGTGGTATATTAACAAAATCATCTATTGAGTTTACAATACACAAATTTCTTTCATATCTACGGTTGTAATCTTTATTGAATGATTGAGTGTTTGGAGAATCCAATGATGTCTCTTCTATGTCATCAATATTGTGAATATGGTAATCTAAGTTATTATCACAATATAGAAAATCATTTGAACTACTAGTACTTACAAATAATTCATTATGATTTCTATTTGTGTACGCCCCTACATTGGTTTGACTAAGTCTCTCTAAACTATTTGAATTGAGTTCATTGATAATATCTAAGTATTTGTTATTTTTATCATATTGCAATTGATGTTGATAAATTCTTGTGTATTGTTTGTTATTTTGGATAAGGCTTTCTAGAAAACTAAGGCTCCCTGGACTTAATGAACCAGGATCAGCTAGTCCTACATAATCTATAGTAGACAAACTTGTTGAATCTTTATCAAAACCATCAAATGAATGATGAGCATCTTTCAAAACATGTGTCATGTTGATTCTATAAGGTATTTAACATTATAATTTTGATAAGTATTTGTACTAAACAAGATTTGTCATTTTAATGATACTTTATAATTATAGTGAATAAAGATCTTAAAAATGTAAAATTTTCTTTGAGTTAATTATAAATTATTTTTTAACTATTTAAGAAACTATTTTTTAACAACTATAAATTTTTTGTTAATATAACATTTAAAAATAAGCTGCAAAATTTTCAAAATTTAAAATGGTTTTGTATAAGTAAATAATCATTCAAAGAATGAATTAATAAATATATAGAATGACGGTAGCCTATTTGACTAACTAGATCCTATAATTTATTTTTTATTGATAAACTTATAATTTAAGTTTCATTATGTTGGTTGAAAACTAGTTATACTTCAATACATATAATGAATTAATGATTATAAATATCCAAATAGATGTATAATTAAATTCTCTATAAATAATTAATGATCACATTATTTTTTAATACATTCAATATTTTTATAAAAATTTAATTATTCAAAAATTTAATTTAAAGTATATATAACAAATGAATGAATAATGCTTTAAAATTATGGTATTGATATTTTTTAAATTAGTTTTGGAAAACAAACAAAATATTAAATGTAAAGACATTTTAAGCCAAAGTATAAATTAATATCATTTAATCTATGTCAATTAAAAAAATATTTGTACAAAATTAATACAATTTGTTTCTGACATTCAATCCAATGAGAGAAATAATTATAATAAATATATGATAGTTCATCAGTTTAGTTTAAAAAAATATAGAAAATTTATCTACTTTTTTCTTGTGACACCTATAATTATATTAACTTCGAAAGTAATTAACATGTTCAAAATAGTATACTGTTATGATTTGAGTTTTTTTTCTTAAAATAACTTATATTTGATAGGAAGATAGTTTGGTCTATATTTGATATTCATCATCATTTTAATCCATATCTTATTTTAGAAGAAAAAATGATTTTCTTACAAAAATCTTTCAATATTTCTAAAAAATCCTAAAGTTATATTATATATATTTTATTCACAACATGTAGATAAAATATGATATATTGTAATTTATCTTTTGTAAATTTGAAAGATCATGACTTTTCATACATCATTGATTGTTGGCTAATCTAAATGTTTGAATCATTGTCAACAATTTTACAACTTTCTTATTTGACATCAAACTTCAAATTAATCAATTATTTTTATAATTATATATTGTAAGCTTATACTACTAAAGAAAATTTAAATGTTTGAAATATAATTTTAAATCAAAACTTAGAATTCCATCTAAAATTGATTACACCCCATATACTAGGACTTTGTTGCTCTCTAAGCTACTACTACTGTTCATTGAAGATTGAAAATTTTGGGGCTCTATTTTTGGCTCATGAGACTGTAGAAGAGGAATTTGATCCTCACATGGATGTAGGAATATGCAAAGATTGATCCTAAGAATAGGTTGTCTTTCCGCATAAAATAATTATGCATTGGAATAACAAACGCAAATAAAAGCCACAATGATTGTAGAGGTGAGTTGATCACATACGCCAATGGATTAAGCGCTTCCATTGGAAGTGATCATTGTTGAAAGTTAAATTTTGCTTTTCCAACAAAACTCTATAGATGTCACATGCAATAGTTTTGGCACAATTCTAAACAAAAGCATTTGAAAGGTAATAATTGTAGAAGTCAAAATAAGATTCTTTCAATTTCCATCTCAATGAATCATCTTTGTAAATTTATTTTAAAATATTCACTAATTTTTTTATTTTATTGGATAGAATGATGTATGTTCAAATATCTTTGATTCATTATATTTTGATTAATCTGACAATCCCTAAAGTCCCAAATGTCTCCTTAGACTCTTAGAAGACAATTGAAGGTTCAATTCATTTCATGTGATCTCAATTTTTGGCATATTTTTTTAAACTAATTTTTAAGGTAGAAAGACAAAATAGCTTTAGAAGAATACATATTTTTAATTTAAACCAATATCCAAGAGCAAAAAATTATGCAACATCAAACTCAAAATTGTTAAGCTATAGTAACAAATATTGAATGAAAAAATAATTTTTTTTAGCTTATGATTTTGTATATATAGAGAGAAAATGATTGATTCATTTCATTTTGATTAATAATGTGAAAGTAATGAAGCATCTTGTTTTGTAAATAATCATAGAATCTCCTTAGGAAAATACTCCCTCCGTCCCAAAATGTTCTTCCTGTTGGCCTTCATTTTTTGTCCCAAAATGATCTTCCTGTTGTACTTTGTGAGCTGCAAATTGGTCAAATTTAACTTTAGGTTGTTCTCTAGGACTAACAAAACAATTTCAAGCGATAGTTCCCCCTCCATCTATGCAATCACTAATCAAAAGACAAATAAAATGGTTGAAGGGGTCAATCAACACTTTTTGTTTTTATTTTTTGCATCTCTTTGAATATTATCTAATTGAAGGAGATGAAGGTTTTGGGAGGCAAAATATAGGTCCACATATGGTCTTTGACTTATACTAACTACCCACAAAATGACGACCTCACACTCAATAATTAAATAACCACTGGTGCTCCTTGAAAATACCCAAAAAATTTCACTTTTCAATAATCCAAAACTACACTTTTAAAAGGGCTTTAAAACTCAAAGTTTCAAGGGCAATAGGAGTGCACCAAACTCCATATATAGTGCAAAACAGGCTTTAAAAATGTTATTTTTAGTCTTAATCCAAAACATTTTGTCTAACAGGAAGATCATTTTGGGACAGAGGGAGTAACAAATTGAATTCATTTTTAACTAAATTTCAAAATTTTAGGATTTTCTCTTTCTTAAGGATTAGTTTTTGATGTTCAGCAAACCTTGTACATTATTGATGGATTTTCAATGAACTACTCACTCTAATTTGAACCTTTTTTTGCTCAAAACAAATCACTTAAATTTTAATCCTCTTAATCTCCTCAATAACATTATTTCTTGAAAGAAATAATTTTAATATGTTGTGATTCTTTGGGTAATTGATGTCAGTGACTAAATCATGATTGTAATCAAAGACATATATAGAAACACCTTGAATAAAAAATCCAACAAAATAAATAGAAAGTACTAAGAATGGAACACAACATGCAAGATGGATTATAGGTTCAATTAATTGAATTGAAAATTGCGTGAATGGTTTAATGCATGATACAACTCAAAGGAACTTCTCAGGCTCAGTTTCATAAGCCTACCAAAGTTCACCCCACACAGGCAAAGCCCCAAAGTGATGTTCAAAATAGTCCGTCATCCTAGCGTGGTCCCTGCAGTGAATATCTTAGGCAATTTCTAAGGAGCCAAATTTTTCTAATTAGTGATTATTTACATTCTAATAAATAAATCATTCTCACTCTTACCATTGGCAATGATAAAATATAATACAAAATAAATTTATAAATACAAATAAATTTGGTCCTCAAACAACTCTTCAGCTCCTAAAAGTCAAAATTATTGGTATTAAAATATTACAATTGTGGGTGAAGGAACACATACATTATATCAATGAAGCAATAGACGCGGTTGACTTGGTATCATGATTATGTAGCCATGTCGTAGCTTCATCGTTTTGATTGTTTGGCCTTATGACTATATCTAAGTTGGGTCTAAGTGACTCTTTAGACCTAGTGCACCCGCATTCATCAATACAAAAATTTATATCACCAAATATCAGCTAAACTAGTTTTGATCTAATGATTGTCATTGGAATTTAGTATACTCGATTAAATTTTCTCATAAATTAGTATTTTAATGCTTAAAGTGGGTGAACCCAAATTAAAATAACTTTGGAATACAAGATATTCATTATGTAAGTATTGTAATAAAATGCAGTACCTAAATTGTTCTATATTTGCAAAGCGGTCAGAATTCAAAAGCATCTCCCATTAAGGCGATAATTATATAATTAGTAATTGAGGAGATGGCCTGGCACATCAAAATCAAGTTGTAACTTAACCCTTGAAAGGCTCTTGGGATCCTTCTATATGACCTGTATTTAGCCTCATAACTCTCCAAATGTAGTTTACCAAATGAATTGTGATAAATTATTATTTACATAATGAACAATATTTGGTCAATATTTTTCTGCTCAAATACCACCATATTCATAATATATTTTACAGGTGCAATGGGCTTTCAAGCCTTTTAAGGTTTAATTCCTATACAAGGATAAATTAGAGTCTCTTTTTTGAAGTCTTCTCCTTTTGGGAATACTGTATTAACCCCTAAAGTCCCATTGTCTCCGTAGGGGACAAAATGGATTTCGGGTAGGTTCTTGTGGTCTCAATATTCGTTGTGATTTTCTGAATTTTTTTGTGAAGATAGAAAAACACATTAGTTTTCCAAAACATATATATTTATTTCAGTTGGAACCCGGGAGCAAAAGTTATGGCACAAAAAGTCCTTTTTTTAGTTCAACGGGCAGAAAAAATCCTTCAAAAAAGCTTAAATTAAAATAATTTAAAAATTTGTTTTGTATAGACTATATTTTTTTTGTACATGGGAAGCTTTGATTCATTCCATTTGGATTTGTTATGTAAAAATTAGACAATCTTGTTTTTTGAGCAATTAGAGCATTTTCTTGAAAACACACACTTGTAGGAATCATTTTTTATTTCAATTTTCATAATTTTTCAAAAAAAAAAGTTACGCAAGGTTAAGATCTCTTGCTGGAACAATCTCACCAATGAGATTAGTGTATTTCAATTCCATCTTAGAGCTATTAACAATTCAGATTTCCCTTCAATCTTCAACTTGTTTCTACTTAACAATTTTTTAATGTGTAAAAACTAAGTGTGCTTTCTTTTAATTTTTTTCTCTAGACTCTCAACTCAATTCTTTATCATATAAAACTATAAATTCAAAATCAATATCTAAGCACAAATTTTAAGTTAAGCGTGAAGTTAAGAAGGTTCAAAGCCAAAAAATGTAGTTGATCAACATGTAAAAAAATTAGTTTCTTTTACTTTAAATACAAATATCTTGCAATCTATACAGTTAAAGTTTGTGAAATTTCTTCTACACATTTTTACACTAGTCTAGTACAAGATCCTATGGTTAGATATGCTAAAAATACATTTTTATTTATTTTTTGCTCTTTTTGCTATAGAAATGGCAGTTTTGAGTGGTTTTTGATGGAAAAGAGACCTTGGGACTTTAGAGGGTTAGCAAACTTTGAATTTTGAAAGTGCTAAAAATAGATGTATCTAAGTATGAACCCAAGATCTTCATAAATAAAGATTGTACATTTAAACCAAGAGGTTGTATAGAGTAATATTAAAAGGGATCACCATTAAGGATTATCATTTGAATGCTTTATTGCTAGAAAGGAATACAATTTTTTCCCAGAGGGAATATTAGGTGAAATATATTCTTCCTTTTGCAATGGATGAGTTGATAAAATGCTCCAAAATCTTTGCAGAGTATCACTCCATTTTGGATGAATGTCAAAATTCTTATGTCAATAGACAAATAATTATAACCTTTCATATACTAAAATAATGCTACCACATTAACTATTTTCTTTCAAGTTAGAATAAAAAATCTCAAACCATAATCTTCTACTCCTACACCAATACTTCAAAATAAAACAAAATGAACATTAAAGGTCCAAAATATACAAACACTTTCACCAAATATAAACAAAATATACTAAATACATTCAAACTCTGGCACATTTTACTATTATAAACATCTCCGCCAAAAATTGTAACCTAGATAAAGACATTAAAACAACATACCTATACATTCACTTACAATTACACAAAGTGCACGTATAATATGATGAAACATGACAATTTCTTATCACCACTATTGAAAATTGACTTCAATGGTTCTAGTAAAAAATATCATACAAACATAAATAAAAAAATCACTTGAAAATCCCAATATAAACATTTGAAACAAAAGTCATTTGACTGTACAAAGATACAAATACAAGACTTAGAAAAACAAACTCTAAAAAATATCCAATACATGCTTTCAGAATCCATTCTTATATACATTGTAAATTATTTTCAAATAACACATTTGTACTTCTCCTCACATATTACATGCTCTATATGTAATTTTCCAATTTTTATTCTCCATATAAACAAGATAAAAATATTTGGCTTTTTTAGATCGGCATTCACACACTAATTAATATTGGTCATGAACAAGTTTAACTCACCCACCTACAATGCAAAATGTATACAAAATTATACACTAAGCAAGATTAGCAACCCAAGCTAATCCAAGCAATGTAAGAATACTTGTACTTAACTAGTACACACTTTCACCTCCCAACTTGCTTATATTTCTACATACACACATCCTAGCATACTATCAAGACAACATTGTATATTACCATGAACCAAATAAACCAAGTCATTTCAACAAAAAAACCCACAAAGAACCAATTGCACTTCACATTCTTTACATGCGCTATAAACCACATCCACTAGGAAACCTAATGCTACTAGTTAATTTCCACAAATACTCAATGGAATTACAAATCTCCAAACCATTCCTAGTCATCATACAAAACACTCTATCACATATCAAAGTCAATAAAAAAAACAAGCCCATCCATTTTGCTACACTTTGACATATGTCTCAAATCCAAATTCCCTCTATAAGTTCTCTATTGCATAGATGGATCATTTGTCCCACTTCAAGAAATCCCTATTGGATCTGGAAATTGGATTGTAGAGATGGTAGCATATGGAATATATAATCCACAAGAGAAAATTGAACTCTCCATTAGACCACCAAGTCTCCAAAACATTCTAAGAACATAATTCACAGCCATGTACAAACTACTACAAATATCAATTGAAGAGCACCCTCAAGAACTAGCTACATATTTACAAATAGTCTTTACTCCATCTATTTTATCCTTAATCAATTAATACACACCACTTTCTAAAATAATTACCTAGATACAACAATGCTAATCTCAATCATAAATATACTTGAATCTTGTACCTCACAATTCAAAAAGTCAAAGCATATACAAAAGTAAAAAGAAATGACATTGACAATGCCTTAGTGTTTGCAAGAAAAGTTAAAGAACACCATCTACCCTCAACAAAATATAAACATGCATACTCAATACTATTCTACTTTCATGAAGACAATTGGTTTTCACCTAAACATATGTCATTTAATTGACCAATCAGATTTTTTCAAGCCTACTACCCCCCCCAAAAAAAACAAAAACAAAACATGAAGACAACGCAAGCATTGTATATAAATTCTTCAATATCAATAAATGAACAAAAAATTGCAACATACACTATAAACTATCAAATAAAAATTTGGAAAATCCAATCATTTCAAACAAACAAATAACAACCAAAATAAAGGAATTCAAAATTATAAAAATTTATGTGACATTTTCATGATTTTAGAAGACATTTTTTTGTGGACATCAAATAAAACAACTTGTGTTTTTGTGCGTTATTACATTGGACGTTATTATTGACACAAAAACACAAGTTGTTTTATTTGATGTCTACAAAAACCTGTCTTCTAAAATCATGAAAACGTCACATAAAACATGGGATTTGTATAGTGCCACATCCTCAAATGTACACTATGTTTACATATTGCTTTTTCATAGCCTTCAACAATGTACAAAAAATGTACATTTTCGAAGGTGGGCAATTTAAGAGCCCTATGTCATTTCAACTTCAAAACTTTATAACTGAATCTACAAAGCTCCAAAAAAAACAAAACAACTAGGATGAAATGCCAATTCCACTTATCTTTCAAGGAAAATTTACTGAAAATTATTTCAAGAAGCTTCGCCTCCCCAAAATTTAGTTTCAACTCTTAGGTAGGCAATTTCTGAACTTGCTACTTAAGAGCAAGAGGAACAACACATATCCCATCCTTCAATATACTGCATAACAAATTTAAAATAATCAAACAAGCAATTAACCAAACACTAAATATAATAAATAAAACTTCAATCTAGAACTCCACCTATTTATTACTACACAAATGAAAACTTGAAAACAACCAAACCTTACCATACATACATTTATTTAATCCACTTTCAAGTGCAAAATAAATAACATTTATAAAACACAATATCCATCTTATTTAATCCACTTTCAAGTGCAAAATAAATAACATTTATAAAACACAATATCCATCTTATTTAATCCACTTTCAAGTGCAAAATAAATAACATTTATAAAACACAATATCCACCAATTATAACCTAATTATTTAAAATTAATAATATTCAATCTCAATGCAAACAAAACAAAACAAATAATCACTCTATCAATAGGTGGTACAAACTATCCCTTCTAAAAAGAGGTACATAGTCTTGGTGTCATTCATACTAGCTCCTTTGGTGATCCAAGATGAACAAACTCTCAATTCACACCAACCCAATATTAAGGGTTAAAATTTCTCTCTTACGTTACACCAAAATTAAATTGTCCATAAGAAGATTCAATACAACAATCAACCAGATTTGGGCATATCAGGTCCCCCTAAGGGGAAATATGTACAGGTCCACCTACACTAATTTATTCAATCGCCCGCAATGCACAATTTCTCATCCCCATCCATCCCCATCCATCCCCATCCATCTCCATTCATCCAATACAAAGGGTCCCGTTCACACTTGTGTCTCCCCGCGCGTCCCCCGTCGCCGCAGCGGCGGCGCTCCCGCAGTTTGCTCTGCGCCCATAGCCTCTTCCCCCTCGCCACCATCCACGTGAAACGCAGCCACTTGCTTGTACCGATACAAATGCGCGCACACAAGGAAAAAGAGAAAATTCACGAAGCTCAGCAGTGCCAGGAACCAGTAGAACAAGTCCAGTCGGCTTCGGTTGAGGTTGTCGATGAGCCATGGTTGAGTGCGCCCGTTGTGGCTGGTCACGCGGTTCACCACCGTGACGAGCACGGAGGATAGGAAGTGGCCGCAGGCGATCGTGCTCAAGTAGATCGCGGTGCCCAAGCTGCGCATGCGGTCGGGGGCTTCCCCGTAGAAAAACTCCAGTTGCCCGATTTGGGTGAAAATCTCGGTGCTACCGCGAAGGAAGTATTGCGGGATGAGCCAGAAGATGGAGATCGGGACAGTTACCTTGGGAAGGTCCATGAGGCCGTGCGCTCGTGCAACGTTCACACGCTTTACCTATGATCATTGGAAAAATTCTCAGAGTGAGTAATTTCGCATTCGATTTCACAGGTTTAGAAAATTAGGTCACGGGTGAGGGCTTGGGAGAAGTGCATTGTGCGTAACATTCCAACAAGCTATCACTCACATGATTTGATCTCGAAATGAGCAAGAAATCTCCAAAACATAAGCTACTTGCTGGGTCTCTCTATTCATCTCACACTTGCTGTGAGCCCAATTAGGAAGTGTAAACTAACTCATTTGAAGCACGTTAAAAGTAGCATTTCAACATTTAGATGTGTATCGTGAACAAAAATTTAAGTTCGAACTTTGATTGCAACCTTGGATTTCTAGTTAACAGGGTCATTCATAGCCTAACGTCGAGCGGTTTTAGGGTTGCATTACCTCGACGAAACCAGCGATCACCATAGCCAGGATGGAGAACGAAATTCCTGTTCCAATGCGTTGCAGTTGAGTTATGCCCTGCGGATGGCCCGTGAGTCGCCGCAGGAACGGAACCAGGAATCTGTAAACAGTGCACAAAAGACGTATGCTTAGGGTTTGCAGGCTCTTCACGTCATTTCACTTACCCCTAAAACACCAAGGATTCATGACCAATTCGATCATATTGTGAAAACACTAGAATTCAGATGGGGCTAAATTCTATATCGCCAAAATCAGGGGAGAACAGTGCGATTCTTAGTCCAAAAAATAAACTAAGATTGGACAAAAGAAAGTCCCCACATGACCTCCAAAATGGTGAAAAGTTCAGTGTACCTGTCGTAAAGCGGTAAGATAATGAGCACATTGACAAGCTCGAAGACGGAGAGGGATGCAGGAGGGAATTTGAAGTGAGAACCCATGCTGTGGTCCATGGTCGCGCCTTCTTCCACAGAGAACGTTTCCATCTGAGACAACGCCGTCCACACGAGGATGGTGCTCACCCAGATGGGGAACAAGCGAAGCAGCATCTTCACTTCTTCCACTTGGGTCACGGTGCACAGTCGCCATGCATCGACGGGGCTACCTCCGCCTCCGTCTTTCAAGCTCTCTGGCACTGCCGCCTTGTCCAGAAACCTGCCACAGTCGACACACTTCAGCCAAATCTGCAGATTTGGGCGAAATCACAAGTGGCAATCCAAGAACTATTGCCAGGAAGCTATTGAATGGGAGGGGATTCCCTCTTCCAAAAAATTGAACTCAAAATGTAAGTGAATGAGTTTCAAAGAACGAGGAAAGTTATGTCATGCAACGTACCGAAATTGGTCAGTGTGGGCAAGCATCTCCACGGGGCGCTGGCCCTCGGTTGGGCCTTCGTACAGCACTACAGTATTATCGTCATCATCAGCGTCTCGCTTGGCCTTGCGTTTCCGAGCTGCAGCAACCAGGACCTGGACAACGGATGTCAGAGGGCTTCCACGAGGCAGCTTGTATCTGTACAAGGGTGCACCGAAAAAGAACACAACGATAGCGAGGACCATCACCGCTGCTGGAATTCCGAATCCCCATCCGAAGCCAACATTGTCCTGCATAACCAATCACAACATCAAGCTTGAATATGAAGTTTCATTAGTACAGCCCACCTCAGAGGAGATTTTGAAAACCTTGCCACGTTACAAAAAAGCAGGATTTATGTTTTAAACTGTCTTAAGAGGCATTTCAGGTGGAGAAGATTTTATGTAGCTAAGTTTTCTGAAAGGGGAGATTTTCTGTAAGTATTTGCACAACATCAAATTTGCAAATCCAAGTGCCAGCAGAGCGTTCGACAGAACAGTAATCACAGAAAAACTGCAATTGCTGCAAAAGATCAAAGTTATGCCAAAATTTTCTGCGTAACCAAACAGATGACATTCCAACCTGGATGTACACGAACACGGTGACGGACAGAAGAGAGCCGATCGAAATGATGAAGTAGTACCAGTTGAAAAAACTGGACATGTGCTTCTTCTCTTTCTCGTGGCTCTCGTCGAACTGATCGGCGCCCATGGAGGACACATTGGGTTTGATTCCACCATTTCCAAGAGCAATCAGGTAGAGTCCCACGTAGAGCACCGCCATTTGCGACGTGCTGGCGGATGGACACGGAAGAGAGGAGTCGGCTGGGCATGGACTGGGTTTCAACGATGGCAGTGCAGCCGATAGAGTCAAAAGAGCCATCCCCTAAGTAATGCAGCCACATTCATATTGTCAGACACGTAAACCAAAGTTGTACTCCATTCTCAGGGTCTATTTTCTGAAACAAGCTCAGCTGATTCACGAGCACAGACTCGGAACATTTTTGCGCAGCTCCTGCAACACCCTTGGAATTGTCCATCAAAAGGAATCTAGAATCCTTTCGGGCAACAACTTTGAGCTCACAAGAGTCCTTGCAAAACCATGTTTTCAATTGTTTGGGTTTCCTAACTCCATGCCGAAGAGTCCTCTAAAGTGATTAAAACACTCTTCAATCTGAGTCAGCAACGGAGAAAGGTGCGTGATCCCAATGTTATGCTAACATTCTCGAAGAGCTACCTCAACACCAGATGAGTCCAGATTCATGTTGAGCACAATCCTGAAATCGGCCATATGGAAGAAACTAGGTATTGGCCACTCACTGAGAGTCATGCTCGAATGTCAGACTTTTGATTTCAATCTATAGTAGCGACGGGTGAGATGGGAAAACTTACCACGACTTGAACGGATGCAAACACAGCGATGGCCCAAAACCGACCCCAGTACGCATCCGCCAGGAAACCCCCAATGAAAGGAGTGAGGTACAGCGCTCCCACAAAATTGGACACCGTATTCGCTGCCTTAGGATTGCTCAAATGTATTTTTCTGGTGAAGTATGTGACCAGATTCCGTTGCAGCCCCAACGAGCCCATTCGCTCACATATCTCTGTGGCTGCGTTCAGTACATAATCCACTCACCGAATCAGTCATTGCACTTGAAGGGCCATTTACCGATTCAATGAGTCAGTGAATCCAACTATTCCTTTTCCAAAAACAGGATCTCTTGTTCCCGCAAGTGCGGTCAGTGACTTGCAGACCTTGAAATCTATGCAATTCACACACGCGAGCCTGCAGTCTAATTAGGTCTAGAAGGTTCTGCAGATTTGTAAGCTAATTTCCATCGTCTAGATCCAGCCCACATGCAAATGAAATCAAAAGCCATGTCACAGCGCCAATGACTTTAGTCTAGACAGAAAGTGAACCTTCAGTCAAGATCAAACCATTTAAGGAAGAATTAGTTGCATTTCATGTATTCTATTCAAAGCATGATCCGAGGGAGGTGACATACCGAAGATGAGAGGAGCAGCTTTCCAGCCGCCTGTTCTCCGTCTATTGGCAATGCGGCCCTTCCTGTCCACCGTTCCATCTCCGGTGAGTTGCTCGTTCTCAGCACTCGCTGCAGCCTCTTGCAGTCGTTCCTCTTTGACAGAACTCTGCATCCACCGATGTGAGAACTGTTCAATCAGTCAATCTCTTCTGCCAGAGATCATGAAACAAAACGAAACCCTTATAACTGCAGAATTAGAAAACGAGTTCCAGAAAGGTCAGTATCTTACCATCGTCGTCGTCGTCGTGTCTGTGTTTTCATCCGTGCTGAGAGGTACGTATCCGCTTTGCCCTTTACCTGCCCAGAAAGTTCAACACCGTGTGAGTTCAAAACAGGATCAGTGGGGAGGTTACCTACTTGCTAAAAGAGACACGTCTTTCTAATATGGGAACAGTTGGCTTGGTTAGAAATTGCATAGTTTGTAGGCCAGAACTGAATTGCGTCAATTTGGGGTGGTTACAGCTGGCCTACAGAAGAAGGCAATTTCAGAACCACGTTACAAAGCTCTACAACGAGGTAAGTATTTTGAATAATACTTTGGAGGAAGAAGGGATTCAAACTTTCAATGTGACCAATTGGGTAACAAAATCTGCAAACTGCCAGGTGGGAATTGCGAGATCTGACACCTACTGTGAAACTACATGCAAAAAAGAGGTATTTGAATGTACTCCTTTGCAATATTTTCATCCATTTTCACAATTCTCGGCCCCGAATTCTCGTAGTAAAACCCTCACTAGCTCACACAGAATTCTCAAGTCTCTTTTCCAAAACCTCAATCCTATAGTTCCAGAAAGCAAGTCTCGTACTCATACACCCCCAATACACAACTGATTAGGATTTCTGGAACTCGCAACCTCTCCGACTAATATCATTGTTTCTTTCTGAATTTGCCTTGTGCAATTCTAAGCCCAAAATCTAGCCTCACATATGCCTGCCCCGCCCTAACGAAATCTCCGACACCCCTGATTCTAGAATTCTAGCACACTCAAAGCTAAACCTAAAAGGAGTGCAAGTTTGTGCGTAGTTACAGATCCTTTTCCACATGAATTCCCAACTCAAACCTTCAAAGATAACCGTCACGCAATTAAACTGCTCACAACAAACCCAATTTCAACACACCTCTAAAATCTTCTAAAATCTGACAGCAACACCAACGGAAACATTGAAAGCTTGAAACCCAAGACACCTAACCTCCAATTCCCTTTCTCCAATCAAGCATCCCTAACGGAGCTCACTCCCAACGAGACGTCCACAGACAAAAGCCGAACAATTCAGTTTGGGGACGCACCAGACACCATGACTCGTAGAGCATGGGTTATGCTCCGTTAACTGCAGTTGTAAGAGCGTCCTTCTTCCACAAGACGCTGAAGTGTCAGGCGCTGCGTTGTCGTTTTAGCAAACTAACACGAGCTTAAGTACCCTAAGTCCTGCAACCACAGTGTTCTAGCTCTAGGGTTGCCCAAGTTCATTGTACCCTGCACCTTGAAGTGTCTTTGTCGAAGAGTTTGAGTGTTTGAGTACTAACACTGCAAGCCCAACAAAAGTTGAATGGATCCCACACTCACAGTGGGGCCGCACTTCCTTTGACTAAAAAAATCACTTCTACTATTCCTTTGAATTTGAAAAACCTCTTAACCAGATTTGCCGTTCTAGCAAACTCGAGTACTTGTAATGTCCAGTTTGGTAATCACCTATGGTTTGGAGCTAGACCTGCTGTCCGCCTTGGATACTCCGAGGATGCAGATGTGAGACTGAAGCAAACAAAGTTTGACACTAATTGAAGCACATGTTCAATTAGTTTCAATTCGGTTTCTGAATCAAATAGTGAAAAACCCTAAACGAGATTTGCCGCAAACTAGCAAACTAGCAAACTTCTTGTGTCCTATTTGGTCGTGTCTGTTTGAATGGTCCACAACTCCACACAAGATACTAACTTATTCCTCTGGAGTTGCAGATGTGAGGCTGAAGCAAACCCGTACATCCGTTTGCTTCAAACTGTCATTAACGTAGTTTGCTAAGCTTACAAACTGAAATCTGAAATTGTTACGAAGTAACAGTGCCGCAAATGCACGTGTCGAAAGGAATTGAAAAAACACAAAAAAGAATGCGTGACAGACAGCAGTAGATTTCGTGTGCGTTTGATGTCTGCTTGGCGGGGCGTCGTGCCACTTTCTGCAGTAAAATCTTCTCCTTGTAAACACATCTTTTGCAAGGTATACCCGGGAACCTCATCCGGATATCAATCATTGCCGAAAAGCCTACTGTAGCATATGCAGGGTTTAGTGATATCCAACGGAGACGAAGTACTGTAGCTGCAATGGCATGAGCGATTTCAAATGTAAGCTTCTGCAGCAGATTGTGATGGAGAATTGCAATATAGGGGTTTGGTGAATGAACCCGAGTGGTGTGCTTTCACTTGTCGTTCAAGAATGGTCATGTTTGGTTTTACTATCGAAGTGGTATTCTATTCCAAATTTTTGGCATTCCCAAATTGCGTTTCTTAAATGATGGAGAGATTATGTCAAAATTACGCATGGTTTCTTGTCTCCCAGTTTTGCAAAAGACTACTTAGCTTTGGATTGTCTGCTAGGTTCGGCTAACTTTGCTGTGTAGCCCTTGCATGAGAAAGTTGCTGTTGGGAGCCCTGAGTTTTCCATGGGGCATAAGCTCTACTGGCACGTAGAATGAAGTTAGAGGAGAATTGGAATTCGAGAAACGAGGTGCATTGTTGCATTCATTAGGCAAACCCTAAAGTTGGAAGTTGGAATTTGAGGGGGAAATTTTGACACGGGCAACAACTGGTACGTAGTGATAGTAGAATGGAGTTAGAAGAGAATTGGACTTTGTAGTTGCGGTGTTGCACTCTTTAGGGTTTGAGGCAGGGACGAAACCCCAAAGGATAAGTTCAGGTGCAAGATTTGGCATGGGCAACTCCTGGTACGTAGTGATTGCAGAATGGAATTAGAAGAGAATTGGAATTCGAGAAACTAGTTGCGATGTTGCACCCATTAGGGTTCGAGGCAGCGACTAAACCCTATTTTTTCTCCCTTCCTGGAGACCCCACGAAGCGTCATGCCCAGCTTGTGTTTGCTAGCCAGTCTGTATCTGAAAACCAGAACCCAGGGAGACAACCCAGCGTGCCTTTGAGAAATGTCTGGACCAAGAAACGTGCGACGCAGGAGGAGATGGCCACCACCATGGCCAGAGTGCCGTCCAAGTACAAAAAACGGCAGTTCAGTGAGGGCGAGGAGGTTTGGAGCCCCAGGGAAGTGGTGGCCAAGGTTCTGGCCCTCAATCACTGGGACGACATTGACGCCATTCTGAATTCCTGGCTCGGTCGCTTCAACCGGAAGAATTTCCCTGCACTCATCTCGGTATGCTTCTGTCTTTCATGTCGTAAATGTTGTTTTCAACTTCAATTCCTGCTAATAAGATCTTATTGGAAATCTGTGACTTGTAGTTTCCATGCATTGCATCGTGTTGTCCACGCTTCCTAGCATTCTAGCATGACGTTCTGAAAATACTGAACTTTGCTGTAATGTTTGGAATACTAGCGCGTTTCCAGACTTGTGGCTTTCATGTCGTAATTGTCGTTTTCAACGTCAATTTCTGCTACTAGGATCTTACTGGAAATCTGGTGATATGTAATTTTCCAGAAATTGCATCCCTTTTGACCACGCATTCTAGCGTTCTACCGTAAATTCTGAGAACGTTGATCTTTGCTCTAATGTTTGGAATAAGGCTAATATGAAGTTTAGTATAGTTGTAACTTGAGCATTCTGAATGTTGTTGCAGGAAATGACGAGAACAGGGGCCTTAGAACACAGTTTGCGAGTGTTCAACTGGATGAAGAATCAGAAATGTTACCGGGCACGGACTGACATCTACAACTACATGATCTGGTTGCACGCCAGGCATCAGCGCGCCGACCATGCGCGGAGTCTCTTTTATGAGATGCAGGAATGGAGGTCAGGTAACTTCGAATTTGGTTCAATTTGATTTGTTTATTGGTTAACACATGCAATGCTCTTCACTGATTCCAGCGATATAAAGCTTGGTCCCATCTGGGTTATATTTTGCACAACATGATCAATGCAATTGGTCATATCCAAACTATGAATCCTTGACTCTTTTGCGGTTTAAATTCTCAATTGTGGAGTGTTGGTGTTAATTCAGGTGCAAGCCAGATGTGGAGACATACAATGCATTGATGAATGTTCATGGTCGAGCTGGACAATGGCGTTGGGCTCTGCAAATTTTTGATGACATGCAACGGGCCTGTGTAAGCTCCTTAGTTTCTGAAGTTTCAGGCAATGACACCTTGCTCTTTCATATTTGTGGGCACCTCTTGTTTCTGCTAAGGACTTAGCTAAAGTAGAAAATCCTCCTCTAGAGGTATTCTGGAAAATCTACAATGTTTGTGTTAGAAAATGTCAGGGTTTATGTTAGAAAATGTCTAAATTGGCATTGCAATTGACAAGGTTTAATGCGACCAGGTTTTCTAGAATACTTATGGATTCATTCACAACCAAGGGTGATGAAAAGGGAGTTTCTATATTTTAATCTTGTGGGGGTTAATATGAAGAGTTTACAATACAACCCATGTAAGGATAAATTTTCCTCCCATGTTCGCACAAAGGAGGAATTTAACCTTCACAAGGGGTAAATTAACCTCATGCTCTCCTGAGGCTTTACATACCCTCACTATTCCCTTCCAACATCTAATTATTTTGAAGATTATAATCTCATGGGGTAGAATTCAACTGTAAGGGTTTAAGATATACCCCAACCACGCTGAAGTTGAGTTTTAAATTTAAACTTTTTGGGTTTTAAATTTCCCCTTGGTGTACAGGAGTGGGTTTTCTACTATGCATAGATTTTGCTCCGTTTCTCCTTGAGCAACATGGAGCTTTGATTTCGAAGGGTCTAGGAATCCAGGTTTTCAAGTGACCAATTCAATTGATAATATTGTGAATGCTTAAGGTGCTCATTGTTGTTACCGTTTGAAACACAGATTGCACCAAGCCGAAGCTCTTACAACAACTTAATCAACGCATGTGGACGCAGTGGCGAATGGTTCAAAGCCTTAGAAGTGTGCAAGCGTATGACCGACAACGGTGTTGGCCCCGACCTCATGACACACAACATCATTCTGTCCGCGTTTAAATCTGGAGGTCAACCACGTCATGCAGTGGCATATTACAATCACCTGGTCTCGAAGAAAGTGCCTGTTGATCGATACAGTCACAACATAATACTCAACTGCTTGACAAAACTCGGCCGCTTTGAAGATGCAACCAGGCTCTTCAATGAAATGCGGAAGATGAATGGGTGTGAACCAGATGTTATCACTTTCAATGCTCTCCTGCATTTATATGCTGTACGCGGGGAGATTGCCAAGGCACGTGAAACTTTTGATATGATGAATGGTGAGATAGATTTATCCAAGTTCATTTATATATGCCTGTTCCCCCGGGGATCTATTCAAGAAGATCTAATTGTTTTAAACCCTGAGAATTATAGATTTTCTAGAATATTCCTCGTTTCTAGAATACTCCTACTGGTGAAATCTACACTGTTGTGTTTGAGGATTGCAATACATGAGGATGCTTGTTTTGACGGTTAAGGAGCTTGTCTTTTCTAGAAATACCGCTGATTGGAATGGAATTTCTTGGTTTTTAAGTTTCCAACTCCCTAGAGGTATCCCACAAAACTTAGCCGCATTAAACTCTACTAATTTTAATGCCATTTAAGAGATTTTTTAATTTATTTCCGAGCAATTTTAACGCAGCTAAGTTTTCTAGAATATGTTTTGGGGTCTTTTTTCTACTACTGGAATCTTCACTGTCGTTCATCCTTCACTATTGTCTTTTAGGGCTGCCATACACGAGGATGCTTCATTGGACATTCATGGAGCTGTTTCTTTCTAGATTTAGCATTGCCTGCTATGGAAATTTCTCAGTTTTAAGTTTTACAACTATGAGGAATTGGCTATGTGCAGGGGAAGGTGTGTCTCCAACGATAGTGACTTTCAACACTCTCTTGGGGACTTACGCATCTCAGGGAATGCACACGGAGGCCCTCAAAGTGTTTGGTCTCATCGTGAAAGCAGGGTTTGAACCAGACGTTGTGAGTTACTCCTCGCTGCTCAATGCGTTTGGCAAGTCGGGTCATCCAGAGAAAGCTCAGGAAGTTTTGGACTTGATGAAGAAGAGATCACGGAGACCAAATCTCGTCACTTTCAATGGCCTGGTGGATGCATATGCAGCTGCTGGGAAATACGAGCAAGCTCGAGAGCTTCTGCATGACATGGCCGAAGCTGGAATTGAACCAAACGCGGTCACCATATGCTCTTTGTTTGCGGCCTGTGCACGAGCTCGGTGCCCAGAGAAAGTGAAAGATGTTTTTCATGAAGCGAGGATTCGGGGGATAGTGTTGAACGCCCCGGCTTTCAATGCAGCCATTACAGCATACGTAGAAGCTGGACAGTTGGCTGAGGCTTTGGTGTTGCTGGAGGTCATGGAAGAGGAGCGGGTTCAACCAAATGGGGTCACGTTTTTACAACTCATCAGAACTGCTGGAAGTCTTGGAGATCACCAACAAGCCAAACACTTGTATGACAAAATGATCGGTCTCGGCGTGCCTTTGACTGTGGAGCCCTGCTCAGCACTTATCAATGCCTTCGCAAAGCTTGTAAGACCACTGCTAACAACAGAATCCGTTTGCAACATGCCATCAACCTCCATTATGCCTTTTATTCCTTGGTACATGTGTGTGCAGTAGTATTCCAGTTTAAATTAAGTCCGTTTCAATTTCTTTTTCAAAGATTGTATTACCCCAGATGTTACTTTGTTAATGTTAGTATAAAGAAAATAGTGTAAACGAAATGTTAGTGTGATGCTAGTAACCTGGCATTTGCTTATTATTATATTGACATCTATTAAGTTAACATTTAGTGAAAATACACATGACATTTATTTACCATTCTCTTAATATTGATATAATATTGATCTATTAGATCTACATTATCTTACCACTAATAAGTTTGTGAAGCTAATAGTGAATCTTTTGAGATGTTCTGGACTCGATCTTACTCACTCCGCCCGACACATTTATTGAATGTGGCCACATACTGCGTGCAGGGCATGTACAATGAGGCGCGGGAGATATTCGATGATATGAAGAAAGCTGGATGCAAGCCTAACGTGGTTACATATACGAGTCTCGTATTCGCCTACAGCAATGCAGGTCTGCTTATTCATATCCTTCATGTTAGTATGTCATATCCTTCGCTTACGTGAGACTGCCTGTCAACAAAGTCATCCCATCTGTAATCGCATTCACTGTGTCCTTCGTATTGCAATGGACAGGGATGTACGAACATGCGCAATCTGCGTTTGAGGAGATGGTTGCAGCGGGCATAGCTCCTGACACTATTGCATATGGAGCCCTTCTAATGGTCTTGAACAAAGGAAATCGCTCTGAAGAGGCTCTGGCAATTGGGAAAACCTTACGAGCTCGGAGAATTCCATTGAATGACGTTGTTTATACAGAAATGTTGATAGCATGTAGCAGGTATTGATCTGATTGCTGATGATAATTTGTAAGGCTTTGTCCTGATAGTTTGGAGCTTCGATGATTGCTGTAGATGCAGGTAGTTTAATTCTGTCGATTTTTTTGTTAAATAAGTGCGTTATTGCGAGATATGTCTGTAATACTTACCAATCTTGTGAACAGGCTTAAGGACTGGGAGACTTCTCTGTTTGTGTATGAAGACTTGAAAAACGCACGATTACAGCTTACGGACATCATGGCTACTAATCTTCTCTCTGCTGTTGGTAGAAGTGGAAAACTTGATCGATTACATAAGGTACATTTACAGATTGTTTTGTCAGTTCAGAGTAGTATTTCATTTCTGTTTGACATAATGTTAAGACTTCTTGACATGCCACAGAATGAGGCGAAGTCTGTTGATGGCATCTCCGTATACCAAAGTAATTTTGATCACCCCAGTCAAAGTGCAGAGCTTTCCAAGTAGATAACAGCCCGTGTCGGACATAGAGTAACCCCTCCTATTTGCAAGCTGAACCAAAATCCAATCATGTACACGATCTCAACATGAGAGGTTAGGTTAATTTTGGGTACACCTGTAATGAATACTTTGAAAATCGATAGTTTGTTCATGTGGCGTCCAAAACTTTATGCTACGATCTGGTGGAATCTTCTTTCAATTGACAACAAGATCCTAGAAACTTATGAGATGACTCCTCGCTCCCATGCTTAGGCTTCAGCGCAACTGCTCATGGCTACGCTACTCCATTGCGCTGTTTGGCTGCAGGTGTACGTTGAGTTTCAACAGGCTGGATATGTGCCTACTCTTCAGATATTCAACATCTTGGTTGATAGTTACAGTCGAGGCTTGAAGTGGCGAAAGTGTCTGGAGGTGAGTCTAAAATTGAGGTTCACATACCCGTACGGAAAATTATAAAATTATGGATGTGATCATGGTCTGACTGGTTTGTAATTATCTCATAATTTGCCTAGGTTTCTCAAACATGAGTGTTTCGTGGGGTGGTTTCCAGATTTTGGGGTGTATCCAGAAAGAAAAACTGCAACCCAATTGGAAAACGTACGAGCCTATACTTTCATGCTTGGGACAACTGGAGCTTTGGGAGACCTTTGTCGAGTTATACGCCGAGGTTCTGGCTCAAGGGTACAGTCCTACATGGATTGCTCGCTCCGTCATTTTTCAATTGTTGTTAAATGCATATAGACTCTCGTCATGAGTCTATAGTTGATGATGTAGGTTTTTGAAATTTTCACCAAAATTTTAGAAACTGAATGGATCATACTGTGATGCAGAATTGAGCCTGACAACAATACTCTAAGAATGGCACTAGCTGCATATGGGGCTTTGGGCTTGAAGAGCAGTGCCTCATCAGTAATGATTCGCCTACAAGAACTCCAGAGAGAAAACAAGGCAGCTGTTAGGGGAGACGACAAACGGCTGCGTGGCTCACTATCTCATTAAATCGTACATTATACAACTCTAGTCTAAAATATAAGGTACATGACTCTCATACAGCTGTCCCTTCTTGAGAAGACAGTTCTTTGTCCAGTTTCCGTTTCACATCTCAGGTACTAACAAACATCTGCGACCATTCTCATGGGAAAGAGAATCACTCGACATTCTTTGAGGAGCTGCCTCAAATATCCTTGGAAAGGGAATGCAGATTTATTTTTGTGCACAAACCTGTGCACATGTCACTTGGGATGCATCAAAATATATTCGAAGAAGGCACGCTCATTGACCACTCATTGTGTACCATGCATGCTCTCTACAGTGAATGTTTGAATTTTGAGTTTTAAATTTGGCAATGGGGAGAAGGGTGAGTTTTCAACTCAGAGTTTAAATGTTGAGACAATCCAATACTGTTCGTTACTAGAAATAACACGTGCAGCTACAAAACCCTGAATTGCAACGAGAGGATGGGAAATGCATAGACAATGAGTGTCTCAGAACGTCAGCCGCAGGATTGGAGCGCATTGGGGACTCAAACTTGGAAGTATTCATGCTCTTAGTAGTCGATTGGACTGGGATATCAAAATTTGCAGTGAGCTAAACTCTCCGTGCTACTTCACCAGGACAAGTCCTGGCAGTATCTTCAGGTGCATCCCCTTCATCACTATGCAATTCTCCTTGCTCATTGCCTCCCAAAAGGCAAGGTCTATCGGTTACTAACAGCTGTAAACCCCCTCCTGATCCTTGGGCAAAGCAAAGTCAATGCTGTAAAGGAGAAGGACAAACACATTTGCAACATTTCCATGCTGACTTGTACTTTACAAGACACAATATAGAGCACAATAACAATGCAAATGCCTTAAACTCATACAAAATGTTTGCTTCTGAAAGTAGATGAGTGTGAAAAACGAGTCTAGATTTTTGTGAGTTTTTTAACAAGCAAGATTTCCAAGCATTTCCATTGTGAGTGCCCTGAAGATGCCATGGATATCTAGTGTAGGCATATCTACCAAGTTTGTTGCCTTATCTAACATTTCCACTTGTATCATTCAAATGTCCTCTTCGTGAAGTATTAGTACAACCTTCCATGAAAACCTCAACTTAGATCATGCATGAATGGGTTTAGTCACTTCACTTGTAGGAAAAATGGTCACTTCATCGACAGACCTAAAAATAGGCAACTCCTATGTTCTCCTCTATGTCATTGTTGTTGTGATCGCCTTCATCATTTGGTCTCGGTCTTGGTTCCAAGAAACCATTTATTGAATATCTCTTCCCCTCCCAATACGATGCACGTAGAAAGTGCAGTAACTCTATTTGTCCCGGAGGCACAAAAATATACACCGCCTCACTACCTTGTTTCGTCTCAAAAAGATAAGATAGCCTTGGTGTAGTCCTCAACACCACTTCATTCTCTTGAATAGCTAACACGTGTATAGCATGCATAAAATTTAGATAACCCAGCCAATCTACAAAAAACTCCTTTGGAATAGGATGTGAAACCTCTTGAGGTTGGTTGTCCAACATAGGGGACCCAAACCAAAGCACGAAGTGATGAGGGAATTACAGCTGAGTTAAACCAAGTAGCATCACTGCCACCTTCAAGGCATTGTCGTATTGTAATATGAGTTCAACGTGTCGTTCAACAAACCAAATGTTGCAAGTAATGGAATCAAAGTTGTTACTGTGTCATTGCCTAGAAACATGAATGGGCCTGACATAATTTGACTTTTCTTAGAATGTGATTTGAGAGTTAAATTTTTTGGACAATTGTATGCCTTATTTTATTAAATACATACATGCCAAATTTCAAAAATTGATGAGCATTTTTGCAAAAGATGCCCAAATTGCCTTAGCTACCAAAAAAGTTCAGGATAGCATAACTTTTGATTTGGGCACCTACAAAGAAAAAAAACTATATTTCTACTAAGAGCATATATGTTCCCACCTTGTGTCAAAATTTCATAAACATCCAACCAAAATTAACTTGAAAGGAACCTAACCAGATTTTCAATTGTTCGTTGAACGAACAATTGATCTTTAGGGGTTAAAAATTGCTATTATTTTAGTCAATGGCATTTGAATTGAATTGATTGTTATTGATTTCATGGTGTAACTCCTATACATGTATGTAGCAGAAGGAAAGGAAAATTTGTGAAGGATGGGGGTAGGAGAAATTAGACACTTGAATTTTATATGCAAGAATGTAAGATGAATTTAAAAAACCCATAGGGGATTGCAAATATGTCCCTTATAGATTTTTATGTAAAAAAATTGTCATCTTAAATGCAATGATTAAGGTAAATAGACCCACATCAAATACCTTCTTAACTCAAGTCTATACCTTAAATTTCAAAGAGTGATCGCCCCAAATAAGCAACATAGGTGGAGATGTTGGATGAGGCAACAAACTTGGTGGATATGCCTACAATAGATATCCATGGCATCTTCAAGCCGCTCATAGTAAAAATGCTTGGAAAACTTACTTGTTAGAAAACTGACAAAAATCTAGACTCATTTTTCATAGACTCATCTTCTTTAGGAAGCAAATATTTTGTATGGCTTTAGTGCATTTGCATTGTTATCATGTTGTGTATTGTCTCTTGTAAAGTACAAGTTAGTATGGAAATGCTGCAAACATATTTGTCCTTCTCCTTTAGAGCATTGACTTTGTTATGTCTGAGGATCAAGAGGTCAAGTACTTTAAGAGGGTTTTTACAATTGTTAATAAAGGATAGACCTTGCCTTTTGGAAGGCAATGAACAAGGTGAATTGCATGGTGATGAAGGGGATGCACTTGAAGAAATTGCCAAACCTTTATCCTAGTGAAGTAGCATTGAAAGTAAGCTCATTACAAATTTTGATATTCCAATCCAATCAACTACTAAGAGCATGAATACTTCCAAGTTTGAGTCTCCAAAGAACTTTCATGCCAATGCGCTCCTAGAGCTGACATTCTGAGACACTCATTGTCTATGCATTTTCCATCCTACAATGGCAAATCAATTAAATGTGGGAAATTAAGTAATTCCTCAATTTGTTGTGCATAAGTGGACTCTAATTTTTTTCCATCTTTCTTTGCCTATAGTCTCCCTTTTTTTTCTTTTGTCGATATTAAGGTTTAGGATTTTAGAGGTGTTCTTGAGTTTCCTTTGTTTATATTTTTTGAAAGGAGTTTCTTGATATATCAATGGAGCAATTTGTGCATGCTTTTAAATGTAGAGTTTAGTTAATTGTTGAATTACACACAAGTGTCAAAGTGAAAATTTTCCTACCTTTTTCACCTCTTCTTCACACTTTCACATTGCCCCTATACTTATCCCATACTTAAAATATTCTTGGATTAGATTTAATTAAAAAGGATTATATTCTACCTATTCTTTTTCTACTTCTAACCTCTCTTTTGAACTATATTTGGGTGGAATAGAGTGTTGCGGAGCTAAGACTACAAACCAACTTTTCACCAACATAGTGCTTCAAATCGGCACTAATAAATAGTATTAAACCTGAATGTGAAAGTATAGCAACAAATGGGAATTCTTAGTTCATCGTCATCTACACCAAATAGTGAAATTGGGTTGCCTTAACAATTAGGTTACCTTACCCAGAGAAGTTACCCTATGACTCATTGCTTTTTTACATGGAGGCACATGTGACTCTCTAAGCTTGGGCCATGAACCAACCCATGCAAGACACATGGTTGATGCATTATTACATCCTTCTACAGTAACAATACATATTTATATAGTGTAGAATGTTGAGAAATTAGTAAGGGGCAACCTAATTTCACTATACAATGTAGTTAATTTTTTGAAATGTCAAATCAAGAAGTTGCAATTATATTTATGGGGAATTTCATTAACCCCTAAAGGACCATTTGTCCCCTCAGGGGACAATTTGGGTCTAGATAGGTTACTATTGTCTCAATTTGTAGTGAATTTCTTTGAGATTTTTTGAGGTTGTGTAGTTTTGCAAGAGCTTCGTGGATATATATTTTTTGTTTCAATCGGATGCCAAATGAAAAATTTATGGCCCAATAAGCAAGAAATGGATATTGACGGGCATTACAAAAGAAATCACAAAAAGTCAAAATAATTTTTTTTTGGATTTTTTCCTAAAATATTATGTTTTTGTCTACATGTGAAGCTTTGATTCATTCTATTTGGACTAGGGATGAGAAATTTATGGAAAATCTTAATTTTTCAGGCAATCTAAGCATCTTCTTCAAAATAAACTTTTAGTCCACATTTGAATGCTATATCTTCCAATCCGTATGGTCAAATTTGATGGAATTTTTACTACATGATCTCAAGCAAGTTAAGTACAAGATCCTATGGTTAGATTCCAAAAAATATATTTTTTTGATTTCCTTAAGTGAATGCAATAGAAGTAGCAATTTTTAGTGGATTTTGATAGAAAATACCCTTGGGGCTTTAGGGGTTAAAATGGCACCATTCCGCAACTTTGGCAATTTTTATAGTTAAAATGTATACCCACCTTAGATGTCTAAAATCTATCCCTCTCCTAGATGTTTGTACTTGTCCTACATGGCACTTTTATGATTCAAGGAAAACCATCTAAAATCTATACCAATCCTAGATTTTTGAAATTTGGACTTGTTTTAGATGACACTTTTATGGTTCAAACCAAACAGTTTGAAAATGGCACACAAAATACCACCATTTTATCAAAAAATTCTATGCATTTAAAAGTTAAGTTTTGTAACCATTTTATCAAAAATTTCTATATTTGAAGAGTATTTTTTCAAATTTGGTCTTTGAGTTTCCAAGTAGTTGACCACCCATGCATTTAAAAGTTAAGTTTTGTAACTATTTCATCAAAATTTTCCATATTTGAAGAGTGTTTTTTCAAATTTGGTCTATGAGTTCCAAGAAGTTTCTAAATATTTGACCACCTGCGCATTTAAAAGTTAAGTTTTGCAGTACAGTACAATCATTTGACATCTTACGAAACCTAGCATAAATTTTCCTAAGATTGTGGAATATTGAATGCAAAGTCTTGGACCAAATGACAAAAAAAATCCAAATTGCTATGCTAGAGATAGTAAGGTAGCAACACCCATAACCGTCATCTCTAAAACCTTGAAAAATCTTGGGAACTAAATAGATGTGATTACAAGGATGTACCACGTCTAAATATTAGACCCTGATGTCAATATTAGGTGCATTTATAGTTGGCTCTTTAGAAAATTCACAACTTATACTCACAGTGTCCAAATAATACATTTGAAAGTGCAAAAAAATTATTTTTCTCATACTAGTAGGGTCCAATAATTTGTTGGATGTGTAATAGTAGACATCTTGTCCCAAACCCTTAAATTAACAATTATGGGTGCTTCTACCTTAAGTCACATCTCATCCAGCAACATAGGATACCAGTGTTACAAATTGCTCCCGTGCTGAGCACATTTCGTGCGCCTGTCTACCTTAGAATGCAATCCGAAACTACCCACCATGTCAGCTAGCTTGAAGATTCTCACTCTGAGACAATCAGCATCAAGTCACGGAACTCGGAGCAGTACAAGCCAGGCGGTGTTGAAATGGGTGTTCTCGTATTGACAGGTGAAATGGAAACCGCGTCAGTCAGCCCATCACTCAATCCGCCTGCAGGACGCAGGAAATAGATCTTAGTTTCCCTCCCCGTTTCGTAACCGAACTTGTAGAGACTTTTGATTCCACTACAGTTACAGTCCAGGCATCTCCACTGCATCACGAGCATGACCATTCGAGCGTGCTTTCATCGGAGGCATGTCCCAGAGGAATTGACCACAATCTCAATCTTCCAACACCGACAATCGATGAAAAGCAACCAACTATGTACAAGAAGTCAATGTCGGCAAAGAAACTCCGATCGAGAGAAGAAGAAAAGAGTGAAAAGGAGTGTGTACTTGGTGTCAATTTCTGAAGCCAAGCTGAGCAACAGCAATTTTCAGGTGGTGACTGAGGACCAGCCTTTTCTCAAGGTTCATTTACTATTCAATGACTTACTGTGGTGCAATGCCCTAACGCTGTATAGGCAATCTCTACTTAGGATACTCTGATTTATCCTATTAGTGAGAGGCGCTCACTAGTGTCGGTACAAAATTCTTATTTGCTAAAGCTCGCACAATGCAGTAATATTTCAGTCCACACTGATTTAGAATAGTGTGGCTGTGGTATTCGTGTCACACACACAAACCAGATAATTCAGTGTACCGCACCCAAGCACTTCAATTCTGCGCTAGGTTTTAGACTCCTCTGACTTCGACAAGCACGACAGGCAAATTAAACCTTCTGCAACAACATTCACGATTCCAAATGGGCTCAAAACCTCACGCTGATAAGCTTGATTCCCCAGAACGAAGAGCTTCGATAAGCTTACCGATCCGTGATGTGCAGCAGATGGCAAGGTGAAGATCCTCATGCAAGCAAGGAATGATTCAGAAGCTGTTATGCACGAGTAGCTAGTACTACTCAGTGCAGATGAATGGCGACGGCAGTTCGAAATGACGGCAGGTCGTGCACGTAACAGTTGATCCCGTCGTTGAAGCTCTTGCTCACTGCACACACGCGAAACAGGCTCCGCCAACGAAGACGCTTGAAAATCTTCTGCTGCACCTCTTCTGGCAACTTGGCCCACAAATCCTCCATTTCCTCGGCAGCCTCAGCCTCAGGTTCAAGCTCCACTTGTTCATTCTCGGCAGCCATGACTCAGTGGAATCCTAGCTTTCCTTCAACGAACTCAACTAGACAGCACAATACATGCAAAAACTGAGTGCCACTGCAGAATTGCAGCACGCCAATAAACTGGGCAGACTCAAATCGACGTTCAGTTATATGGAAAGGAAGCACTGGAAAATTGGTAAGAAACTTTCTCAGCTTGTTGGAGAACGCGGATGAAACCTGGCGGGCAAGCAACGAAGCTGAACTATAATTAGCGGAACGTACTATAATTAGAGGAACGCGTCCGTAGAACATGGAATTGAACATGTAAAAGAACTACGCTCCATAAATTCAAATGGAGGAGTTGACTACAGTCCATCGTCAAGGACATACCCTAAACCCTAAAAACCTAAAAACCCACTTTACTGGTATGCCCTTGACGATGACATTTTGGAATGTCCTGCACACTTGCCGTAATATTAATGGTTGCAGCACAGATGTCACAATATCATTGGTTGTAGCACATTTATCGTACATTCGAATTAAAGCATGGACATTTTCTTTGAGACCCAAGCAATCAGATTAAAACAGTCAAGGTGTACGCTCAATCCTCTGAAATTGCATTACCTCGTAGGGACAAATGGGCTCCTGTCACATGTGTAAACAATTTGCTGTCTCATCAGATGTGTACACAATATGACAGATTCTCAAAGACATATTGCAATTACAGAGTATGGAATTAGAGAGGGTTGAGTGTCCCTAATAGGCAACGAAGAGGGTTTAGGCAATGATGAGGTATCAGTATCCAACTTGGACCCTGAACAAGTGAAATTTTTCATTAGAGCTTTCAATGAAATCCCGATTCTTGAAGGTACGCAGAGTAAAAGTAGTGGAAGGGGAACCGACAAACCAGTTTATCTATGTTTAGTAGTCGGCCGGAGTAAACAATATATGCTTCACCGTGTCTGCAGCATCGCCGTGGCCATGAAGTAATCCCAGATTTCTAGGATCCGTTGACAATTCACACATCCCAACATTTCTGATGAATTTCGCAAAAGACTAATGCAAAGACCTAAACGCATCTTACCTTGAGAAAGTACGCCAAAATCGGAAAAGTTAGCTAGCTCACAAAAGTTAGAATTGTACCCGAGACCTGTCATACATTTGTCGCTTGGTCTCTCTTTGGAAGACGCAAATGCATTAGGTATAGCATCAAAATTGTATGGTAAGGAAAGGAACACTCGGTGCAATAAAATGAATATGATTTGACTTATACGATGGTCTTTACAAAGTTCCAAATGACATGACACAACCCTCCATGATGTGGTATGCACTACATGAAACTATGCACTTGCCGACACCTCGCAGTTTAAGAGAAACTATTTGCAGAAAAATTAGAAGAGGAAGTGAGGCCCTGTTTCATCTATCTGTAAAAGTCAAAGTCCGTGTCAGATTTCTTAACATTTGACCTATAACCCTTTTCGAAGTCCTTCGGCAGGATAACATAGCGATTCTTCCTAACAGCCTGCATACCAGCCTCTTGACATATCGCAGAAATCTGCACATAATTGAACACAGTCAATTAAAAACAACCAGAGGACCTAGCGTTACTGCAAAAAGGTTCACTATGAATAATCCATTACTGCCATAAAACAACGATTTTCTACCACCAAGGGAATTTATCCTCTTGTAGTAAAGATAGCTTTAACATGAGCAAGCCACTCAAAGACGAGGAACGAACTTCAATGCACCATTTCTACAAAGATGTAGAACAAGCCAGTACAGACAACCGAATAAATGCCAGAGTGAGAATCTCACCTCAGCTGCACTTATTTTGTCAGGTCTAGAGACATAATCTTCCAGGTCAACTTCTTCACTCAAATTCATCTTTGCAGTGCACACCTGCCATAAAAACAAGAGTAACATTCAACAAATAAATTTTCTTCAAACTGAATTAAAAATATCAAATGCATTAGCACATTCATTTAAAGAGCCTAACAATATAACCTAGTGACAAACAATCGGCTCACAAAAGTGAAAAATCTTAAGAGGAAGAGGAAGATACTGGTACCTGAAACACAAGGCGCTTCTGTCTCCTGTCCGGCAACGGGAATTCAATTTTACGATCAAGGCGTCCAGGTCGTAATAAAGCTGGATCAAGAGTATCAGCACGATTGGTGGCCATGATCACCTTCACGTTAACAGTCTGATCGAACCCATCCATCTGCAAAAACAGAGCCCCATTGGGGAGGTTGAATCCAGAACATCCAACATTGTTTCAGCCACTAGCGTTAAGCTCAAGTAGTACACAATGACACACATTTTTTTGTTGCCATAAAGTAACGACTGGCCATAGAGAGAGAAAATCCTCACATCACCAAATACAAGTTAATTTCAATAAAAAAATCTCAAAGACAGACTTCAAAGCAAAATTCCCCTGTACCTGATTCAAGAGCTCCATCAAGATACGCTGAACCTCCCTGTCTGCCCCAGTTTGGGCGTCAAACCGAGCTGTGGCAATGGCATCAATTTCATCAATAAAGATGATCGCTGGGGCATTTTCTTTTGCGAGTCGAAACACATCACGCACCATACGTGGACCCTGTAAGGACAATGGTTTGAAAATCTTGGTCAAACTTACTACAAAATCCCACTCGAAAGCAAAAGAAAACATATTACAGTAATATGTTACGAAATTACTTTCTCGACCTTTCAAAACCCTACTGAAGCATCAGTTACAGGAAAAACATAGGCAAGAGGTTTACCTCTCCAAGATACTTCTGGACAAACTCAGAACCAACAACGCGAATAAAGGCCGCAGTAGTATGATGGGCGACAGCCTTGGCAAGCATAGTCTTTCCAGTTCCGGGAGGTCCATACAGCAACACTCCACGGGGCGGATCAATACCAATCTGCTTATATAGCTCGTGATGTGTAAGAGGAAGCTCCACGGCCTCCCTAATCTCTTGTTTTTGAATGTCACATCCTCCAATATCCTAAAATCAGCAACACAGATCATCACATGCATTACTTCAGTTAATACACAATGCAGGAGCAAAGTTTACCGTAAAATTTCCAGGTACCTAATCTTCCCCGGATATGCTACACTTTCCGAATATCCTTACGGCCTACATTGCATGATTTCATTTCACATTTCCTGAATAAGTAAATTTTGGGTCTCTAGGATCCTCATGAAGAGAGAGCTACAAGGTTGCATTATTCTCCGAAGCGTGTTAATCATCTAGAATTTCAAAATCAAAGACATAACCATCGCGTTACCAAGCTTTCCAGGATGAGCTATACGTCGCGAACACTTGAAACGTCCACATTGTACCATTTCGTTAAACATTTGCACAAGAAATTAAGTTAGAATTAGAGGGATCCCTCTAGACAGAGCGTCAAGGTTATATGATTCTCCCCAAGCGCACTACTCTTCTAAAGTTCCAAGCATGGTCATCCCCATGCAGAGTTACAAGATTGGAAAAGAAATAACATACACTGTACGTGACATCCGGCTTCTCCGATTGCGTCAGCAACGAAATACTGGAATCGGCCTCCGGTGGCAGCACATCCACGAGCGCATTCGAATGCCGATGCAGCGCCACCGACGAAGACGGTTTCAGAAGCTCCCGATTGATCGTACTCAGGATCCGCACATAGTAATTGGACCCCGTGGTGGATCCCACGATGCCATTGTTCTGATCCACCATCTCCATGAACTGCCCGATGACCAGCGGCACCGATTGAATGCGCTTCACCTCCTCCTGCGCTCTCAGCAACTCCCGCTTTAGATTCTTCTGCTCGTCTTTTACGTACTCCTCCTGGATGTCCACAAACTCCAGCTGCCGTTGCAGGAGCTTCTGGCGGGTGTAGAGGTCGTCCTCGTCGAGGTCCGCCACGACGTTATCAGGAAGAAAGGACTTCGCGGAGAGGACGGGCGCTAGGCCTGTTGGTGTCACGGCGGTCACCTCCATCGCTAACGCCATGGGCGCAGAGTTGCGTGAGATGAAACCCTAATGCGAGGATTGATCGATTTTGGGCGAGGTGGTTGGGGCTTGAATAGGAATGCAAAGGGACATGCCCTGCGAAAGGAAGAAGACGACCCAACTGCCTCGGATGAATGAAATTAGTGGATAAACTACAGTGGGTGTGGCCACTCAGGACGGACGGAAGTCAGATGAATTCGCATCAAAATCATCCATCCAAATTTTGAGAAACCGCTAAACCCCTTGCTCACGCATTGCTGATCCATTTGCCTGTTTGCCTGTTTGCCTGTTTCCAAGTGCACTGCCATTCGTCAAACCTTTGTGACCAAATTTGCTATCTGAGGTACATTGCAAAATTTCACGCGTTTCCAGAGCTTACGAAGATTGATTTCGCGTAATCATAACCACGACGAGATTGCTCCAGAGAGAGTCTAATCGATTCAACCGTGGTGATAAGACCTGCTGAGTGCTGTTTTTCAGTAATTTTGCATTAGGGTTCCATCACGATCATGTGCATAGTAATTCATTCGAACCAGCTAGAACATTGCGCATTCAGATTGCGATCGACATTGTGATTGATCTCCGACGTAGTAGAGCATTGATAGGTACAGCAATTTTGACAATGATGTTCAAGTCCTCCTTCCTTCAATTCACAGGAATTCAATGAAGTCCGATCTTCGTCCTGTCAATTCGTCTTTCTTGTTAGGTTAGTCGAAATTCTGTGGACACTGCATTTAGTAAGAGATCAAAGTTTGGGTTCGAGTTCACTGTTCTTGTTTTCTTTGAAAGAAGACGGCAAGCGAAGAGTGGATGATCTTACGTGTTCGAGATTGTCTTCGTGAGAGATTTTGTAGTGAAGTGTATCACGTGGTCGAAATGGAATCGCTAGATATGCAGAATTCCATGGCGTGTTCGGACACAAAAATGACCCGATCAGTACTAAGTGGAGGTTTGAACGACGTGCTGGATGATTTGCAGGGGAGCGTCTATTTCCAAAAGAGATTGAGCTCTACAAATGCGTTGCGTCGATCTTCAATTGGTCGTCGATACGGTCAGCTGGTGCGTTTCATTACACGACCAATTTGCTCTCAAAACCTAATTATCTGCACGATCAATTTGGCTATAACAAGCTAAGCGGTGCATTGTAATCGGCCCTTGGATTAACAATAATCTAAATGAATAATCTTCTGACATTCCTTATGGATTGCAGTCCATGCCCAGACAGTTTGTCTGTGAACATGGCAACAAGTTTCACAGGGCTGTGGAGTTGCGATCTGACCTCAGCTGCAACAAACCATGGCCACATAGGCTTTCCTTTTGCACTTCCCGAGAAGTCCCAGAAGTAACCTTTGCCGGCAAGCAATGGGGAGCTTTTCTGACCTCCCATGACCTCATCCAAGGCGACCAGCTCGTTTTCTCCCTCACGGCCATGTCCCAGTTTCAAGTCTACGTTTTCGACGGGCTTGGAGAACCCAAGGGACCTCAAAAGATACACACACCCATGAAATGGTCAGAAGCAATCGAATGGCCTCAGAAGCATCTGGCAAATCGCAAACCTGGGAACAAGATGATTGAACCTGAGATGTGTACAAGAAATAAGTCGCCGTTTGAGGATGATGAATTTGCCGGCTCTGCTTCCAATGATTCTGCTTGCCAGAAGTCATCCTTCAAGAACACACCTTCGCAATATGTAAGTTCACAACCTTTATCTTGAAAAAAAAATCCCTCTCCGATCGCTGTCTTCAGCTCATGCATGGGTTTCTCGTCATATGATGCAGCAGGACTTGCGCTCGAAGAGAGCTTCATGCCTTCCAAGCTTCTCAAGGAGACTCGTGCCCATCAACGTTAAAAAACTGGTGAGCTCCGAGTAATACTCTGAACTTTTGCTCCATGTCCTGATTCCAATTTCAGTTTAATGGAATACCTCTGCACATGGAGGATGTATTGCTCTTATATCGATCAACTGAGACCTTTTATTTCACTTCTTGCGTCTTTTCTTGTTTATCAGGCAAAGCATATTTAGTTGGCTTTCTCAATATTGATGTTTTCTCGAAATTTGCCCCTTTCTAATATCCATATGATTGATTCGAGTACATGGAAGTTGTAGTGAATAGATTTAGTGGAATGAGGTCTGCTGAATCCCCGATTCTGATCAAGTGTTTGGAGTAAATTTTTTTATCTTCTTCAGATACTAACAGCCTGTCGAAAACTGATCAATTTGTACGTGTTTCTGAAACGTTTAGGAAAGACTTCATGCCAGCATACCGTAGTCAGCTGCATGATCCAGTTAATATATTGAATATCCCTATGATTGATTCATGTAGATTGTCCATATAATATAACTAGCTTTTGGTTGTACGAAACGAGTGAACCTTCCAATCAAGTGCCTGTTTTACGAATATTTCTGAGTAAAATCTTCAGACACTAACATCTTGTGTAACACTGATCTATGCTCATAGGAAATTCCTAGAGACTTCGTGGCAGCATGATCCAGTTAATATATTGAATATCCCTATGATTGACTCATGTAGGTTGTCCATATAATATAACTAGCTTTTGGTCGTACGAAACCCGTGAGCCTTTCAATCAAGTGTTTTTTACGAGTATTTCAGAGTAAAATCTTCAGAGACTAACAGTTTGTGCACCACTGATCTGTGCTCATAGGAAATTCCTAGAGACTTCGTGGCAGCATACCGTGGTCAGCTGCATGATCCTGTTCAACTTCAAGGAATTCATGCGGAATCTCCGGCACAGAACAAAGTCCGATGCGTTTGCTACACAGCCAATGGACGTGACAGGTTGTTCCTGAAAGGGGTGGGGTGGGCTGATTTCGTGAGGGAGAACGAACTTTGCTTTGGGCAAGAGCTTGTTTTCACTCTCACTGCTGACTCGTGCTTCACAGTCAGGAAAGAGATCTCTTGGAGCCCCCGGACCGGCTTGAACCTAGGTTCTCGTACACCAATGTCAGTCAGAAAGTAAAATTGGGTGCAGATGGATCCTTGTCAACTAAGAGTACAGGTTGTGCTGGATCAAAGCAGTAAGGTAATCCTTCGAGATCAGAAACTTTGAAAGCAATATGATCCAACCTAGATGTTGCATAGTCAAACCGTCATACTCGTTAAAAATGGCGAATTTCAGAGCACTAAATATCTGATGTTCAAGTGCTCAAAACTCTGAAAACTAGTACTTTAATTTCAACTTGGACTTGCAGCTCCTCATATGGGTGTTGAGCTCGCCAGCTGAAAGCTTCAGCTCTATAATCTAGGATTGGTAACTTAGAGATATGAGTTTCAGATGGGCTCCAGTACGCAGTTGGCGGACCTTAAAACAGCTCCAGTTTCCTTAAAAGTGCTCCGGTTCATCAAACTGGGCCTTCACTACGACTTGCCCTAATTTCTTAAAATCTCTCTGTATAATCATATATGAGACTAAGAAAATTCACATTATCTTCTTGTTGGGTATTGGATCAGTGAACGTGGGGTTTATGGATTGACTCAACTTTTTGCCCTTCTTTTCACATGTTATTCGGCAGTTTGCCATGGTCATTTGATTCAGTTGTTGCCTAAGTTTAGTCATTTAATTCAGTAAAAAAAGTGTTTTGGGGGGTTGCATTCTAAGCATTTTTCTTAATTTTGAAAAAGCAATTGGTTAAAAAATAAAATTACAATTGGGTTCAAATACTTAGTTGAAGGCAATTCATCAATTCAAGGCAATTTGCACACTATGATACTCATATAGGAAGTTGGGCTTAAAGTAATTGAAAAAAAGTGTCAAATGTTTTTGCTATTTCTTGGACTAGGCACCCAAATCTACAAATAAATGTAAATAACAATTCAATGAGTCAAATACCAATCTATCATCTAACCATCTACAATTATAAAATTCTTTGAAGGCATAATGAAGGAATTCATAGACATAAAATATGAGTGAAGAGTGGAGAGGTCATTTTTGTAATGAAATTCATTGTTCGTCATGAATACTCAAAGGGTATGGGACAATTTGAAGGTGAGAGCTTGAACACTCATTGTCAATCAAAAATGCAAGAATTGTATTCATAACAAAACTTTAGACCTAATTTGGTCATAGTAGAATTAATTTTTTTCAAAAACCTTGGCACTAAAAAAAATTGGAAAATCAAGCAAAATTTCATCTACAGAAATCTGTTTTTTATTTTGAGCCTCCAAAAAAAGTTATAGACAAAATGCAAAAATGATGTTTGAAATTGTCAAAGAAATGTCTCTTCCAACCTTTCTTTTAACTTTGTCCTTAACTTTTGATTAGAGGCTAGAAATCTCAAACGGTTTTTGGAAATGAAATTCCTTTTAATTTTCAACATTAACTTAGTTCAATTTTTTTGGAAAAAAATTATTTTACTATGCCTAAATGAGGTCTTAAATTCTACTTTGAACACAGTTATTACTTTTGACTTAACTATAAATGATTGAGCTCCAAATAATCCTAATTTGTATATCCCACATTAATTGATTGTTTTACTTCCTACCACCCCATTTATATAAAGGTTTTGTCTTCTTGTTTCTAAATACTTACTATAAATGACTTTTGAAACAATGTAAGACAGTTGTTGTTGTTTTTTGAAATTAATGCCAAATTTTGAATACTAAAATTGGTTCTAACTAGCTATATCTTAGTTAAAAATTGGTGGGAGTTTGTGTGGTTCAGTTAAAATATGCTTGTTCTTAATGGATAAAGGATGAAAAATCGTCATTTTTTTTCTATAAGCAGTACATTTCCTATATTCCTAGTCTTCCATTTGGTTATACAGTTTAAAATACTGAAATAAAGACAATAATGTGCTAATTTCACTCAATTTATTTTACATTAGTTTCCAGATCTTCCCACTCATTGTATTGGTTATAAAACTTGTTTACACAAAGTTGATTTTCTCAATAATAATTTTGACTTCAAGTACTATGCTTAATATACATTGCCATTCCAAAATTGGAGAAGTATTAATTCTTGCACTTACAAAAGTAGTAATGTATTGGTCATGATTATGATTAAGCTCATGTCTAATGTTCGTTTAGGAAGATGTTTCAATTGTACGTAATGTGAAATTAACCCTTAAAGGGTTGTAGATTTGGAACCATATCCACAACATCATATTAAACTCTTAGAATATGAATTTTGTAATAGAATATGACAAGCCATTCATCATTGGATTCATAATTGAACTATTAGCATCTTTCATTTGGATGTCATTTTAAACATTTTTATCTTATCATGCTCAAATACGGCACTATACATGTAGAATTCATGATGGCATATTGGAACTTCCATCAAGACATGTAGGAGGAGCAACAATGATGCAATTCAAGAGTGCCATATGTTTTTTAACCTAAGTTGGCATAAAGACAAATTTTTGCAACTTCTATATTAACCCCTAAAGGACCAGCTTGCAGAATTTGGCAACATAAAAAAATTGGGCAGGTACATGTGGCCAGAGTTTACAAGTTTGAGGTTGAAACTTTAATAGATGTTGTGGACGAGGAGTATCTTTCATTTGAACTAAATTTTATGACATTTGGAAATACGAGTAAAAAATTATGGCCTAATATGTTACTTTTTTTCTCAGCCGGGCAGTCCGGGCAGTTATCTATATCCAGAGTTTTCCAGAGTTATCTAGTTATCAATTTCATACCTAAATTCTTAACAATTTAGTATTTTGAATCATTCTCTACTTCATTCTACTTACTATTTTTTTCCTATATGTTGTACAATTCCAAATGATGTGAAATTTTTCAAGCATGTAGCCAACTTGTTTAGGGAAAAGAATCCAAAGAAGCACCACCATTTTGGACATCTTTTCATAAAAAATTGAGCTTGTGAAGTGCAGCTGCCCTGTTTTTCGCAGGGTCAAAAAAAACAATTTCAATGATTTTGAATGCTTATATCTTGCTATCCATGCGGTGAAAATTTCTGAAATTTTTACCACATATTCTCAAGTCAGCATACTACAGGATCCTACAGTTACATGAGTCAAAAAAAAGTTTTTTTCAAAAATTTGGTACTTGTACTAAAAAAGGCAGTTCTTGAGCGTTTTCAGTGAAAACATAGTTATGGAACTTTAGGGGTTAAATACAGAAAAGCATCATGCTGATATTGCAATTAAGCACCCATAGACATTAACCCTTTGATACTAAGGAATAGTTCAGGTTTTCAAAATTATTAAAATGTATTATAAAAGGCAGATTAGAATAGTAATTTAACAATAACTCTCAACAACAATTGTAAAATATGATCAATAAACCATATTTATATGATTAGATTCAAAATTCAATGTTTTTCAATAAAATTTGAAGCCAAAAATTTCCTTCCAAAATTAATTGTAGATTGAATATTTTTTATCTTCACAAAAAATGATTTGAAGGTCAAAATGTTAAGTCCTAAAAATAGTGATTTTTAAAGATTTTTATTTTATACTTTTATTAAACAAAAATTGAATGGTCAGTTTTAAAAATAATCAAACAATGTTTTGGGGTAGCATAGTGATTTTTGGCAACTCACTACAAATGGAATTTTTATTTTTTTCTTTGAAATACACACAAAATGTGCCCAAATAGTAGCTTTAAGGCCCAATAATTTTCATAACTATTGACTACATGGTTTTAAAGTTATTGTATAATATGTAGTTTTTTCTCCTTGAACGGGCAATCATGACAAATTTTAAAAAGTCATTTTTTTAATAAATAAAAATTTGAATTTTAAAAAATAAATTATATATACGTGGAAAGCCTAGAATCATTCCATTTTGATCAATGAGATGAAAGTTATGAGGAATTTTTATTGGAAGGCAGTTATGGATTTTCTACTCTGAAATAAACTTTAATGTCCTTTATTTAACTCAATTTCTAATATTTTTGGAAAAATAACAAAATCATAGGATGAAGATTGTTTATTACAACATTACAACTTGGAATTGGCATTTTTCAATTCCATAACTAAATTCTTAACACTTAAGTTTAAATAATAATTTCAAATCATTCTTTGCTTTTTCCTATATACAATTTTTTTTCTATATGTTGTTTAATTCCAAATGATTTGAAAATTTTCAAGCATGTAACCAATTTGCCTTGAAGAATGAATCCAAAAAAGTACTGCTAACATCAACATCTTTTCATACAAAAGTGACCTTGTGAAGTGCAATTGCCCTATTTTTGCAAGGCCAAAAAAAAGATTTTTGTCAATTCAAATGCTAAATAAATATCTTGCAATCCACAAGGTAGAAATTCTACAAAAAATTCTACCTCTTCTCAAACTTGCTTGCTATAAGATCCTATAAATATATATGTTCAAAAATGGGTTTTTTCTTAAAATTTGATACTTGTACTAGAAATGGCAATTTTGGAGCATTTTGGGTGAAATCATAGTCAAGGAACTTTAGAGGTTAAAGGTTCATATTAATACATTCAAATCTCTAATTATCTTCAATGACATTTTAGTATATCCTGTACAGTTGTACACTTGCTACGCTTTCATCATTCGTAGCAAAATTGTCTCACATTCATACTATATGAGCATTAATATTATTGTCTCCCAATGAATTGCATTAAGGATATTAGAGTGTACATGACTACTACTTGTGTAGTAGAAGTGAAATTCACTCACCATAATATGAGAGCCTAAAGAATTGGTCAATGATCTCTCTAAACACACGAGCCTATAATTTGTTGCGACAATTCACTAATTCTCTATGCACGAGCCCCATTTGGCTACAATACTAAAGCTAAATCAAATATATTTAATTAAATTTCTTGCTAATGAAATCACAAGCCTTATACAATGCATAAAATTTCCAGATTACTTTGAAGATTTAATATTATTAAAAAATTTAGTTGAAAGAGTGAAGAAAGTCGGGTATTGGTTCTCAATAAAACTTGACTTTGACATTAAAAAGTTTTTCTTTCTTTCAAGAAAAACTAACAAAGTGAAGTTATCCAAATCTATTTTCTATTTTGTTTGAAAAATTTGAATTTGAAAAAAAATAGAAATTTATTGCAGTTTAAATTTAAAGGCCTAGACAACTTTTCAAATGCAAAACAACAAGGAAATTTGGTTTCCACTTTAATAAAAATCATTGGTAAAATTTTCAAAAAATTAAAGCACATTTTATATTTGAAATAAATTTTCTTCCATGTTCTTCCTAAATTTGTGATTAATTGATCATTTCAAAATCATTAAATATTAAACCAAAATAATTAAAAAGGATATTAATGTGAATTAATTTTTGAAATTTAAAAATGTATATTTTTTAATGGCAAAATTGAATGTAATTAATTAACTAGTGACAAATTTTAAAGTTTGGCTACATGATCATAGGCTTTATCTTTTTCATTTGCATAATTTGTCATGGACTCAAAACTTTTGGCTTTTAGCTTGTTTCTAATGGAGTCCATTTCAGTCATTTCAAATTTCAAGCCCAATTTTCTTGAGCCTATTTTATGTAAGTTTTGATCCATTTGAGTGATAATTTGTACTTTAAATCCCTAAAAGTATTTGAATACATTTGTCATTTGCATGATGAAGATGTATTTTGGAATAAAAAGTTTTATTTGAATGGAGAAGGAAGTTCCAAATGGTTTGAAATTTTGTAAATTCAAAAGTTTGAACATTTTGACTAAGGTGGACAAGACTATTATCACCTTGCTTTGTAATTTGACTATATTGGGGTGAATTTCAAGAGGGGCACATATTTTTCAAAGGTATGCGCTTGTTTGATGAGTCAAATCTTAGTGGAATTATAAATTTCCAATCAAAATTGTAATTTCTGTGAATTTTTGAAGTGTTCATCCTGAAATTACAAAACTGCTCTTAAAGTGGAGTCATAAATGTTCAATTAACAACCCATGATTGCTTCTTTTGTATCTATTCACCAATCATGTATAGACACATTACCAATAATGACATTAATGCATTGATTTTGTCAGATTTTAAGATAGATTGATTGATTTTCTGGACAAATTTGGATGTTTGAATGGACAAAATTGAAGCCAAATGTAGGTTGCATAATTGGATTGAAGATGGAGTTGGACTGGTCTACCTTATATTGAATTCAAGATTTTTTGTGATAGTGACATGCATTATCCAAAAAATATTTTACATTTAGGACAAAGAAAATGCTGAATTTTTTTGTATGCAATCACTTTGTTAGGGCGTCAATAATATATCAAAGGCTCCTATATCAATTTTAATTTTTTGTTATGCATTGACATGGAAGTCAAGAATATTGCTATAATAATAATTTTGTACTATGTTTTTATATGAAACTCTTGTAAATAGTTATACAACAAGGGGTTTAAAACAACGTAAATTTGTTTCAAATTGATATAAAAAATTGTGCAAATTTTCAACTTTAAGGTCCTCCTAATCTTTTAAAGAGTAAGTTCTAATTCCACATCAATCAACAATTATTGGTATTTTTGTTGGGATGTTTTTGCCTTGTACAATGAACTAAATTCTTACTTACAACAATAGTTTTTTGTGAGGTTGCTTACATAAAAAAAATTCAATTGAAAATTGCAACCTAGCTCTAGGAACATTCTCATAAAAGTTTATTGCTTCAAATGTAACACTTACATTTGTCAATGTACCAATAGTTGTCATAAAAAATGAACCCCAAAATGAATGCTTCCTAAAACCATGTACTCAACTACAATATTTGTTGCTCTTTATACTCTATTTTTTTACTAAATATAAATAAAAATTTATTTTATTTGTTAGAGATGAAATCATTTGTCTTCTACATGCCCTAAAATCTTCAAATTGCTTAATAAAAATCTGAAAATTTCACCATTGCTATATATTTTAGTTTAAAACATCGTGGTGGTAACTAAATTCCATGTCTTTAGAAATTTGAAAAATCAATAGATTGTAGTTATGGGCCCAAAGTTCATATTGCAATAAAACATTCAATTTAGATATTATATAAAAAAAATTAATAGTAGTATAATCTAATTTTAGGATCAATTTACACCAGAGACAAAATTTGGGTCCTCTTGAATTTTCAAAGTAGTGGTTAGTAAAGAAGTAAATAATAGTCCAATTTGGATTTACACTTTAGCCAAGGCCCATGCCATTTCTGATGGATGAAAAATTCACTTGGAATCCTACATGGTCAAAGTAAATAATGTTATGCCAATTTCAAGAATCTTTTTTCTTGCTTATCTCTTTGAGGTACGCATAATAGATTTTTACAAGACCATAACTAGCTAAAATCTTACAATTATAAATTTTGTCTATTGATGATCTTGTGGTTTACAATGTCAAATCTAATAATAAATAGGTACGGCGTGGCTGTAGTCTCTATTAGGTTTACACTAAGCCCATACAAAGTGTCATTAGTGGATTTTTGGGGGGGGCTTCCACTTCTTGTAGTCACATCTAAAAAGGGGGATACCTATGAGGGCCTTGTAGTTCCTTAATCCTAGAAGCACAAGACCCTTAGACCAAGGTAGTCATCCAAATGCTTTTGTTATTGGACCATTGGGTGCATTCTTTATTTCTACATTGAATAGTGACAAATAGTTTGACATTGAATAATGAAGTACAAATTGTCAAAATATACTTAAAATGCATCTTTTGCCATATATTTTTTTAGCTTCTTTTTTATTATATAGGGAATGTCGTCACCCTCACTAGGCTTTTATATGCTGCAATAAGTTTGCAAGTCTCACTCGGTCATTTGTATGATGTACGTGTCACTAGCAAGGCTAGATCCTTTTCCTGTCCCCTTCCGCCATTGACATCCTTTTTAGAACTTTTTTTCTTCTCAGTATTTTCAACATGGGCTCTTTCTTTTGGCAAAATTTTGCCAGATTGTCAAAAAAACTGACCACTCTGTCTTCATCCCTGCAAAAACTAGCCTCTGCAGTGAAGCCTGCAAGGGGGACAAGGGTCCAAAAAAAAGCCTTGCTTTCAACCCCATTTAAATTCCGAATCACCGTGGCTGTGACACCTTGAGGAAGCTTGGCAGGGATATGGGAAGGGGAATGTCATAAAGAAGAATTCCATCACAATCTATTACAAACGCATTTAAAAAATTCTAAAAAAACGGATGCAAAATCTTAGCTCTTCATCCAAAAATTTGCATCTAAAATCATCTAGAAATCACTTTCTGACTTCAAAAATATTAAAGGATTAACCCTTAAAGGACATTTGATGTCCTCAAAGGGCCACCTCAACTTGGATTTCAAAATCTTTCTTATTTGGGCAGCATCCATATACCTTGTTCAAAGGACCAATCAATGATGAGCTTTGGCCCTCCTCAAGACCATGGGCAACTTCAAAGCAACTATTCAATTTTTTTTTAATCAAACTTTCCAATGCAAAAACTATAAGTTCAAATTATGATTCAAAATCCAAGACTTAGTCATTAATAGTTGCATCTTCTAATTGAAGACAAAGAAAATGACATCAAAGATTGAAGTTCACAATTTGTTGAATATCAAAGGAGTTATCTTGAAGATTCTTTCAAAATCCTTCCCATCATGTGGATTGCAAGATATTAGCATTTGAAGTGACCAAAATTATTTTTTTGGCCTTGCAAAAAACCGGGCAGCTGCACTTCACAAGGTCACAATTGTATGAATAAGTGTCCAAAATGGTGGTGCTTCTTTGGATTCCTTCTTCTAATTGAAGTTGTCTACAGGACTGAAAATTTTAGAATTGTACAACATATAGGCAAAAAATACTAAGTAGAAAGATGTAGAAAATGATTCAAAATACTAAAATGTTAACAATTTATTTATGAAATAGAAAAATGCCGATCCCAATGGTTGGAATGTTGTAATAAACAATCTACACCTATTGTTTTTACTTTTTTCAAAAATATTGAAAATTGAGTTAAATAAAGGATTTCAAAGTTTGTCTTAGAATAAAGATTCCATAACTACCCGCAAACTACCCCTAACCAAAAGTCTTCATAACTTTCATCTCATTAATCAAGATGGAATGATTGAAAGCTTTCTACATATTCATAAATCTAGAGAATCCATTTCAAATTTTTATTTTCTACAAAAATTGATTTTTAAAGAAGTTATTCTTGTTGCCTACCGAGCAATTAAAACTATACATCATACAATAAAATTATAACCATGTAGTCAAAAGTTATGAAAATTGTTGGACCTTGAAGCTACTCCTTGGGCACTTGTTGTGTGAAAATTTTAAAGAAAAAAACAACAAAACTCCATTCACAGTGAGCTGTTGTATTGCCAAAAAATGTAGTTTGGACATTTAGGGGTTAAAAGTTATTTTTCCAATTAAAAAAATAGAGTGAATTGTAAAGTATGTGAAATGAGGGACCAAAAGTCGGATTTTGAATAGAAATAAAGGACAAAATTCCTTAATGCACCAGAACTACACTCTGATGAAATTTCTTTGATGTTGAGTTTATTTTGTATTCTTTTTAGTTAACCCTTAAACGAAAAGGATAGTCACCGTGGAAATCATCTATTTGGGTCCTATGTAAATTGTTGGCTTAAATTTTTTTTTTAAACACTCGTTGGAAGTCAAGCTACTATAGAAATTTTTTACTTTTTACACAAAATTTTGAGGATGAATAGTTGCACTTCTGTCTTGCATGGACAAATTCTTTCTCATTCATTGGCTGAAGAACGTTCTCCGTGGCGTCTATAAATTAAACCTTCTTTTGACACCCCTGATATAAACCGGGCAGACCCACCTTTTACAATTATTTCTAACGTATTTAAAACTATGTTTCAAGAAAATCAAACTTCCCCCAAATCGTGAATCTGCCAGGAAATGGCCACTTCATAAACCTCCTAGTTTCCGGCCACTGAAGATTGACACCTCCATTGCCCCACCTGAAGGTAAATGTAAAAATTGCCCCCTATTTCGTGCCGCCTAGATTTTGTATTCCTTCACGACTATTTGCTAATTTGGGGCCTCTGATTGCAAATATGAATTCAAAATTTCAAAATTTTATCATATGTGGCAAATAAAAAATTTCCAATGTTTTCTGCAGAGTTAAAAACGGTGTTAATCCTCCCAGGCCCCTAGCCTCCCATCTTCACAGTAATTTAGTATGTTAAAGCAACCCTTTAAGAGATGATTGCATTTTCAGGGAAGCTAAACTCCTTGAAACAATTTTCGGTCAATTTTACTAGGAAAAAAAAATGGAATTGGCACTTAATCCAAGTCGTTTCATATTTTTCGTACCTTTGTGGAATTAGTTACAAATTTCTGAAATTGAAACGCAGTGGTTTCTAAATGCGACCCCCCTCTTGAAATGTGCAACGTTGGTACATTGAAGAAAGTAAAATGCATCTTTGTGTTAGAGGTCGCTTTTAGAGCGAGGTCGCATCTAATCCAAGTTGTTTCATATTTTTCGGACCTTTATGGAATTAAGGTAGTTTGCTCTTGAAAGCGACCATTTAAGAGCTCATCGCCTATTTCAGGGAAGCTAAACTCCTCAAACCAATTTCACAGTAAATTTTCAAAGGAAGAATGGTGGAATTGGCATCTAAACCAAGTCGTTTCCTATTTTTCGGACATTTGTAGAATAAGTTAGGAATTTTCAAAGATTACTGTTGTAGGCACCTATTTGTGACCACATGTCTCTCAAAATCCGTTCCCTTGCAACTTGTAATGAGAGATGTGGAGGGGAAACCAAGGAGATTTGATTGGCTCTTGCAAAAAATAACTCTTTGTCCTCGATCCACTCAATGGCTAATAAAAGAGGTCCATTTAAAGGATCACCTCATGTCCATTCCAGAGCTTATTATAGGAGCAGTTTGAAGAAGATAGGCGCTTTTAGAGCTACAAATTTTTGAAGTTGAAACCCAATGGTTTCCAAAAGCCACCCCCTCCTGAAATGTGCATTGTTGGTATAGTAAAGAAAGTAAAATGTAGCTCTGTGTTAGAGGTCGCTTTAAGAGCCAGGTCGCTTTAAGAGCCCACTACCGTTAGTTGATCTAGTCCATTAGTTCAAATAAGGTAGGCAGTAGGCACCCCCCAAATGGCACCTGACCTTAACTCCTAAAGGTTTTTGACTATGTTTTCACAAAAAAACGCTCCCAAACTGCCATTTCTAGTACAAGTACCAAATTTTGGAAAAAAAACATTTTTGGACACATGTGACCGTAGGATCTTGTAGTAAACTAGTTTGAGAAGATGTGGAAAAAATTTCAGAAATTTCCACCGTGTAGATTGCAAGACTTTATCATTTGAAGTGATAAAAAACCTTTTTTTGTCCCTGCGAAAAACCGGGCAGCTGCACTTCACATGGTCACATTTGTATGAAAAAATGTTCAAAATGGTGGTAACTCTTTGGATTCATTCTTCAAAGCAAGTTAGCTACATTCTTGAAAATTTTCAGATCATTTGGAATTGTACAACATATAGGAAAAAAATAGTAAGTAGAAAGAAGTAGAAAATGATTCAAAACACTAAATTGTTAAGGATTTAATTATGGAATTGAAAAATGACAATCCAAACGATAGTAATGTTGTAATAAACAATCTACACCTTGTGTTTATATTTTTTTCCAAGAATATTGAAAATTGAGTTAAATAAAGGACTTCAAAGTTTATTTTAGAGTAGAGATTCCATAACTACCCGCAAACTACCCACAACTAAAATTCCTCATAACTTTCATCTCATAAATCAAAGTGGAATGATTCAAAGCTTTCCTTGTACACATAAATCTAGAGAATCAACTTCAAATTTTTATTTCTCTAGAAAATGATTTTTAAAGAAGTTTTTTTGCTGCCTGGGCTGCCTGCCGAACGATGAAAACTACATATCATACCATAACTTTTTAACCATGTGGTCAAAAGTTATGAAAATTGTTGGGCCCTAAAGCTACTCCTCGGGCAGATCTTGTGTGAAAATTTCAAAGAAAAAAAAATAAAAATTCCATTCGTGGTGAGCTGCCCCAAAACGCTATGTTGTCAAAAAACGGTGTTTGGTCCTTTAGGGGTTAAAGCGCCATCTACAAGTTGTGTACATTTCCAAAATCAGTTTTGTACCTATTTGGATGGAGCGCTTTCAGAAACAAACTTTGATCCTTAATAACTTTTGCATACGGTGTCCAAATGCCACGTTCTCTGGTGCGTTGGAACCTCCTTTCACTTGCCAACAAGAATATATGAAAATTTGATATTAGTCTAATAGTAGTAACTAGGCTCAACTAGGCTCAGTAGCAAAAAGTGGCGGTTTTGGGTGTACCCACCTTATGTCCAGGTGACTTCAGTTCAGTTATTGCGCGTCACGGAAGCTGCCTGGAACTGAGGCCGGGCCCCTGCGGACATGCTCAAAGTCGGCAAACCAAAGCTTGTCAGAGGAAGGAGACAAGAAAGGAATGGAATAAGATTTCAACCGGCAGCCAATGGGAAGACTTGAGTGCCCCAACCCTGCTTGGGAAGAGAATAATAATAATACTTCAAAACTGTCCCTTGACTCCCTTCCATTCATGACCGACAAGTGTTTGCATTTGCGGATTTTTTATTTATTTTACATTTAATTACACTGCCAGTCTAAAGGCAGAAGGAAATGAATAATAATAGTTTATGGGATGATTCCTAGGAATTGTTCAAACAAATTTCAAACCGATGAAATTTGCCAAGACTGTACTCTACGTACTATAATACCCAAATACCAGCCCTGCATAGAACAGCGAAACTGGGTTGCCCCTCACTCTAATTTCTTGACATTCGACACTATATAACATATTTAAAGGGTTATGACACAAGCTGGTGCATTGCTTTTGAATTAGTTATTGTTGTAAATGGGACTCGTGAACCTATGTGTGTACAAACTGCACAGTATGTGTAGAAATATATTTGTTGACTTTGATGGCTTGTAGAGTAACTTTGTTGGAGTAAGAGCATCCCCACGGTGGCCGCGCCAAGGAGGGGCGCCAAGTGCTGCCTTGGCGTGTGGATTTGGAGAGTGCGGCTTTACACTCCTCCTCTGCCCCACGGTTGACGCGCCCAGCAGGCACGCCAAATGGGTGTTATCGCTAAGAATTTAAAGGTTATGATATTAAACTTACAAAACTTACACATTTTACTTCCAATGCATTAATAAGCACTCTCTTACATTGTTTCCAAATCATTTTCAATTTATTTTGTGTTCTTGAAGCTGAAGAGTAGCTTACTATATAGACATGGGGTGGTAGGAGGTAGAACAAACAATGTGGGATAAGTAAATTAGATGTAGTAGGAGCTCCACCACTCATAGTTTTTTTCAAAGTAGAAATTGTGTTAGAATTAAAATTTCAGACCTCATTTAGGCGTAGTAGATTAACTTTTTCGAAAAAACTTTGAACTCATAAAAGATGTGAAATCAAGACAAATTTCACCTCCAAAAATCCGTTTGTGATTTCAAGACTCCAATCAAAAGTTATGGACAAATTTCAAAAGAGGATTAGAAGGGAAATTTTTTTTACATTTGTAGAAATGCATAGTAGAAATTTGTCAATAAATTTTGACTAGAGACTTGAAATCTCAAACGGATTTTCGGAGATAAAATTTATCTTGATTTCACATCTTTTCTTAGTTCAAAGTTTTTGAAAAAAGATATTCTACTATGCCTAAATGAGGTCTGAAATTTTAATTCTAACATAATTCCTACTTTGGAAAAAACTATGACTATGAGTGGTGGAACTCTTTCTAATTACTTATCCCACATGGGTTGCTCTACCTCCTACCACCCCATGTGTATATAGTAAGCTTCTCTTCCCTCTTTCAACACAACAAATGTGATTAAACATTTCTCCCAGTTACCTAGATGCAAAATAAAAGAAATTTTATTGTAGTCGGGAAATGCCTTTTTTTCAGTGTTTTCACACAAGTAAAGGAAACTTTATTGAGGGTAAAATTACTTGTGAGAAAAAATTGGAGGTCAGATGGGGTATGTGCTTTGAAGATGGGTGAGAAGGACTGTCAGTGCCTCGAAATTGGGTTCAGAAAGGTAGTCAAAGCCTTTGGCGAGCCGCGCTCAAGGCTCACCATTTCCCCGTGTATACTTCAAATTCTGGCGCGGCCGGGCAGTTTTCCCCGTTTGGCCAGGTTTTTTTTTTTCACTGTGGCAGTGCTCCATGCAGTGAATGGGAGGCGGTCCCTCCAAATTTAAACCACTATGACTCTGCCACGATAGTGGAGTTTGGCACCATGGTGCCAGAAAAAAAAACCCTGCGTTTGGCGCGTCAGCCGTGGGGAAGTAAAAGAAGCCAGGGCATGCCCACTGCGCGTGTTAGACCCCTTGGCGCGCCACCGTGGGGCTGCTCTAAGGCGATTTTATTGTTAAGGCAACCTAATTTCATTTGGTTTAGGGTACCTTATTCCATCACAATTCATATCCAATCTTCATTTACTGTCCCAAATCTAGAGGTGTCATTTCTTTTATTATTCACGTGGTACAAGTTTCATAAGAGAGAAACGACTTGCTCTTGAATCTAAGTTCTAAAATAAAAGAGGGAATATACATAGTGATGCAATTAGGTAGAGGTTCTTCACCCGTTCAGGAAGGGTAAAACTTGTTAATGAGTAATTTTGATGAAATACAAAATGCTTTAAATCACCATCCAACCAACCAAGAAATTTTCTATCATGTTTTGAAGTTCATCTTCACTTTTGAAAAGCTTCAAGAGTGAGTTTCCTTTACCCTAGAAAGCTTCTTGAATTATTAGTCACTTACATGGGCATAATATTCTACCTCTTTGCAATGTATGCAGGAAATCTTGGGTAGGCTTATATAAATTTAGTTCTAAATAAATGTTTTCAAATTTTTGACAAAGGTGTGAATATGAATTCGTTTCCTAGGAATATATATATTTTTTCCAAATGGGTGTTTGGATCAAATGTTATGCCACCTAAAACATTTCAAGCAAGACAAGTAGTTTTAAGTAGCATGTGCAAAACTTCTCATCTATTTCTAAAATTTTGGCAAATACATACTCCCTCTATCCCTCTAAAACCCTCCAAATTAATTAGGCACAATCCGTATCCCACTAAAAAAGCTCTGCTTTTACTGATTTTGACCGTTGACTTAGTATTGGCCTCATTGAATGACCTTGTGGGGGCAAGTAGCAAGCGATCAAGGAAGATTTCTCTCCTAGCCAAAGCTTGGCCTTGCCCATATGAGGCACCTTCTACTTGTTGCTTCTTCAAATTGTCATGTTGACAATGGATTTGGTAACTATTTGGGTGCTACGAAGATTTGTTCATAGAAGGAGGCTAAGTTTCCTTGGTTTGGGTATTTAGATTAGGAGCAGGTATTTCTAGAATTTCATTGTTGCCACTAACCTTCAAATCATCATGAATGAACGATGCTCAAATATGATGCTTTCTAGATGGATTCTGGGTGCTTGAATGACGGCGCCTAAGTTAGAAAGTTTGCATAGATCTAGGGGATGCGCTCTTGGTTCTTGAATGCATGTAACATTGGCACAAAGACTAAAAAAATAGTTAATCCTTCATGGAAAAGGTTTTGGGAGGATTTAGAGGGATAGAGGGAGTAATTAACACGATATTAGATGCAACTATCCCCCAAAATAACCATCTTAGTGCATAAATTTCACTTTAGAAGGAGTTAAAGTTTGTCAACTTGATGAGCAAGGTTAGGAAAAAAAAAATTCTAACTTCAAATGCCATAATCTTTCAATCTACGTGGTCAAAGTTTTGAATTTTTTTTCCAATCATTTCCGTGGTAGTCCAGTACAAATATTCATGGTGAATTTCAAAAAAACTTGTTTTCCTATTTATTTATTTTTGCTCATTGCTCTTAAAAGTGGCAGTTTTATCAAATTTACCCAAAATATGCTCTGGTCCTTGAGGAGGTAAACCCAGTCCTTTAGAGGGTAAATTGGTGATGGGTTCATACCTCCACAACTTCAAAAGTAATATAATAATGATTTTTTTCCATGAAATTGCATATGGGAGCCTAAAGGACAAAATTTAGCAATTTTTCATTTCAAACCTATTTCACATATAATTTATAAAAATTCAACTTAATTTTTTTGACTAATATTTAGACGACATTATTATCAAAATACTATAATGCATTTAAAAAAAATCCAAATTAAACATTCTGAAATTGCTTCTTGCTATGTAGCTATATTTAACAATGCCAAAAAGTAACAAAAAAATACAAGCATTTCCTGCATAGGGATCCCCCAACTCCATTAGTTTTAAAATTCTAAATTCTCTCACTGAAATAGGGATATTTGGACTAAATATATATGTTTTTCCCAAATTTAATCAACTAATTGTATATGGTAAATTATTTCATTTTTTCCAAAGGTTAGAAATTTAGAGTTGGGTCCACCCTTACAATAATTGCTAAAGTGCAAAATAGAGTTGGGGATACTAAAGAAGAATGGCAATTTTGCACTATAAAAGATCAATTCAAAAAAAAATCTCCAAAATCTCCAAAATGAGCTATTGAATGAAGTGATATTTTTCATTTTTTATTTTCGAGTATGGTTGAATTGCTCTTTATGCAATGGCATCTTTACCCCGTAAAGGTCAAAGATTATGTTTTCACCCAAAACACTCCAAAACAGTCATTTCTAGTACAAGTACCAAATTTTTGAAAAAAACACATTTCTGGACACATGTAACCATAGGATCTTATAGTAAGTTGGTTTGAGAAGATGTGGAAAAAATTTCAAGAAATTTCACCGTGTGGATTACAAGATATTAGCGTTTGAATTGACAAAAATCTTTATTTTGTCCCTGCAAAAAGAAGGGCAGCTGCACTTCACAAGGTCACATTTGTATTAAAAAATGTCCAAAATGGTGGTACTCTTTGGATTCATTCTTCAAGGCAAGTTGGCTACATGCTTTAAATTTTTTTAGATAATTTGGAATTGTACAACATATAGAAAAAAAGATAGTAAGTAGAAAGAAGTAGAGAATGATTCAAGATACTAAATTGTTAACCATTTATTTATGGAATTGAAAAATACCAATCCCAGTGGTTGTAATGTTGTAATAAACAATGCAAGCCCTCTTTTTTTTTTTCTTTTTTTTCAAAGATACTGAAAATTGAGTTAAATAAAGGACTTTAAAGTTTATTTTAGAGTAGAGATTTCATAACTACCCGTAAACTATCCAGAATTAAAACTCCTCATAACTTTCATTGCATTAATCAAAATGGAATGATTAAAAACTTTCCATGTATATATAGATACCTAGAAATATACTTCTCAATGGATGCAATCAATGAATCACTCAATAATCTCAGGACTATTCAACGTTCAGGAAGTTTTTTGAGTTGTATAGGCTACTTTCCTTCAATTCCCAAACTGAATTGTTTTTTCCAAATTCAAAGTTCATTATTTTCTCTATTTTTTACTTAAATTTTTTTTTTTATAGATTTTTTCACCGTTTTGTGTGTGTGGGGGGCGATGTTTCCGCATAGCAACCGAAACTTTGGATGAAATGATTTTCTTCATCCAAATTTTCTGTACGTCATCATAGATGTAAACTGCCAGCGCTGCCAAGATCGCTTTCTGCCCCAAAATAAAAACAAATGAAGAAAACAAAACTCGGATGCTTTCAAGTACCTTCGCGATTGCGTCCCGCTATCGTGGCGAGGGGCCGACAAGGACCTCCAAGTCGTTGCGACGTAGTTTCCAGCCCAGCCTGGCGGAGGGCCTGAGTCGTCCCGTCGGTAGACTGAATCCACCCAGTCTACGTGACAAACGCCCAAACTCGCTTCTTGGTGAACCCCATGGGACCAATCGAAGGTGCCAGGAGCATTCCCGGAAGAAGCCGAGCATATTCCCTCGATCCCCGAAAAACTCTAACTCTACTGTAGTTCAAAATCGCCCCTTGGACATACCTTTCCAGTTTTGTCTGCAACTATTCTCGGTCTCGATCTCTCAGCGGCTGGTGGTATATAACAGTCCGCACACATAGTGCCTCACCATTGTCGACCGACTTCCCAATCCATTGCTGTCGATCTATGCTGGCGTAACTGCACCACTTGGCAGTCGGTAACTAGCTAGCTCGATCAGTACTTGCAATTAGAAACGGGCGGGCGCTTCGATCAGTTTTTGATGGTCTTTCGAAGCACGTAGCTTGCCTTGGCATGGTGAAGTAGCTTGTGTCGTGATTCTGCACTTCGATTTCTCATTTTGACAAGCTAGCGCGAGTTTTAGTTCACATAGTATCCCCGTTTTGATCTGGGTGTCGTTGAATTAGTTCACAACACTATATCGAATTTGTTTTCACAGGTCGATGGAATTGAGTCGGTACGGGAGTGCAATAGTTGATTACATCTTGAGTTTCCGCATTGCAGTTCTGCAAGTTAGTTAGGCAGAAAGCTCGTGTCCTTCATCACTGACATTACTTCAACAGCAGGGTAGCTAGAGTATGTTTCTCACAAACTTCGAATTTGTACATCCGACACGCTACATCTGTACACCGACTCCTACTTCCAACATGTCGGAGTTACAGAGGGAAATGAATTCATTTACGTCGAGAATATAATTCAACACGAATGTGCTGCATTCAAGTGCTGCAAGTCCCTGAAGATCGACAGGCTAGACTTGAACCAGTCGTCCAAGTTAAGGTAGTTTTGTCGGTCTCTTGATGCAATACCAATGCGTCGGATGTTCGGATCCTTCAGCCTCCCTGTGCTTCAGATAGCCAACTTGCATTAAACTGCAAGCCCTAGCTCCCCTAATGAAAATAATTACAGACCTCAAATTCGTCAATACATGCGCCACCCCTGTACATCAAACCGAGACGCACTAGTACGTCTCCTCCGAACACCGTAGTACAATGTATGAGTCCCTTCTAGCACCACCCAAGTGAACCAATCTCATGCATAGACCAGATTACTAGGAGTCCATCGATCGTCTTGTCCAAACACATAAGCTAGTTGTAGATTTTCTAGTTTTTCATGGTCATGGCACAATCCAGTCGTTCTACTTACAGTAGCGACAGTGGCGGCAGCCCCGGCGGCTCCCCTGGTCATCGCACCTACATGTGCAAAGTCTGCGGCAACTTATTCACATCCGGTCAATCCCTCGGCGGCCACATGAACGTCCACCGCAAGCAGGATCCCCGGTCCTCCCCTCAGTCCTCCACTCCGCCACAATTTTCTGGAGAGTACAATTCTCCTGGTGAGGAGAGTCATCAGACAGTGGCGTACAAGGGCGTGCGGTACCGGAAGGAGCAGAACAAGTGGGTGGCGGAGATTCGACCTCCGAGAGCGACGAAGACGTGGTGGCTGGGGACGTACTCTACGCCGGAAGAGGCAGCCTATGCTTACGATGTGGCAATTACGTACTTCGGGAGTGAGTCGTCGCTGAATTTTAATGGGCACCCGATATATGAACAGATCCCGAAGATTTCGACGGAGTTGCAGAGGCAGGACTTTGCGGCGGAGCTGAGGAAGGTGGTGAAGAAGTACGGGAAGCTGGCGATGGAGTCCGGGACGATGACCACTGGTAAGATCGACAAATATGCTCATTAACTTGAAAACTAACGCTGAGTTTGGAGTACTTTTTGCAACGGAATTGCAAAGATCGACTGTACCGACAGAAATCTTTTAACAATTTTGCAATGGTTTTGTACAACAGTAATTGTGCAATGTGTTTGCAACTCTTTGAGATTGCAGCAACTGGTAAGCCAAAATATTAGATACGAATCAAAAAGGCTGAGTTTTTGCAATAGTTTTTGCAACGACCGCAATGAATGTTAATAATATTATTAACGATTTTGCGATGGTTTAGTACAACGTTGAGCAATGTATTTGCAACTATTTGAGATTGGAGTAGATTTTGCAACAGTTTAGACTGCATAGATAGATTGGCACTGGTTACGTGCTCAAGACTTTTGCAACAAGTTTGCTTCACTGTTGCATTGGTTAGATGTAGACAAGGAGTTCAAGGCTATTGTAAGTGCGGAAAGACTACAAAACCATAGCAAAACATTTGATGATGTGTTGCAACCGCTACGTCCTGTTGTAGTGTGACTTGCCAAAATCAGATGTAACACACCTAGGATCTACCCAAAACATGAAATTTAATGAGAAGGTTTGATTTTCATGGGACGGTGTCAATGGGTTAGAATTTATCACGGGTTTGAATGTGTCAAATTTATGTGGTGGATGGTATCTGTAAGTGATCTCTAGAACTTCGTTAAAATACTAGTCGTGCAGATTCATGTTAAACTTGCCATTTTCGCGGAATATAATTTGCGAAGTTAAGAGACTTATTATATTGACTTCAATTGTGGTGCAGCTGCAGCAGCATCGACGTCAACTGCCGGTGAAGCGCCAGAGGTGTTGGGGTGGGACGATTTCACTGCGCCTCCGGAGATTTCTTCTTCCGGCTGGGGGGCGCACTTCCCATTCGATTTCGAAGACACGACTCCCATGACAGCACCGGAGTCGAGTTACCAGCTTCCGGATTATGATCAGGCCAACTCTTATTATAGTGGCTCTGGGTATCAGCAACAGTACGACTGGCCTTCATTCCACGGCCACAACGATTATTACCCGTAAACCGGCACGTCACAGCCAGCTCTGTCCTCGGGCCAGCTTTTCAGTGTCTTTTCAAAATCTGAGATGTTTCATGGGGTTAGGGTTAACGGGTCAGTGATCGAATAACGTGGCGTGCACTTGCTATGTGTCTGCGTTCATGTGGTATAATTAGTAGAACTTACTAGCCAAGACGTAATGTTCATACACGTTGGTGTTTGGATCCGAGGTGTTTCTTCAAGTACGCAAGACTTCAACTCTTCCGACTCTGTGAGGACCTGGAGGACAGAAAAATGTCTGATGAATGCGGACCTTCAGATTTTCTGTAGACTTTGTTCATGGAGATCGATGGGGCTGGAGATCGATGGAGCCATTGTTGCAGGGTTAACCTTCATCTCTGTTCTCTTGGCACTTTGGCAGAGGAAATGGAGGGTGGTTGCGGCAAGCTCAAATTCAATCTCCACATGTGAAAACATGTTAGTCATCAATGCTTGATGAACTGGATTTTAGCTTGTGTTCTTTGAAACTGCACCAATTGAAGAACTATGAGGCAGCCAAATTCTCCATTTATCACGGTGGAGGGTGACACTCCTGGTATGATATTTGCACTCACGCAAATTGAAATCTACCGACGGAAATGTGTTCCTGATGGAATTAGGTGTAACGTAGATGTACAGAACAGTACAGGTACTCTCACAAGTTTTGTTTGCCTGGGGATATCGTCTTTTCAAATCCACTGTAATAGCAGAAAAGATTAGGGTTTCCAGGGCAAATGTGAACCTCTTTTTTGTGATGTTGTTCAAATGTCCAACTGTCTGATAGTGAGTTGTTCCAGCTGTCTAATAGGGAGATGAGTAAAGCTCCAAGTGGTGTCAGTCGTAGAATTTTGTTCGTCCGAAGTATGTGTAATCAGAATTTGAGGCATATTTTTGCAGTAAAATATGGACCAGCCAGAGCTTTCACTTTTATTAAACTGGCAAGTAACATGCTTTTTTCCCGATGGACTGCCGAGAAAGATGCCTCACTGAAAGAAATTTTTGGACTTGTTGATGGAACTTAACATTGTAAGGAATCCTTGTTGAGCACCTTTGAATTTGCATCTAAAATAGAATCCTTCAAACTTTGATTTCATTGCAATGTTGAACTCGGTTTGACCAAATGATGGTTCTTCAAGTCATCAAGGGCAATTGTCTTTGCATGGGAGAGTATGTCCGCCGATCGTTATGTTTTTTTGTAAATTTAATCATGTTAATTTGTTCTAAGTTGACGAAGTCCTCAAAAGTGTAGTGTTGAGCCACTGCACTGAATTCTTTCTAATTGCACAGTTCCAAGGGCATGCATGGGCATCTGAAATGCACTACTAACTTACTTGGGAGTCGGAACAATGTCTGGGAAGATCCAATTTGGAACCCAATCAAGTTGTAATAAAAAGTCAAGGTAAATTGAAGTAGGTGAGACAAATCCATGAGCAGCTGATTCACAATGGATAACATACGAAAGTCATACCTTCTTTTTTTTTAAAACTCCTGATTGGTGCTTCAGAACTAGACATGAGGAAGTTGTCCTGTCAATTTTGCACAGAATATGAAAGATTGCCGGGATATACAGGAAATATGCAAATCGTGTGTGCAATTGAAGACAGTTGAGTCTACTGAAGAATGTTACCAAAGCCTGAACAAGAGCCGTGCATCACATATTAAAATTTAACCTCCATCTTCAAATTTCTAATGCAGACTCCAAGCTCAAAGAGCAAGATAATATTGCAAACATCGCAAATAAGATGGCCGCATTCGTTCATAGAGATTGTCAGCGGAACACCAAACTTTCACTTTTGTGTGAGTCATGACATAAGTGTTTGGCTCGGTCATGACATAAAGAAAATTATTGACAAATGGCCAGCGCAATAGTGGTCCACTCCACTGATACAAAACAGGTACTCATCGTTTCGATTCACGAATATCAAAGTTAACCTAAAAACTAAGTCTACCTGAACGAGGTAATCGCTATTTAGTGTACAGTAAGACGGTTCTCCGTAACAAAAATGCACGTACATTCGCTACAAATTGTCATCGAAAAAAATTTACGGAGAGAAAAAGCAGCGCAAGTCGCCAATGTATAGCGTGAGTACCTGATTCCTGAACGTCTCAATTCACATACGATACTGGTGGCTTCACCAGTTTTTATCTAAAACAGATAACGCCCTCTATGTACCCATCTCTCAGACGTCGTCATACTCTCCTGCACCCAGTCCCGCAGCCTCTACCCAGGTGCAAGCTGCCCCATTCTAACAGACAGCTGGTCAACACTAGGCTTCTTCGACCACCAATCTTTGGTATCTCCTCCATTTTCATCACCTAAGTCTTCCACGGAATCCTCAACCGTCTCATCTTCATCTGCTTCCCTACTGTCAGCGCCTAAACCTAACTCCTGCTCTAGTTCCTGCTCTAGTTCTTGATCAAGTTCCTGATCTGTTGCCGATGGAGTTTCGCTTAAGAATTGCTCCCAGAATATATCATTCGCAGCTGACACGCCTGGGCTACCCATGTTTGAGATACCCTCTTCTCCATCAGACACCAGTCTGCCCCCATCAATGTGAAACTCCATCGCTTCTTCGGAAAGATCCTCTGGTTTAACTTCCCCGCTGGGGTACTTGCTCCCGTTCTCCATACTAAGTCCACCTGGTTCCAGACATCAGGAAGAGCAGCAATCGATCAGTTCTAATTCCAATCGAAACAATCCTAACTACAGAAACATACAAAACCAAAATCGCGTCTCCAAGAGAAGTCTTGGTTCACAATTCAATACTACCATCCTGGATCACGTCGAGTTAATGCGAGAAAAAACATGTCCCTCCCGAAGTAATCAGCAATCACCACAATCCGATTGAGAATATCATTCATTTCAAGTGACAACGATGGATGCACACATGCTTAAACGTACTACAGCCACATACCTTCTAGCCTTGGAATTCGGGCTGCCAGATGGGGAGGCATAGGCAGATCCACCTGCTCAGGAGAAGCATCCATCACAACTGGACTAGGATATCCATCATCCAGCCCTGGCATGTTCATTTCCGTCAATGTCACACCTGACTGCCGGTTCAGTGCACCCACATCAGGACCAGAAGGAGCTGATCCCAAATCCCTGAACAACGCCTCCAGAGGACCGCTATCAAGACCAGGAGATGATGAATCCTCTGTTGAGTTGAAAAACTGCATTATCAAGGACCGAGCTCCATTCGATTCCACCGCTCCATTCGACTGAAAGGCCACAATTTGATTATTGGCCGGAGTATCCGAGCTCACTGATTCCTCCGTGCTCATCGAGTCTTGCTTTGGCAGACGCCGCTTCTTTCGCACGCTCGCTGCAAGCCTCTTGTTCTCGGATTGTTGCATCAGTTGCGCAAGAAAGCTAGGATTCTGCATGGCTTTTGCAAGAAATGACATCATGTGTTGCTGCCGACTTTCAGTTTTGAGCAGCCGTTGACCCATTGCCTGCACACAAGGTCTTGCTATTCTCAGCAAGAGGTTCAACAATATCCCGCGTGGGCTTCGCTCAGACAACCACATGTACACTATACTTCCCAGAGTCCCACAGCTGCCATGTCCCGTTTAATCTCACAACAAATGGAACGACACACCCCGAAAGAACAGCAGCAATAACCAAGAACAATACAACTGTCAATGCAAATTCAAGTACCTGCATCTCTCGGTCCGTATTCTGCTGCTGTTGTCGCAGTCGAACCAATTCCACCATCAGAACGTTCTTGTCTCTCTTCAGCATCTCAATTTCCCCTTCCAAACCGAATTTCCCCACTTCGACGCATGGCCCTATGGAACCCTGCTCGCTCAGCTGATGCTGGTGCTGATGCTGGTGCTGGTGCTGATGCTGGTGCTGGTGCTGATGTGGATGTGGATGCTGCGGTTGGGCTGATTGCTGCGAATGCGTCGCTGGTTTGCGTCGATGGATGCTCCGCAGAAGATCGCGTCGACCACGCAAGAAACCCTCGTTCGCGAACTCCCAACGATCCGGATCCACCTTGCGAAAACCCTGCAACCATTCAAAACAAAGCAAGGCACATCAGCATCAACCCTAACTCGATTTTATTCTTATTTTTTAATACTCAAACGCTCGGAAATCTACTCAAAGGCTCTATCGACCAAATAACTGGAGACGACCGGGACTGACACTGCTACCGGGCTCAAAAAGCAGTTCAAAAGGGTCATTCGTCACCCTGCGTCTAGGAAGAAAACAGGAGCGTCCGTTCCGCTAGACAGACCATCTCCTCCAATTCGCACTCAAACCTCACAAACCACCACAATCCAACTACTCCGGTACCAACAATTCAGACTTGGGATTCCTCGTTCTTTGCTAACCCTTCACCTCTGCCCCCAACCAAAAACTTACATAGGTATTCAATTGCCGGACGAAGCTGGAAAAGTTGTTGTGCTTGAAATACTTTGGCAAAAGCTCCTGGGCGAAATCCGGGGGGTTCCACACGATGAAGCTGTTGTTCCCGCTGCTCCACGACACCACATGGTCCGTCGCGGGATCGTCCACCATATCATACGTCTTCGTCAGAAACGGAGGGGGGGCAGTGCTCTGCAACCCGTCCATGGGCTGGGGCGCCTGGTTGCCCACAACAGACGTCGCCGGCACCACATCCGAATTCACACTGTCCTGTCCCATGCTCTCTTCCAAAGAAGGCCAGTGCGGATCCGTCTTCACCACCTGCGACACCATTCTCCTTCCACCAACTCACTCCCGCATCCCCTCCATCCCCTGAATTCCACAAACTCAAAATCCAAACCCTCGCCAAGAACAAGAAATCGCCCAATTCCCGCAGCTGATGAGTCTCATCAAGCGATCCCCTCGCGTCAAAGCAAACGCCGCAACTCAAACATCAATTACTTCCTAACGCCACCGCCATATACCCCCTCAATCGGACATGAAAACGCCTTGACCATCCTACCCTGTTCCTCTTACGACGAGAGTGATGCTCCCGACCATCGTTGACAGCGCGATTTTCACAATATCTACACCGACACAGCTGCAAAAAAAGCTTCAAATCCAAATTGAATTCCGACAGAAGCAATAACGACGGGGAGATAAGTTCAAATGGTGAGGGAGATGGTGGAGAGAGTCGGAGATTGGTTGTATGCGTGAAACCCTAAGCAAAAGTGCAGCGCAGTCTGTCGAGAATAGCAAGGGGAACTGCACTTGGTATGAATGACGTCTGCTTTTCTCCACATTTAGTAGCGGGGTTCAAAAAAGAACGTCACTTTGGGGTCGTAATGATGGATGAGAATCATTCAAAAATAGATGAAGGATGGAATTTGATGGAGTGAATGCACAAATATGTGGATGAATGATATGAGTGAATGATGGTTTTTCCTATGCCAATATGGTTACTTGAAGGACTTTGTTGTTATCATTTGGGAGAAATTTTTAAATTTTTAGAAAAATATAGCATTTAGATGGTTTACCAACAATTTGTTTATATATTTGTTTACTTTTACTAAATTATAAATGTATCGTTAACACCTAATAGAACAATTGTCCATGAAACAAGGATTGAATTAGAAATTCAAATGGTTTCATGCAAAGTTGATTATCAATGCTTCTTTTTGAAATTTTGACTACAAGTGTGGACATGCTTAATTTTTGTAGAAATTGAAAACTTTTGCTGATAAGGTATTTGGACTAAAAGTTATGCCATCGAAAGTTTTTCAAGCAAGACCAATAGTTTGGAACAACTTGTTTTAGATTTAGATTCTAATTCTAAATGTGTTTTTCTAAGTATGTAAAGGGGGAATTACAACAAAGAACCTTCATTCCCCCAACCTGGTGAAGAAATGCACGTGGGAGGAGATGAGTGGACAACAAAAAATCCTTCCTCCAACTCGTTGAAGAATCTTATACTTGCCTTTGAGATGAGTAAGGCTTTTCCAACTTGCTTATGTTCTTATAGATACTCTAACTCCCACCACAATATGCAATTTTCAAGAAGAGACAGTCTCACTCCAAGTAAAGTCAAAATTGTCTATAGATCTTAATGAATTGTTTTCCTCTAACGCAATAACCTTGCAATATACATAGTCAAAATTTTGAATTTTTTAATCACATTCATGTAGCAATATTGTACAATCTTGTATTATGGTTGACTTTCTAAAAACTCTATTTTCTCATTTTTTTCACTTCACTGAAAAGCAACAATTTTTGACTATTTTAGCCCAAATCACATCCTAATATGTTAGGGATGTGATTTCTAACTTGTAACTTGTAACTAAAGAGGATTCCAACAAACATAAACTCAAGCATCTATTATCTTTTAATGTTTAAAATAAATTCAAAGATTATTTTCATAATTATATTAATATGCCTATACTCATTTGGAAGAAATATTACGAAGATTTTTTTTCTAGTTCTATATCCAAAGATTGATTCAAGTTTTTAAATATTATAAAATTATTTAAAAAAAATTAATGCATCATTTGTAATTAACAATGCAAACTTTCATGTGTAGAATGTATTTAACTTATATATTAGAGATATAATTTTTAGTAGTTAATTTTTTAAGTTATTGAATAAAAACTTATAAATTTATACATGTACTATGAATGTTTTTTTCTAGCTTACAACCATCTATCTTTCAACCAATAAAATCTTGATACATATCTGTTGACATGGCATTAAACTATAAACATATGTCTCTTCTATATACCAAATTAGCAAGTCTTAGTGAAAAATGTTGCAAGTAGAATCTAAATTTTATATTGCTTGGAGAATATATTATAAATTTTCCAAGCATCACAATTTTGGCTCCTACAAGTGGTAATAAACTCTATATGAAACAATGCATTTGGAACCTTGAAGCAACAAAAAGTGATGCATAAATAGCAACACTTCTAAAAAGCCACTTTGATCATCGACCTATATTCAAGTTCTAAATATGAGAGTTGTAATTTCACATACCAATTTGGTTTGGATTTAGACATTAAATAAGCTTTCATTTCAAGTACCCAGTCAACCACCCGGTCGCCCACTCCCTTAAACTTAATTACCTTTGCAACCAATATCATTTCAACTAGTGGCTCCAAAATAAAATTTATTGAAATGCTAAACTTGTAGTAAGACTAGAACAACATTAAAAAAATAAATATTTGAAACATCACGATCATGTTGTTCTGGATGTCAATTTACCAAGGGATCTTGACAGCTAGTGCATGTGTCTAAGTATTATTTGAATAATAGATTAGGTGATGTAAAAGCAAGAGCCTCGCTATGATAAATAACTGTCGAGCCACAAGAGTTACAAAGGTTGTCATTTCTCATAATGAGACCTTACTTTCACACAAGTAGACAAATATTGAATATTTTTCAACCATTTTCAATCAAAGCAATGCATTACAACAATCCATTGAAAAGAGGCAACATAGTTGTGTGTGTCCCCCACCACACACACACAAACCACAAAAATCAAGAGCTGTCCAATTCATTTCAAAAAAAATTCACCCCCCCCCAAAGAATAATCAATAGCCATAAGATGTACATACAAAATATGATACAATATACATACGAATATGATACAATCATATACGGATATAGACGACGGGATACAAATACGACAATATGAGATTATTCCATACTGATTGTTTGCAATCCCACCCTCCCAAAATTATAAGAGGGGGATGGTATGGGGGTTAAAATTATAATTTTATTTTAAAAAACTTTTGCACCCTCCCAAAATTATAAGAGGGGGTGGGATGGGGTTTTGATTTCCATTAAAAAATTTTGTTATGTTGCAAAGTGTCACTATGCTATGCACTCAAAAGTGATTGCACCAGCCAGACAACACAAAAGTGACAATGCTAAAGCAAACCACATTACAAGTAAAAAAAAACCATGTTTCTCACCATGCAATGGGAGATTTCTACCTGTCCTAAAACGGACTACTAACATTGAGGTTATGTCCAAATAATAGACATGTGCTTGCCAATTTGTTATTTCTTTCAACTTAGTTTACAAGCTGTTTTCCTTTAATTCCCATATTGAACCAAATTTTCAAATACTGAGTCCGGTTGTTTTCTTTGTATTTTCTACTCTGAAGATAAACATTTTCTAGATTTTTGCAAAAAGTTTTTTGCCGATGTTTTCAAATTCAGTTGCAATTGGATTTTCCCCCAATTCCACCAACTAACTTTGAGCTGGCCTTTGTTTTTCTCCAAACACTGATGCTCGCAATATTGAAAGGAACCTCTGCATCAAAAGTTAGTTTTTTTATGGTAAGGTAGGAGGTCCATAAACCGCTCATCTAAGAGCTAAAGCTGACTTTTGGGGAGGTAGAACTTCTTAAAATAATTTTCAATTAATTTTCCTTGAAAGGCAAGAGAAATTGGCATCTAACCCAAGTTGTTTCATATTTTTTGAAGCTTTGTGAAATTAGTTATGAATTTCTGAAGTTGCAGAAAAGTGCATTTTTGTGGGCTCTAAAACCGACCACCTCCTCAAATGCACACCACTTGTACATTGGAAAGTGCAAAATGTACCTCTAGAACTTGATTGGTTTTAGAACCCGCTCCATTTTAGGACCTCCTACCTTATGTGATTGCAATCACCCCGTGTCCTGTTTTCAGACACAAATTAATCTCATGTAAGGTGAACCAGCCCATTACCACCACCATTCTCAGCACCACCCTCATGTACTATTGCTGTACATTTATTTTCTAAAGTGTACCCATATGTACATATATGGTTGTTGGTCTCAGTCGGAAACAACTGAGTGGGTGTATGGTAGTCAGTCAAATCAGTATGCTAGCTGCAACATCATTCTTCATGTTGGAAGCTGTTGTCCTCTGGGATTTATGACTTCATTGGCATTCATTGAAGGCATTGATCAAGGCAGCAAATTCATTTGGCACTTCCCTTTGCTTGCCAGAGTGAATTTTCATGTGAGTAAGGTAGAAGCACCAGTAAGGTGGGTACACCTAAAACCGCCACTTTTTGCTACTGAGCCTAGTTACTATTATTAGACTAGTCAAATTTTCATATGTTCTTGTTGATAAGTGAAAGGAGGTTCCAACGCACCAGAGAATGTGGCATTTGGATCCTGTATGCAAAAGTTATTAAGGAACAAAGTTTGGTTCTAAAATGGTTTCTTTCACATAGGTACATAATTGATTTTGGAGATGTACACATAGTGAAGATGGCGGTTTAAGGTCAGTGGCACATTTGGGTGTACCGACCTTAGTCGATCATTTAAGCAATTTGGAAAACGAGGAGTATGAGGTGGTGGAAAAAATGTCCATGTAGGAAGATAGGAAATATGGGGATAGAAAAAATTTCAGAATTTTATTCCCAAAATTGAAATTACTGTGAATTTTGGGAGCCAAAAAGTGCCCTTATCTAGTAGCCAATGTCTAAAGTCTTTCAATTCCAATCATTGAAGAACTACTTTCTCACTTACTACTTACTACTTTCTTGCTCACTACTTCAGGACATGTGTCATAGCCTTATTAGTTCTAACCTTGACAAGGACCAAAAAAGTCCATTCCAAATTTGAATTTTGACCTAAGTAAGGTTGAAAATAGCGCACCCTATGGGTTGGGTACTGGGCATGGTTGACAACTAGTGCCTCAACCATATCTTTTGCAAGGTCTTGGATTGTTGGCAATCAATTAGTTACTCACGTAAATCATGTGTCATGTGACATTTTCATTTGGAAAGTTTAATTCTTTAGTGCCAAATTAAGTAAAGTATAACTTATCACCTATTTTCAACAATGTCCCCATTTGCGCAATATATTGTAACCTCATTAGGAGGAAATTGAACCCAAGAGGGTCCGCTTTGTAATGCAAAAGTTTGGGTGCGAAAGAACCTTCTCAACTCAATAATTTGGCCAAGAATTGCATGATGGACTCAATAAATTCATGAAGCCTATCCAATCCATTTGTATGATCTTATAAATCACACACCTTCCAGAAATATCTACATGCCAAGTGCCCATTATCAACTTTTAGTGTTCCCACGCGGTGGTACTAATGATGATGTGGACACCCTCATACTCACCTAAATTAGTAAGAAAACTAAAATCCTCTTAATGGGTTCAATTATTTTTTAATGATTTTTGTGAACAAGGGGAATATGATGTACTTTAGTAACTTCATTGTTGTGTGACAAATAACACACTGACACCTTTTAATTAATTAAATTTTTATTAGATCAATCATATGTATCATGGACTCTAAGCTTTGGACAAAAAAATTGAACCTAAAAACGCATTCTATGGCGGTGAAATATAAATTGAATGCATTGCCCAATTCAACAAATATTTCAAATGTAAGGGCATTGAGATGTAACAATGGTCCATATTGCAACTTCTACTCTTTCTACAATGGCTAATGCTATTCCATGCTCTCAATTCCAAAAATAAATTCAAATATTGTGAGAACCAACATCATTTGTATGTTTGTCAAATTGTTGATATTTTAAATCCTATAAATGATAATTTTCTTCAATTTTTATGTATAACAATCTCAAAATGACGTATACCAATATGCTAAGGCACAATTTTTTTTTTTTAAGTTTAAAAAAAAATTGGCAAAAGATAAAGTAATTCCAAATGAGGTCGAACAAAACTGAGTTTTTGACATGACTAATTCTGAAATAGATTTTCATTCGAATCACAACTAAATTTTCTTCAAACTTCCGTGATAATATATAGTATGTTGCACACCACAACTTCCATATATCTATTTCTGGACTTTGTCCATTGATGCTTATGGTATGGTACTATGGTCGTTTGAATAAAAATGTTTCAACTTTGTACTCGGTTTCGTCAGTCACTGCAACTTAACTTTCAATGAAAATTTACTGACAAATCAATTTCAAAAAGTCTAACCTCCCCAAATCATTTTAATTTTCAGCTCTTAAATGGGCGCGCATTTAAGGACCTCCTCCGTTATTAAACCTTCTTCAGAATAGAGAGCGCTTGCCACCTGTCTGTCTGGGTGCAGTTTGCATGAAGTGGTCCCAGTCTGAGTGCCCTTGAGTGGTCCTCAAGGCAAAACCTCCGCCCAAAAGGATTCAGTTTCAGTGGATGAGACCATAACGACAAAAAGTGCACCTTAAAGAGAACGCCACGTCATCACCGTGACGTCAAAAGTGCCGCCCCGGTGGCCTTTCACCAGTCACTTTTAGCGGCAACCCCAACCATGGACAGCCGTTGGATGAAAAGCTCACTCGGCCATTGGATGCTGCTCTGACATGGTCCCAGTCTTTCAGCCGCCAACTTCTCATCCGGAAATAGACGACAGAATGATACTTTGGATGAAATAAGTACCGGTTGAGAGCATGCATCTCCTCAAAACACTGTAAGTTTGGGAGAATGGATTTATTACTCTAGCCATGGAATTGCCTATTTTGACTTTCAAGAAAATTACAAAGTTCCTTGTGTTTGAAGGCAAAAGGAATCTCCCCATCAATGTTAATTTGATGAAACATTTGTAGAAAGAAAGAAGTATTTGGTGGAGTTGTCAATCCTAAAATAAAATAGAAATAAACTATAATTATTTATTGTGCAATAGAGAATATAGTTTGGCAAACCATAACATTAATTGTGCAATTTTCATCCCCAAAATATTGCAAAGGGTTTGTTTGTCATGATGTTAACAATAGTTTTAGGAGAGAAGGTCTAATGTACAAATGTATAAATGTGCAATTTCTTCCTATAAAACCGGAAACAAAATTTAATTCTAATTTTTTAAAATAGTACACTATGAGATCATAAACATAACATTATTCACCAATTTTAGTATGCCCTCTAATACATTCAAGAAAGTCAAGGTATTCAGGAAAATATATTATTCTAAAAGATGAAGTGGAGGTTGTATTCACGAAGATACATGGCTCTAGTGTGGCCTTTGAGGAAATAAAATAATGTATTTTTTTAGGAAATTAGCACAACTTAATAATATTTTGAGCCACTTTGCTTTAAAATATTATGATTATGAACTACTTTAAAATAATGAGACTTTGACAAATTAGAATCACATGCATTAAATAATTGGAGGAATCACCGTATAGCTATAATCCTCAAAATTTGTAAAATATTCCCTTATGAAAGAACATAATACACTATTCTACTTGAATAGTAGGTGTGACATTAATTTATCAAAGGCATACTACATATCAAAAATTAAAATAATATTATATTACTATAAAAATATAATTTTGTTGGTGGCACATGGAAATTTATTTTTTTCATCTATCTACGTATTTATACGTTCTTATGTTAGTTTTCTTACATTCTTGCGGTACAAATTTTTAGAACTTTTCTTTGCAAATATATTCTATAGTTCATGAAGCACAAATATATTTGACCTCAAAATCAAACTTTTTAGTCACTTAAAAAAAAATCCATTCCAAAATGACTTGGATAAGTAAGTAAAATTATAATCTAAAAATATTACTATAATTAAAATTTAACATGTTGATTTAATGAAAAATAACTTTGTCAGAATTACAAATATTTAATCACTAATCAAATTTAGGAAAAAAATTAGTTTCAAATTTCATTGAAAAATATTATTTAGCAAAGCAAATGATTTAACTTTATGGATATAATTTATGGATTATATTTTACAACTTTTCTTTAAAAGCGATCATTGAATTATTGTAATAAGTCATATCTTATAGTATACCTTTATAATTTTATGAATTTCGACTATCCTATGGTCCTTAACCCCTAAAGGTTTTTGACTATGTTTTCACCAAAACCACTCTAAAACTGTCATTTTGAAGACAACTGCCAAATTTTAGAAAAAAAACAATTTAGGACAAATTTAATCGTAGGATCTTTTAGTAAACTGATTTGAAAAGATGTGGAAAAAATTTCAGAAATTTCTCCCGTGTAGATTTCAAGATATTAGTGTTTGAAGTTACAAAAATCCTTTTTTTACCACTGCGAAAATCCGGGCAGCTGCACTTCAGAAGGCAATATTTGTATGAAACAAAGTCCAAATGGTTGTAACTCTTTGGATTCTCATTCTTCGATTCAAGTTGGCTACATGCTTGAAAATTTTCAAATCATTTGGAATTGTACAACATGTACCAAAAAAATAGTAAGTAGAAAGAAGTAGAAAATGAGCCAAAATACTAAATTGTACATAATTTATTTATGGAATTGAAAAATTCCAATCCCAATGGTAAAAATATTTTGATAAACAATCTACAACTAATATTGTTGTTTTTTTCCAAAAATATTAAAAATTGAATTAAATAAAGGATTTCAAACTTTTTTTTGTAATGTATATATTCTATAACTATTGGCAAACTACCCCAAATTAAAACTCCTCATAATTTTTGACTCATCGATCAAAATGGGATGATCCAAAGCTTCCCACTTAGATAAAAATCTAATAAACCAATTTCAAATTTTTATTTTTTTAAGAAGTCATTTTCAAAGAAATCTTCTGAGCTGCCCGGGCTGCCCAAAGTTCAAAGAAAATCACATATCATGCAATAACTTTTTAACCATGTAGTCAAAAGTTACAAAAATTGTTGGGCCTTAAAGCTACTCCTCGGGCACATGTTGTGTGAAAATTTCAAAGAAATAAAAAAAAACTCCACCCGTAGTGAGCGGCCCAAAATTGCTATGTTGCCAAAAAACGCAGTTTGATCCTTTCGGGGTTAACTAAACATTGTATAAAACCTCATAAGACCTAACTTTGTTGCAAGATATATAATTCAATAAGGATACCTTTTGTGGTGACTTCCATTTAATTCCCAATGCCTAAATGGTTGAATTGGCCATCTATTCTACAATGCACTATATATGAAGTTGTAAGGTTGTTTTCCAATGAAAATGTTGTAGCAATCCTTAGATTGGTGGAGGAGCATTATTTAATAATATTCTAAAGAGATTAGAAAAGAAAAATCACATAAGTCATAAGTAGCACAATAAACATTGATTAATCCTTACATGCCTATGGCAAAATTTTGAGCTTATTGAAAATTATTCAAAACTAAATCAAAAGGTCTAAATTCTAATTAGTTTTTGTCAATGTTTTTGAATTGTAATTGTATGAATTCAAATAGATGTGCTATGGATGATATAGAAAAAAAAATTTACTTATAAATTAAAAGATTATAATGTTTAAAAAAGAGTATAACTGTTAAAACTAAGGAAGTGGTGTGAAATCATTCAATCCACTTTTAACTCTTGTCAAATCTAAATTTAAAGTCATGAAAAAAATATGAGGCTAAAATTATAACATATATAATCATATTTGATTTACAACTTTTCAAAAGCTATTTTGCAATTTCTTTTAAATGAATTTTCAATGTGATTTTTCCCTCAAGATATAGTATATTTGAGGTAAATTTTTATGAGACTCAAGCACTAAACCTTCAAGATTTGTAATGAACTTCCTTGCACAAAATCTTCAATAAAAAAACCATAATTTTTTTTTTTCAAAACTGATTTTTGATGCTTAAAATGCACTTTATAGGATATTAAAGAAAAAAAAGTATCCAATTCAATAATTTTTTGATGCTTAAAACAAACTTTAAAGGATATTAAAGAAAAAAAAAAGTATCCGAACTAACATTTTTTGATGCTTAAAGTAGACTTTAAAGGATAGAAAAGAATACCAAAAATAATTTTTTGTGCGTAAAATAGAATTTAAAAAACATTAAAGAAAAAAAACAAATATAAAAAATAATATTTTTATGTTTAAAATATATTTTAAAGGATATTGAAAAATATTGAAATTAGTAATTTTGATGCTTAAAATAAACTTTAGAAGGTACCAATGTTCACAAAAGGGGCTAAAATTTGCTCCATTGCTACTTAAATTTTTCAATAGCTAAAAGTACATTGGAAAAAATTCCTTGAAATTTTTTGATTTTAGCCAAGACTACAACAAACAATAGAATTTGATAGCCAATTTGCAACTTCCTCTACATTAGAATTAGCATCTATTTAGTTAGTTTTGTGTTATAGTACTTCCAATAATCCTTTACAACTTGCAAAATTATTTTTTTTTTCTATTTTTTTTTAATACTAAGTAACTTTGCCTATGATAGGCATAATTTTGGACCAATCTAATGCAAGCCAAAAACTTCATAAGCAGTGCATTTCACAAGACACATATACTGCTGATGAATTTATGGGCCTATATTAGACTGGTTCAAAGTTGGCCTGTCATAGGCAAAGTTACCTTACTTTCTCTCAAGGTAACCAAAATTGATGCCCATTTATCTTGAAGGTAACATATTGCAATAAATTCCATAAAGTAATTCTGGGATCACTGGAGGGTACTGTATGAAAAAGTATCAAAACCAGTACTTTGGATAGATAATATTTAGCTGCAAAATTTAGACGACACCCAAATATGGTGCCTTGCGCATTTAGGGGAGAAGGTCGTAATACAGTCCATCCAATTCCATGAAAATCGAAAGCACCTCCATCCATCCCCGGGAAACGCCGCCCGTCACTGTCCCAAAGCTACCATCATAAAAGCGCACAACGCACCCAGTCCCGCCGCCGCACAGGCCGGTGACGACGCGTGCGACGGGCCCTCCACAACCTCGTCACCTCCCGCGGCAATTCCATGCAAGGAAGAAACCCAAACACCTTCACTAGCTTAGGGTTTCACAGAAGTTCCAATTCCACTTCAATTCTCTTCGTCGTCTCCTGCGAATCACGGTGTGCCATGTCCGCGTCGTTCATTTAAACTGCAGGAATCTTTTTTTCTTCACGGATTGATACGTAACTGCGTCACCGCGCTGCTCTGTCGGTGGAGCTAGGGTACAAGTCGTGGCGTCCACGATGGTGCTTGGAGTATTCGCCACGGAGTCACTGGCGGTCCGAACAGACGATACGGACAGATGAGAGGGACGAATGATAGTTTGTTGGAATTTCTGGAGCGATTTTTGATGTTGGATTGAGTAGTGAGGATTTGGTGGGAAATTGTTTCGTTTCGTCCGATTGAGCGAGGAATTGGCGGTGACTTTGGGAATTAATTGACGTTGGAGTTGCGGCGTTTGCTTTGACGCGAGGGGGTCGCTTGATGAGACTCATCAGCTGTGGGGATTGGGAGATTTCTTGTTCTTGGCGAGGGTTTGGATTTTGAGGATTTGTGCAATTCAGGGGATGGAGGGGATGCGGGAGTGAGTTGGTGGAAGGGAGAGGAAAGAGGATGGTGTCGCAGGTGGTGAAAACGGATCCGCACTGGCCTTCTTTGGAAGAGAGCATGGGACAGGACAGTGTGAATTCGGATGTGGTGCCGGCGACGTCTGTTGTGGGCAACCAGGCGCCCCAGCCCATGGACGGGTTGCAGAGCACTGCCCCCCCTCCGTTTCTGACGAAGACGTATGATATGGTGGACGATCCCGCGACGGACCATGTGGTGTCGTGGAGCAGCGGGAACAACAGCTTCATCGTGTGGAACCCCCCGGATTTCGCCCAGGAGCTTTTGCCAAAGTATTTCAAGCACAACAACTTTTCCAGCTTCGTCCGGCAATTGAATACCTATGTAAGTTTTTGGTTGGGGGCAGAGGTGAAGGGTTAGCAAAGAACGAGGAATCCCAAGTCTGAATTGTTGGTACCGGAGTAGTTGGATTGTGGTGGTTTGTGAGGTTTGAGTGCGAATTGGAGGAGATGGTCTGTCTAGCGGAACGGACGCTCCTGTTTTCTTCCTAGACGCAGGGTGACGAATGACCCTTTTGAACTGCTTTTTGAGCCCGGTAGCAGTGTCAGTCCCGGTCGTCTCCAGTTATTTGGTCGATAGAGCCTTTGAGTAGATTTCCGAGCGTTTGAGTATTAAAAAATAAGAATAAAATCGAGTTAGGGTTGATGCTGATGTGCCTTGCTTTGTTTTGAATGGTTGCAGGGTTTTCGCAAGGTGGATCCGGATCGTTGGGAGTTCGCGAACGAGGGTTTCTTGCGTGGTCGACGCGATCTTCTGCGGAGCATCCATCGACGCAAACCAGCGACGCAATCGCAGCAATCAGCCCAATCGCAGCATCCACATCAGCATCAGCTGAGCGAGCAGGGTTCCATAGGGCCGTTCGTCGAAGTGGGGAAATTCGGTTTGGAAGGGGAAATTGAGATGCTGAAGAGAGACAAGAACGTTCTGATGGTGGAATTGGTTCGACTGCGACAACAGCAGCAGAATACCGACCGAGAGATGCAGGTACTTGAATTTGCATTGACAGTCGGATTGTTCTTGGTTATTGCCGTTGGTGTTTCGGAGTGTGTCGTTCCTTTTGTTGTGAGATTGATCTGGACATGGCATCTTGGTGACATTGCTGAGAGTTGCGAAACCTTGTATGTAGGCTATGCGCCAACGGCTGCTCACAACGGAGAATCGTCAGCAACACATGATGTCATTTCTTGCAAAAGCCATGCAGAATCCTAGCTTTCTTGCGCAACTGATGCAACAATCCGAGAACAAGAGGCTTGCAGCGAGCGTGCGAAAGAAGCGGCGTCTGCCAAAGCAAGACTCGATGAGCGGAGATGATTCAATGAGCTCGGATGCTTCAGCCGATAATCAAATAGTGGCTTTTCAATCGAACGGGGCGGTGGAATCGAATGGACCTCGGTCCTTGATAATGCAGTTTTTCAACTCACCGGATGCGTCGTCTTCTCCTGGTCTTGATAGTGGTCCTCTGGAGGCGTTGTTCAGGGATTTGGGATCAGCTCCCTCTGGTCCTGATGTGGGTACACTGAACCGGCAATCAGGTGTGACATTGACGGAAATGAACATGCCAGGGCTGGATGATGGATATCCTAGTCCCGTTGTGATGGATGCTTCTCCTGAGCAGGTGGATTTGCCTATGCCTCCCCATCTGGCAGCCCGAATTCCAAGGCTAGAAGGTATGTGGTTGTATCATATAATTTGAATGTTCATATTATTTTAGAAACTTGACTTGAACGATTTTTGTTTGCTCTCTCTAGCATCTATATTCTTGGATGAACCTTCTTGAGTTTTGATACGCTGATTCAATTTGTGTAGAGAACTCATTGTGCATAGTTGAATTCGAATCTCGGTTTCTGTCTGAACGATTTCTGACTTATCTTTGCTCTTTTTCATGTACGAACCAGGTGCGCTGAGTAACGATAACTTTAGCAAATACTCCGGCGAGGAAATTAAACTTGAAGATCTTTCTCAAGAACCTATGGAATTTCATGTTGATGGAAGCAGGCGTGTATCTGATGGAGAGGAAGGGATCTCCAACATGGGTAGCCCAGGCGTATCCGCTGCGAATGATATGTTCTGGGAGCAATTTTTAAGCGGGAGTCCATCTGCTGCAGATCACGAACTAGAGCAGGAGTTGGGTTTAGGCGCTGACGGCGATGAAGCAGTTGTAGATGAGACGGCGGGGGACTTTGAAGTTTTAGGTGATGAAGGAGGAGAGACCAAGGATTGGTGGCCGAAGAAGCCTAGTGTTGACCAGCTGTCTGTTAGAATGGGGCAGCTTGCACCTGGATAGAAGCCGGGTGGTGTTTGGGTGTGTGTGGGTGTGTGCAGGAGAGCATGATGACGTCTGAGGGACTGGTACATAGCAGCGTCATGTTTGGTGCATCATTGATCATGCTTCTCTGTGGGCAAGCAGCACCCTTGGGTTCCTTTGCTGGCGCGACAGGTTCCCTCCGTAAATTCTTGTGACGACAATTTGGAATGAGTGTATGTGCATTTTGTTCCCAAGAACCGTCCTATTGTACACTACATAGCTAGTACCTTGTTGAGGTGGAGTAGGCAGTAGGTTTACGTCGATATTTGTCAATGAAAATGATGAGCACCGGTTCTGTATCAGTAGAGTGGATTACTGGTATGCTGGCCATTTATAAAGGATTTTTTTCCTTCTGTGTCCCGACTTACACTAAGTGAAGTCTGGAACAATCCTGGTATCATTGACATCTTTGAAATTTGAAATCGCACTCTGTTATTGCGTATTACCTATTTATCCTTGGAACGGACATCTGATTGGACAACTTCAATTGTCAAGTTGTGGCATTTTGAAGTCAGCAAATGCTGTGTTATTAGAAGAGGTTTGGGATTCGTGTACCTCTAGGAGATTCTAACATAAGGTATGTGCCTCCATAATCGCCACCTAAAATCTACAGGGGACATACATTTCAAGTGGGGTTTCTGGGTGCACATACCGGAGTTATTCTTCTGCGTGTGGGTTTGCATTGCCCAACTGATATGTAGAATGTAGGAAGGGTTTTTATCATGGCTGAGTCCAATATCAGGTGCAATTATATGCTCATGATGTTAGATGGTACCTACAAGGGAGCATTAAAACTGACCTTATAAGCTCCTTATGATAAATGAGTTTTTGCACATTGGGAAATGATTATGTAGTGTAATGCAAGTGGTTTTTGTAAATTTTGGATGAAAGAAGATTATCTTAGAATGTATTTTTTGGATGCCATATGACTAAACTATGAATTTTTCAAGTGTTGGTTATAGATGTACCAAAATCAACTTGAGGTTCTAATCCTTAAACGTCAAGGCGGATGTTTTGCGGCCGATGAATGACAAGCGAATCTCATGTGTAGGACAGAAGTGCAACTATTCATCCTCCAAATTTTGTGGGAAAAGGGAAGATTGTCTACAGTAGTTTGATGTCCAATGAGTGCTTTTGTATTATTTTAATCCAATACTTCTCATGGTGTCAAAATAGATGATTTCTATGGTTATGAGCCCATTGTTTAAGAGTTAAAGGATGGATTGGTGATTGTGAAAATCATCCCTTTGGATACCATAGGAATCATTGGTTTAAAAAAATATAAAAGCACTTGTTAAAAATCAAACTATTGTAGGAGACCTCTCCTTTTCACAACAAAATTCTAAGGATGAATAGTTGTGCTTCTATCCAATATAGAAGGATTCATTGGACACAAAATGTTTGTGGTGTCGCTTATGGGCTAAAAGTGTACATTATAGGCAAAACAAGTCGTGTGGGCCCCCGATAATCACGTACAAAAATAATTTTAAATAATAAGTTTTTTTATTCAGTTAACCCCTAAAGCCCCGAGGGTGTTTTCTGCCAAAAACCACACAAAACTACCACTTCTGCTGTATTCACTTAAAGAAACCAATTTTTTTGTTTTTTTGGGAATTTAACCATAGGATCTTGTACTTAACTTGTCTGAGATCATGTAGTAAAAATTTCATCAAATTTGACCTTACGGATTGGAAGATATTAGCATTCAAAGTTGAACAAAAAGTTTTTTTTCAAGAAGATGCTTAAATTGCCCAAAAAACTAAGATGGTCCATAACTTTCTCATCCCTAGTCCAAATAGAATGAATCAAAGCTTCATGTATAGGTAAAAACATAATATTTTAGGAAAAAAATTCAAATTTTTTTTTTTGACTTTTTGTAATTTGTTTTGGGCTGCCCGAGAATCTCCATTTCTTGCTCATTGTGTCATAACTTTTTCATCCGGCATCCGATTGAAACAAAAATTATATATCCATAAAGCTCTTGCAAAGCTACACAACCTCAAAAAATCTCAAAAGAATTCACTTCAAATTGAGACAATAGGAACCTACCCGGACCCAAATTGTCCCCTGAGGGGACAAGCGGGGCTTTAGGGGTTAATCAATCCATGAAGTTTGAACCCCTCCCTTGTTGTATGGTGACTGGCAACTTCACATTAGCTGTACTGTACAAGCTCAAGAATGTTTTGAACTTCGTCTTCTCCAACTTGCATTCCGGTGTTGAACTCCGACCCCCAATCGCGAAGAAAGAGCATCAATTTCGATTCTTTCATCCCCGCCTTTGTGTTATTCCTGCATTTGTCGCACTCATTTTTTAACTTTCTTTGAGGTTTGTTTTGGAAATTTGTACTGTTATTCTTGATGTTTTGGTGTTATGTCGATGACGAGGGATTCTGGTAGTGTTTTAAAGTTGGAAGTGATCGGTGTTGTTATCGATCGTTGACATGAGAGTCAAATGTGAACACCACAAGTCACACAATGAATTCCTGTTAAATAGGAAGATGTGTAAGCCATGGATCACCATGTAGTGTATTTTTGCAACTTCAAGCATTTTGCTCTTGATGTAAATTTAAGCCAATAAAATGATCATTCTCAAAAGTAAGACCAACTAATGAAATGAAGACAATAAAGTATAGTTTCTATTCAAACATGAAAATTTCAATAATTTCAAAAATTTAATAGTTTATTGAAATTTGAAATATGGACCTATAACTACAATCTCTTGATTTTCTATTTACAAAAAGACATAGTAAATTATTTTACTCCATAATATTCCATAGTGCTATGTACACCTATAAAGAAAATTTTGATTTTTTGAGCTAATTTTGCATTGTTTATAAAAAATTTCTACTTTTCTTCAAAAAATAATTTCATTAATTTCAAGTTTTCAGAAAAAGAATCTTAAATTTTTATGACTAATGGATGACATGCAATTCTATCTTTGAAAAATAAAATAAAAAATAAAAAATTTCAAGAATACATCACAAAGTTCCTTTGTCACGAATTGTCACTAGTAATCGTACGATTATCGTCGGGCATTGCTTTCATGTTACATTCGTTCATTAAAAAATATTATTACAACACAATATTTCCATTCAAGACTACAATGTGGTTCAAGCATGTTATTCATATTTGAATTTGAAATGTTGAAGTTGTACGATAACTATGTGTAACAAAATCTGTATGACTTTAGTGTTTTAGCGATGGGTGACTGATATCGTGCAACATTAGCGCTTATTTTAGACATATAAAATTAGTGCAATAATCATACAATATCATGTCTGTGCATAGTTATTGTACTAGCATTGCATTTTTTTATCTTTCACGATTTTAGTACTAAGTCAATTGAAAAGCATGAATTCTGTTCAAAGTAAAAAATCAGACCTCATTTAGGCATAGTAGAATAAATATTTAAGAAAAACTTTGAACTAAAACAAGTTGTAAAATTAAGTTGAGTTTCATTTCCAAAAATCCGTTTGACATTTCAATATTCCAATCAAAAGTTATGGACAAGTTTCAACGAGGATGTTTAAAAATGTCAAAAACAATTCCTTTCAAACGCCTCTCTGAAATTTGTCTGATATAATTTTTGATTGGAGGCTTGAAATCTCAAACCGATTTTTAGAGATGAAACTTAACCTGATTTACCAACTTTTTTTAGTTTGAAGTTTTTTCCAAAAAGCTAATATATTATGCCTAAATGAGGTCTGAAATTTTAGTCTTAACTCAATTCCTACGTTTCGACAATGAGCGGTTCAACTCTCATTTTCTAAGTATCCCATATCGTTTGAGTGCTCACTGGATGGATTTCAAAATAAAATAGATCTCCCCACTCACACTTCTCACCAATTTCCAGTCAAGTGGTTCCTTCACTACGTCTCCAAGTTTCTTGGTGGCCTACTAATGGATCCAACTGAAGCTAGAATTTGATGGCCATTAAATTATATACAACTAATCAAGTCATAATAAATAAAATTCAAGAAATTTAATGATGTAAAAAATTATTGTTAATTAGATTGGTGATCTTCATTGACAATAATTTTTTAAACATTGATACCAGTTAATAAATTTTATTGCAATGCAAATGGCAGTGACATTATTGTCATGGATTCTTTGTGTATGTCAACACACAGAAAATGCACAGCAAAGATAATAAATTTTCATGCATAAATTGTATCTTTTGCGCACTTGTGATGATTGTAAAGAAGTTACATAGTTAATACTGATTACAAAGTAGTACCAATTTTTTGCAGTAATCGTGTGCATCGTGACGATGCGATAAGTTGTAAATTATTGTACGCACCCATGAAATAACAGTAACCATGCAATATTCATTGTCAATCTGTAGGTTCTAAACTTTGTGATGTAGTCAAAATATGAGAACATATCATCACAAAGTTCCTTTGTCACGAATTGTCACTAGTAATTGTACGATTATCGTCGGGCATTGCTTTCATGTTACATTTATTCATTAAAAAATATTATTACAATACGATATTTCCATTCAGGACTACAATGTGGTTTAAGCATGTTATTCATATTTGAATTTGAAATGTTGAAGTTGCACGATAACTATGTGTGACAAAATCTATATGACTTCAGTGTTTTAGCGATGGGTGACTAATATCGTGCAACATTAGCGCTTATTTTAGACATATAAAATTAGTGCAATAATCATACAACATCATGTCTATGCATAGTTATTGTACTAGCATTGCATTTTTTTATCTTTCACGATTTTAGTACCAAGTCAATTGAAAAGCAGGAACTGTGTTCAAAGTAGAAAATCAGACCTCATTTAGGCAGAATAGAATAAATATTTAAAAAAATCTTTGAACTAAAACAAGTTGTAAAATTAAATTGAGTTTTATTTCCAAAAATCCATTTGACATTTCAATATTCCAATCAAAAGTTATGGACAAGTTTCAAAGAAGATGTTTAAAAATGTCAAAAACAATTCCTTTCAAACGCCTCTCTGAAATTTGTCTATAATTTTTGATTGGAGGCTTGAAATCTCAAGCCGATTTTTGGAGATGAAACTTAACTTGATTTACCAACATTTTTTAGTTTGAAGTTTTTTCAAAAAACTAATATACTATGCCTAAATGAGGTCTGAAATTTTAGTCTTAACTCAATTCCTACGTTTTGACAATGAGCGGTGCAACTCTCATTTTCTAAGTATCCCATATCGTTTGATTGCTCACTGGATGGATTTCAAAATAAAAGGGATCTCCCCACTCACACTTCTCATCATCTTCCAGTCAAGTGGTTCCTTCACTACGTCTCCAAGTTTCTTGGCGGCCTACTAATGGATTCAACTGAAGCTAGAATTTGATGGCTATTAGATTATATACAATTAATCAAGTCATGATAAATAAAATTCAAGAAATTTAATGAAGTAAAAAATTATTGTTAATTAGATTGGTGATCTTCATTTGAACATTGACATTAATTTTTTGAACATTGATACCAGTTAATAAGTTTTATTGCAATGCAAATGGCAGTGACATTAATGTTATGGAATTTTCGTGTATTTCAACACACAGAAAATGCACAGCAAAGATAATAAATTTTCATGCATAAATTGTATCTTTTGCGCACTTGTGATGAATTTAAAGAAGTTACATAGTTAATACTAATTACAAAGTAGTACCAATTTTTTGCAGTAATCGTGTGCATCGTAATGATGCGATAAGTTGTAAATTATTGTACGCACCCATGAAATAACAGTAACCACGCAATATTCATTGTCAATCTGTAGGTTCTAAACTTTGTGATGATAGACTATAAGGATATTGCAGTTCATTATTGTGGTCTCCAACCCATCCTTTCAAAATTAACTACCTTAGAAAGCAAAGAAATTACATTCTACTTCAAATTACTTTAGAATGCCATAACATTGTTATTCAGCAAAAAAGCTTCCCCCTTCAAGAAGGTATAATCCTTCCCTGGATGCATGGTCTGCATTAAGTTATGATGCAATCAGAGGAATTGGTTGGCTCAAGCTAGTTGTGTCAAAGCTTAAGCAAATATGAATAGCCAATGTGTTTGACTCTACGCTAGGGGTATCCGATTTTCTAGGGAAGGAAAAGGGTACCCCTAGCATTGGTGACCAATGTTATGGCAAAAGAAAGATATTGGATAAGGATTCATAACACTATATAACCAAGCAATAGTCCTCCCTATACTAAGAAGGTATTATGCCTCCTTAGATGCCTAAGAGGGACTTATCAATCAATTCAAGGATTGGAGGTGGGTGAGAAGCTACACAAGACAATTTTGTTCACTATAGAGTCTATTTTCCAAGCATGCAAAAGAGACCCCTACCTCATTGGTAAACAATGGAAGGTCTCACAATTGGGTATGGGTAACTACAAAAGGTTATTCTATCTCACCTTTCAAAAGAGTTATATCCAACAATAATGCAAAGCAGCTAAGGTGTAAGATACATCACAAAGTTCCTTTGTCACGAATTGTCACTAGTAATCGTACGATTATCGTCGGGAATTGCTTTCATGTTACATTCGTTCATTAAAAAATATTATTACAACACAATATTTCCATTCAAGACTACAATGTGGTTCAAGCATGTTATTCATATTTGAATTTGAAATGTTGAAGTTGTACGATAACTATGTGTAACAAAATCTGTATGACTTTAGTGTTTTAGCGATGGGTGACTGATATCGTGCAACATTAGCGCTTATTTTAGACATATAAAATTAGTGCAATAATCATACAACAACATGTCTGTGCATAGTTATTGTACTAGCATTGCATTTTTTTATCTTTCACGATTTTAGTACTAAGTCAATTGAAAAGCATGAATTGTGTTCAAAGTAAAAAATCAGACCTCATTTAGGCATAGTAGAATAAATATTTAAGAAAAACTTTGAACTAAAACAAGTTGTAAAATTAAGTTGAGTTTCATTTCCAAAAATCCGTTTCACATTTCAATATTCCACTCAAAAGTTATGGACAAGTTTCAACGAGGATGTTTAAAAATGTCAAAAACAATTCCTTTCAAATGCCTCTCTGAAATTTGTCTGATATAATTTTTGATTGGAGGCTTGAAATCTCAAACCGATTTTTAGAGATGAAACTTAACCTGATTTACCAACTTTTTTTAGTTTGAAGTTTTTTCCAAAAAGCTAATATACTATGCCTAAATGAGGTCTGAAATTTTAGTCTTAACTCAATTCCTACGTTTCGACAATGAGCGGTTCAACTCTCATTTTCTAAGTATCCCATATCGTTTGAGTGCTCACTGGATGGATTTCAAAATAAAATAGATCTCCCCACTCATACTTTTCACCAATTTCCAGTCAAGTGGTTCCTTCACTACGTCTCCAAGTTTCTTGGTGGCCTACTAATGGATCCAACTGAAGCTAGAATTTGATGGCCATTAAATTATATACAACTAATCAAGTCATAATAAATAAAATTCAAGAAATTTAATGATGTAAAAAATTATTGTTAATTAGATTGGTGATCTTCATTTAAACATTGACAAAAAGATTTTAAACATTGATACCAGTTAATAAGTTTTATTGCAATGCAAATGGCAGTGACATTATTGTCATGGATTTTTCGTGTATTTCAACACACAGAAAATGCACAGCAAAGATAATAAATTTTCATGCATAAATTGTATCTTTTGCGCACTTGTGATGATTGTAAAGAAGTTACATAGTTAATACTGATTACAAAGTAGTACCAATTTTTTGCAGTAATCGTGTGCATCGTAACGATGCGATAAGTTGTAAATTATTGTACGCACCCATGAAATAACAGTAACCATGCAATATTCATTGTCAATCTGTAGGTTCTAAACTTTGTGATGTAGTTTGCTTGCAACTTCATTTAATTAGCACCTCAATCAAGAATTGTTCAATTTTTTCACTCAAATTCCAATTTCATCAATAGGAGCTTGGCAATTCCACATTTAGGCCAACTATTCTATAGAAATAGTGCAAGTGAATGTACATTAAGGACCAATAATCTTAGAAATTGTGTTTGTTCCATTCAAAGAATTTTTCATATTATACAATATAATTCTCATTTTTTTTGTCTTAGCATACTTAACATTCAATTCTCACACAATCCCAATCAAATACATCAAATTTTAGTTCCAAAAAAATAAAACTCCATTTTTGGTAAATTATTTCACTTAACATTCATGGGTTTACATGATGATTGATTAAAAAATATTGGTGATGAATTTTTTTTATTTGATCGCATAAATATGCAGGAAACATCCATATGCACATCTTTCCTTCAATAAGCATCTCCAAAAAAGTTCTGGAATTCCCTCAAAAGAGATTCTAATGTTCAAATGACATTGCCCAAATCTTGTAAAATAGATATCTTTATACTTAAACTAGATTTTGGTAAAGTAATTGTACCATCATGCTCATGTGTGCAAAATTAATTACAATGTGACGATCAATTATAAAAATCTAATTAAAACAAAGGGATATCTATTTTACCAAATTTGGACAATGCCACTATAACATTGAAATTTTTATAGAGGGAATTCTAATTCAATTTTGGAGATGCTTGTTGAAGGAAAAGATGTGTGTGTGAATGTTTCCTACATATCTACACAATAAATTTTTAAACTCATCACCAATATTTTTCAATCAATTAATATGTAAAACCATGAATTTTGAATGAAACAATTCACCAAAAATGTTGAGTTTTGCTTCTTTGAAACTAGGGATTCCATACAAATTTGAATGTTGATTATGTAAGACAAAAAATGCCAATTGTATTCTATAATATGCAAAATTCTTTGAATGGAACAAGACACAGTTTGTAAGATTATTGAACTCGACTGTACACTCTTCAATTTTAACCTAGTGCATAAAAAGTGAAAATTTACTTCAAATAGTCTCATGTTATGAACACTTTGTATTCACGAACCTTGGTAGCAAGGCTGCAATTTGCTAACTAGAGTGCAAAATAAATACACAGAAAACGTGCCAATGATTGGCAACTGAAAACGCAGATTCAAGTACCCAGCACTAAGTCCATCAAATAAGAGTTACCAGCTCTGATGAGGAAGGAGCAAGAACCGAATAACAAAGACAGATCTTCACATTGGGGAATCAATCTTCTAGAAACAATAGCATTAATCTCCCCATATTTTAATGTGATATTAAATATATCAATACTCTTGGCTTTAGCTTCATGGATTTTTGGGTAGGATTAAAGTTATTTTCATTAATATTCTCTACACTAATCAATTATGTCACATTATAATTTCTGAAAGTTTCATTAGATGTCATATGTTATTATATTTTGAATTATTTTTTAACAAATCTGACCCTAGTATAGGGTAATGTGTGTTTTATACTGAAAAAAATGAATTGTTGTTCTACGGTAGTGCAACAATTTTTTTTTGAGACAGTCAGCCTAAATATGTGCAGGGTCCACAAGACGGTCATCCTGCCTTACTACATAGAAAGAACCTTTGCAGACAGACCTTTGGCATTGGCCTGTGGCGTCAAGCACAAGCACAAGTTTGTTTCCCCCGTCGCTTCGTTCCGAAGTGCTGCATCCCGTCTCTTCTTTCGTTTCTATTTTGATTCACAGACCTCACATAGATTTCTGCATATTTTTTGGAAGGTGACGTTCCATAAAAAAAAAATGAATAAAAAAGAAATATTTGAAGCACGGTCCAGCAAGTACCGGAAATAGCTCAAGATAATATTGGTCACCATTAGCTCTCTAGCTAATTGATATAAGCCAGTACTCTAATCTGCAAATGACATCTCATCTATGGTGACATTTGAATTTGCATACTGAACTCATTTTATCCAAGACACCGATCATTTCTACCAAATACAAGAATGCACAAAACTCAAGGAAATGAAAGATAGAATGGATCGTGAGTATACCGGAAGACAGAGAAAGATGATGCGCACATATAATAAACAATGGCAAAATGAGAAGCCCAACTTCGGTGACAGATCAAAAACCGCAATTGCGAACCCTAATTTTTGGACCAATTGAGTCAGCCCTGATACATCCTGCCAACAGAACCGAACCATTATCTGCAATTTTTTCACAAAATCTCTGTTCACAAGAAATAATTTATTTTACTTTTACTTTTATTTTTATTTTTTACTTTTACTTTTATTTCAATATAATCATCAAAGTAAAAGAATTTTTTATTTTACTTTTTCTTGATTTCCATCTTGTATATAAACCATAGACTCTTTATCTAAAATTCTTTCAATAGCAAAAATAACTTTTGCAATCATTTAAGTTGGCATTTAGAATTCCTGTATTGATCTAATTTCAATATTAATTCAAGATGGGGATGCTATCAAGGAAACGGATTGGTGATGATGAAGTGAAAACAAATGAGAACAAAAAGAAAAGAATAGAAAAGACAACTACAAAGGAAAGAATTTGGTCTGAAGATAAAATGGATGAGTTGGTTAAATCATTACCAAAAGAATGTCCAGATTGCAAATCTGGGAATCATAGGTTTTGGATGTTTGCAAATCACAAATTGAAACAACCTCGTTATACATGTTTAAACAATGATTGCCCTCGACCATCATACACAATTGGCAGCAAAGTTCGTCGAAAAACGGCACAAGGTATTCATGTTCAAGATGCTACATCAATTAGCAAAGCCAAGGGAAAAATTACAAAGAGTGTTCCAAGATTTAGCAAAAGAACTCCTTTTGTGTTCAATATTGATGAAACAAATGGCAGCAATAAAGAAACAATAGAAGGATGTGAAGTTACTAATCTTGAAGGTATTTTCAATAACAATGACTTTGGAGGGACTTCAAATAGTATTGATTCAAATATGACTTCAAATAGTAGTGATTCTGATGACACTTCAAATAGTAGTGATTCTGACAACACTTCAAATAGTTGTGATTCTTATAAGAGTTTAGATGCCAATGAAAGTATGCATGGAGAAAATATGGATAATGAAATCAATTCCAATAATGAAGAATATGAACATTTAGTGCCGAAGATGACAAAGAGAGAGATAAAAATTGCAGATGAAGCCGAAGAAGATTTTTCTTACTTTGAAGAATATACAAACAAAGATGGTGAAGTGATAAAGCTATTAACTTTTGTTGAATACAAGAATCATGCAAATTGATAATATATATTTACCATAGAAGTTACAATCAAATTTGAACAAGGTTCATTCATTTTTAGATGCAAGGACCTTTGAGAGTTAACTCTTGAACAATGTTGAGGTTCCAAAGTGGCCAATAGATGACTTTTAGAATTACTTTAGAAAAAAAATGTATTTGTTGGTCCATGTAAGCCTAAAAAATTGTAAATAAATGTTACTTCTAGTTTTCATGTATAAAAGGAGTTTATTTTGCATTTGATTTTAGATATACGTAGTGATAGGAGTCTAAATGATTTGAGGAATCACCATGGATTCCAAGGGTAGCTCTAAGTAGTTGGACTATTGATGTTAAACCAATAAGATTTGGGGAGTTTCTTGAAGCTAGTTGATTAAAAGGAAATTTTTGGAAGTATTTTCTCTCTCTTGCTTTTTAGCTTGTAGCAACGTTGTCTTCTTGGTGTTATGATTTTCATCTTTTCTCTTGTGTATGTGAGTTTTGGAACACTTCAGTGCCATTTTTGTGAATAATTTTTCTATGTATAATCTTGTGTGTAATTAAAGCTTTAAGCATATATTTTGAACCGTGCCATAAAGTACCATCGAAGCTGCCCCGAAATTGCCTGAAATGTCTGCACCAACGCATTCAAACCAATGACAGACAAGTCTGCGAGACGTGTTCTAACCTCATTTGAGCTTGTCTATTTGAAGCACAAGGCAAGCAAGCTACTCACGGCCTTCCCCGGCTAGCCATGTTGCCTTTGTTATTGCTGATCCTTATCGGAGACAAGCTAGGCGGTGTGTACGAGTGCAGGGTGAATGCAAGAAAGACCGTCCACTTTGCGTAGCGTTTTCCACAGTACTGCTGATTTTTTTGGGAGTATTGTTTAATTAGAATTTTTTTTTTAAAAAATCTGAAAAATCTGTTCAATGTATACACCTTTAAGAAGAAGTTACCCTAGGAAGGAAAAGCATAGAAAAATTCTCTAAGTAGGAGAACTGAAAAAGTGCAAAATCTCATGAAAATAGGTACTTTCACATTTTAATTTGTAAAAAATAGAAAAAACAATTTTTAAGGAAACTAAAAATTGTCCATTTGGGAAGACTTTATAGGAAAGACATTTCACCAAAAAAATGATCTTGAAACAATTTTGAATGTTCAGAACTGCACGCGCAAGGGAGCCCTGTTTGCATGTATGTGGAGGGCATAAAATAAAATATTTTTAAATTTCCTTTGGTAGATACATGAGTTCCTACTATGGGAATAGACCATAGAAATTTCAGATCTAGATCATTAAGTTTGGACACTCCCTAGTACTAAAAACCCCTAAACTGCAAAGTGTGACAAATTAGCCAAATTGAAATTTAAATATAAAATGATTTTTAAATATTTTTGAAAAATAAGGGATCTAAACAAGATCAGGTTATCCATCTTCAAAAAAAATTTCAAGTTAATTGGATTCATTCTTCAAAAGTTATAGCCAATAACAAGTCCGACACGTCAAGTGTGACAAAAAATAGTACTAGTCTTTCTTGCATTCACCCTGCAAGCTCTGGCACTAGCTCACGCCGAAGTTGGAGCAATTCCTCGGGCTCACGGTGTGTAAGGTAATTTTCTTGGTGGTTGATTAGGGTTAGTTGTGTGGTTGATTGATTGACTGGTTGTGGACTGTAGGCAGGCAGGGAGATTGACATGCTCATGTTTAGGATTTCGTCTGGCGATTGTTCCACAAGGGGTGTGATAAAGGTTGTGGTATCGCACGCTTCGGATTAGGGTTTCGTGTCGCGATTGTTCCACAAGTGGTTTGTTTAGGGTTGTGGTGTGATCAGGGAAGCGTTATTGGAGTTTTGATATATTAGGGTTTTGATTGTGGTTGGGGCGTATTGGAAAATTTGATGTGGAGTAGATGAGGGGGTGCGATTGCAGGCGGGAGATGCTCTTGTTCGACTATACCAGAGCTTTAGTTGCGGCTTTGTGACCAAGATTAATCTGTTGAAGCTCGCGCAGTTCGCGGTCGTTGTATCGAAACAATATCCGGAAAAGGAAGTTGCGATTGCTCTTTCTGGAAGATGCCATTGATAAGCTGAAGACTTCGGGGGAGAGGCGGGTGGAGGAATCTATTTTGAATGTGAAAATGCAGGTGGCGTCATTGAAGTTGCAGCGCGGGGAGCAGAACAGCTTTGGACAGTATGAGGGACGTCGACCCCTCGGTTCATGCAAGTGTACATTAGGATTCGTCACAGTATTCCAAGTCCTGACAAGAATTTGCTGATTTTTACAAAAGTGCCTTGCAATACCTGGCAGACCTGGCTTATACATCAGTGGAGGCTTTGTCTGAAGATTTCTAGTTGGTTAGTGTCGTTCTCGGTTTGATCATGGTGTTCTCTGTTGATAATTGAGATGTCAAGCTTTCGTTTTGTTGGAAAGATACGCGCGAGAGTGCCATGCCCGTTTGTGGTAATCTAATGCGGCACCAGACTGTACCCCTTTGCGATAACAACACCGCTGTTTTAAGGTGTTTCACTTGGCCATTTTGATTTTAGCGTCATTGATGTTTAATGAAGGTCGCAGTGGATATTCAGCACAGCAGGCAGAGTTCAAATTTCATTTTTTCCCCACAGGCTTTATAGTCAGCGTCTGCAAATTGTGTGGGTGTTTCGGATTCTCGTAGGAGGTCTTTGTCCGACATTATCGGCGGTTAACTTGAAGGTCTTGTTCATGCAAGCGCTTTCTTAATTGTGCAACCCGTTGCTCTGGAGCCCTTATCCCCGAAATCGAAAATCATACAATGAACGGCAGCGTCCGAGCAGAAGATTCGGGATCACTTAGGCGTTCACTTCTTCGAGATCCAATCTCAAATCCAGGAGGCTTCCCTTGAGGAGGCACATACGCCTTTGAAGAAGAAGCTGGATGAGTTTGGAGAGCTTTTAACGAAAGTGATTGGTGTCATATGTCTTCTGGTCTGGATCATCAATTACAAATATTTTTTGTCTTGGGAGATGAAGGATGGTTGGCCCGTTAATTTTCAGTTCTCGTTTGAGAAGTGCACCTACTACTTCAAAATTGCACCCTTTGAATTTTGCGATCAATCTCCGATGGTCGGGCCGAACCCTAAAACTGCACGCTCCCGCCGTTCCTGCACCTGGCGTTCCCCCCTTCGCCGCGGACGTTCCCAATGTTGGGAGCGTGGGAGCGTAAGCGTGTTTAGAAGGGGCCCATAAAAAAAATTGTTTTATCTTAAAAATAACTAACTTATCACCAAGGTATTTTGCCAGAAACGACCCGATTTTTGAATCAATAGGTGCATTGTTCATTTTTACATGTAATCTTGAAAAACATCTATAAACATGTATTGTCCTTTACAACTATAATTCAAGATTAAGGGCACAGTTTTGCAAACTGGATTATTGATGAGGTGCAAAATATATGTTTTACAAGTCATCTGTTAACAAAATTTTAAGTGTTTATAATTTTTGTATAATATATCTAAATGAAGTATTCATTGGTGTGTTGGGGATCTTCTTTCATTTTCTAGCATTATTTTGTAACAAAATTATGTAAAACCACGACCAATTTAACCCCTAAAGGACTGTTTGTCCCTTTGGGGGACAATTTGGGTCTAGGTAGATTCCTATTGTCTCAATTTCAGGTGAGTTTTTTTGAGTTTTTTTGAGTTTGTATAGGTTTGCGAGAGCTTTGTGAATATATAACTTTTGTTTCAATTGGATGCTGGATGAAAAAATTATGGCACAATAAGCAAGAAATGGAGATTGGTAGGCAGCCCCCAAAAAATTACAAAAAATCAAAATCATTTTTTTTGAACTTTTTTCCTAAAATATTATATTTTTATCTTTATGTCAAGCTTTGATTCGTTCTATTTGGACTACAGTAAAGATGATATTTAGTGTCTTGTACACTAAATACGAAGGCATACACTAAAAGCCAATTACCCTATGAAAGTAAGTAACATTAAATGTCAATTCAAACACTAAATGTGAACCAGAGTTGTCATATCAGACGGAATATCACTATTCACGGACAGAATCGGACCGATTAGGGCTAGGCGGCTGCAAACTTCAGAGCCTTGTAACTTTTGCAAAAATTCTTCAAATCAGTAAAATGAGATGTTTTTCGGCATCTACAGTTTCTGCAGAAACTGTAGATGCCGAAAAACATCTCATTTTACTGATTTGAAGAATTTTTGCAAAAGTTACAAGGCTCTGAAGTTTGCAGCCGGCTCATTCAAGTCTAGCACTAATTGTGGACAAGTTCAGATTTAGTGTTGTAGCTAGTAGGGGGGTAAAAACACTAAATGTCACTCAACACTAAATATCATCTTTGGTGTAGGTATGAGAAAGTTATGGACAATCTTAGATTTTGGGCAATTTAAGCATCTTCTTAAGAAAAAACTTTTTGTCCAACTTTGAATGCTAATATCTTCCAATCCGTACGGTAAAGTTTAATGAAATATTTACTACATGATCTCAGACAAATTAAGTACAAGATTCTACAGTTAAATTCCAAAAAAAATTATTTTTTTGGTTTCCTTATGTGAATGTAGTAAAAGTGGTAGTTTTGAGTGGTTTTTGATAGAAAATACCCTCGAGGCTTTAGGGGTTAATGGGTACTTTCACAACTTTTGCACAACTTTTGCATAAATAATGCATCATTCCAAATAAAACATTCATTGGTGTAGCAAAATCTTGTTTTCTTTTCTTTATTTTCTAGCATTTTTATCAAGAGTAAGTAAAACTACAACTAATATAATATGTGCTTTCACAACTTCAATATGCATAATGCATCATTCTAAATAAAACATTTATTGGTGGAACAAAATCCTATTTTATTTTCTTTATTTTTCTTTCATTTGCAAATATATGTCTAGATTAATTACAGGAACTTCACCCCTAACTACCCAAGGCCTTTTTTCAGCTTCTAGGAATTTGCTCTAAATTAAATAAAAAGACAATATTTTGATAAGTAGTATCAATTTTTTTTAAAATTGTAAATTGTAAAAATTCAAAGTAGGCATGTTAGAAATCACATAAGAAAAGAAAACACAACAATACCACTTATAGATTGAAAGATTATAATGTTTGATCATGAGGGTGTTAAAAACTATGAAACTAATTTGAGGTCTTCCAATCTTCTTTTTACATGTCAAATTAAAAAAGTTGGTCACCAATAAAATATGAAGATAAAGGGCCTAACATGTATAACTCAAATCAAGTTATGGCTTCTTAGAATCGACTCTACAGTTTTTTAAATGAATTTCTAATGTGATCTTTTCTCCAAGCTCTAGTGTATTTGAAGCTCAATTCCAAGAGCCCTTAGCACTGTAGAAAGTCAAGATTGTAATGGACACCCTTGCACAAAATCTTGAATAGAAAAATCATAATCAATCATTTTCAAAATCATATTTTTGATGCTAGAATTAGACTTCAGAAAGAATAAACAATAAAAACTTGGTTAGGTTTTATTTAACTTCAAAGTATTGTCAACACCCAAATTTGGTGCCTCAGGCATTTAGAGGTTAAAGCCATAGCAATAATAATATTAGTTGGTAAATAGACTTGAAGTGGGTTTTCAAATTGAAATTTGACATGTGGCATCAGTTCACAAGTATAAATTGAGGTTCAAGCTTTAACTCCTCAAGAGACCCAAAACTTTGATTCAAGTTGCCTAAGAGAAAGGTTGAGGAAAAGGAGATAGGAAGAAAAAAACTAGAGATGATAGGATTTTTAGAGACGATAGGATCTAAAAAGATGCTTAAAACTTTGCCTCTTCATGGGGATTTTGTATACAACCAATTATTATTGATCTTCATAGAAAGAAGCTAGAAGTTTGAAAACTATAATACATCCAACTTCATGTCTTGATGCTCACAAAGATAGTTGCATGTGATATAACATGTTTCTATAACTTACTCCTATAAATTATTGTCTAAAATTTATAGACTTTATTGAAGGTTGATCTTTTGTAAACCTGGTTTTAGCTTCTTGAAAAATTCATAGTCTATTTATAAGATGTTCCAAAAATGCATAGAAAGAGAATTTAGAATGTTCCTTTCAACTTCTAAAAAGATTCAACAAATAAACTAGACAATAGGAAGCACCCATTGTAGATTGACTTGGTATCCAAATTGGAATTAATCCAAGCTTAATAGTTTAAAGTTCGTTCCAAGGGAGGTCAATTGAATAGGTTGCTTCTACAACGACAAAAGAATAACCAAATAGGATATTAAAACACCAAAGAAGGACATGCTTCCAACTAATATTAATTTAATGCCTCACAATTTTTCAATTAATTACTGATTTCATTAGTCACTCCATTCTTAAATTCCCTCAAGGTTAAGTTGTCTCCCAATTGTTAATCCTTGATCTTTTACACTCCATCTTCTGTCTTTCTTCCAAATTGATCTTTACAGGTACTGCCAGCCTTGGCTCTTCAGCTTCCAACTTGGATTTGATTACCTTCCAAACTGATTCTTGTCTCCTTCCAAATAGTACCACCAGACCAGCATTCACCACCTGGGAACCATTCTTTTGATTTTTAATATCACTCCTAACTAACAAACTATTATTCCCAATTGATTTAATTCACTGCCTTACTTTCTCTCAGCAGTCTCAACCTTTTATTATCATCTCACACTCTTGATTCAACTACTTGGAAGTTATTTGAATGATAACATTCAGGCTTTATATGTATCCTATTTAAATCTCTCAACTTCCATTACACATCATAAAACCAAAATATAAACCCGACTTGGTTTAAACTTCAAATAATTCATTTCATCAAAAGACTACAGCTCATACAATTAGGAACAGGCAGATGCTCCTGATTTGGAACATAGAATGACAATTGCATAGGTACACAATCCAACTCAAAAGCATCCACACATTTCCAATTTAAATTCCATGACTTCAAATTAAACTCAATAAACCGACTTAAATCATAATCATCCAAATACCGAGCCAAACACATGTTAATCACTCTCATAAATTTCTTCACATCTTTCAAGATAATTGGGATCCATCCATTTCCCGATACTCTTTCACAAACATTCAATTCGGAACACAAAACATCAACTTCATCTTCAACCTCCAGCACTCGGCAGATCAACTTGGATCTCCACGACAAAATGACAAACTCATATGATAACTCCCAATTTGGTTTACAGACTCATTCCAACTTATTCCACTCATAAATCAATTACTTGCACACACTTGTGCTAAAATTTACTCCACTGCAAACATGTACTAAGCAACCGTATACACAGAGACAATATTCCGATTAGATTTTCAAGGACATTCACATACTAGACTAGCATCACAACCAACTCGATTTAAGCCATCATTATATTAACTGAGTTGGTGATTAAATCACCGTTTACAAATTTTATATTTTTAAAGTCTAACTGGATTCACTCCAAAGTTATATCCGCTCAATTTCATCACTTCGACTTGGAATTTCATATTCCATCATTGTAACTTCACTCCATCAACTTCATTGTCCACCATCACTACAGCCAAATCTTCCAACTAGGACACACACTCATCCGAACACACCAAATTAACTTCCCTCATACATCCAGACTTCCTCCTCATTCACTCCGATTTGGATCACCTTCGTGATACTGCAAATCGACAGTCGACTTGGACATACACACAAACACTCGGATTCAACTACCTGGATCACCCTCATGATACTGCAGGTACACTCATGGTTCTCACAACTAGACTCCTCATTCCATGCACATACATCATTCAACCAATTTGGAAAACAAAATTACAAACCAAAAACACAGCCAAAAGCTGGGACACACACTGTACACTCAAAATCAGTGGGTCCTCAAAATGAAGCCAAAACCCTGCCTAATAGGAAAATCTCGACTGGCAATTTTCCCCGCAAGAAGACTGCCTAACTGCAATGCTAACCTCTGATTTGGAACTGACAGCCAACTCCGCAGTTGACACAATCCAACTTGGCAAAACCAAATCGGCACATTACTTGGCTACACCTACCCAACTTGGAACTGATTGGACAACAATCATACATCATCAACCTAACCCCAAGTTGAATTCTAACTCACCAAAAACACCAAATTGATAAACAAACATATCAAAATCATTACAAACACATTGAAAAGCCTCAAAAAGATACACAAAAAATCAAAATTTCAAGACAAATAGGTTATCTACACCCATGTATTATACTATTATATAACCAGGCATGGTCCTCTCTCATGTTGAGAAGGCATTATGCTTTGTTAGATACCTAAGAAAGGCTTATTAATTAATTCAAGGATTAAGGTTGGCTAAGGAATGATGAGCCATCAATGAAACAATTTTATTCACAGTAGGGTTCTTCTTTTCAATGATGCAAAAGAGACCCTTGCCTCATTGATAAACAATGGTATGATGCTTATTTGGACAATTTTAGGTGCAATTACTTCATGGGATGGAATCAGCAAGCTCCAAGATGCAATGGAGGAATGCTAACATGTGAGTTTAGAATCTATAAATCCATAAGCTTAGAAGTCTATATTAAAGACACCTTCTATGTTAAAGGTACCTATGCCATAAATACCTTCAAATGATTGTAGGTATACCTACAAGGCCTTATTCATTATAATTGGACAATCGACAGATTTTGAGACTTTTGCCCTAAAACAATTGTATGGATTTATCCTCGAGTCGAGGATGAGTTGAGATTGCAACCTTTTGGTAATGAAAGGTTTTTATACATAGTAATATTCTAAAGTCTCAAATTTCCAAATAGTCTCAAAATTGAATAGTTATGACTGTTTATCTTCGACTCGAGGATAAAATTGAGACTACTATTTGTCCAAATATAACGAATAAGGCCTTCTACACTAGTTTCAAGGCTTGTAGGCTCTAGTCTTTGCACTCAAGTGCTACAATGGAACCATCCATTACCAACTAGGACCCCATCAATAAGCAATATGGTGTGTGAATTTCAATAGAGGCTAGGACTTATTTCCATGAGTAGTTTTTTTGAATGGTTATAATAAGGTTCAAGGTTTGACAACTTGAAGTAATGTCAATAGTAGGACAAGACATGATTGTCAAGTGTTACAAAAATTACAACATTAGCTATTCGAAATGGTGGCATGTCATGACTCGTGTCCTTGGTATTCAAACAAATTTTCTTGGTTGTAGGCACAAAAGTGTCATAACACATATCCTTGATTTTGGGTGCCAAACTCAAAAAGAAGTAGTCTCAAAATATAGTTATGAAAGACTTTCTACATTAGATATGGATTCAGACCAATTTCTGACTTCCAAAACTTATAGTCATAGAAATTTGAATTCAAATAATAAAAAGAACAGAAAAATTGCAATTCTCGTCATTTTTATCCTTCTATAGGGCAAAAAATTTACATTGACTTATACTGATCCAAATCATGCACAAAATTGTTTAACCCATAAACGATTCGGAGGCCACTCTACGACCGATGAATGACAAAGAATCTCTTCATGTAGGACAAAAGAGCAACTTTTCATCCTCCAAATTTTGTGTGGAAAGGGAAGATCTTCTTCAGTAGTTTGTCTGACTTTCAGTGAATGCTTTTTCATTTTTTTTAAGCCAACAATTCACACGGTACCCAAACAAATGATTTCTATGGCGGTCGGCTTGTCGTTTAATGGTTAAGTCATTGACTATGGGTGGTTCTACCTTAGCATTGTTGGGATGCAATAGTGTGGCTAGGGGCGTAATTTTTTTTGCATAGGCATGAGGCCCGTAATGGCCATTCTCGTATCAAATGCCACGCTTAACAACACTAAGCTATCATAGCGTTGTCCCCAATGCCGCCCCTGCGCATGCTTACCTTTCCATACATTGAAAGGATTGATGCGTAGCTCCGGGTCTTGAAGCGGCGTGTCACCCTCCTACCGCTCTGGCTGGCCCGTGTTGTTGATCATGATGGTTGTAAATGTTGGAATGTCATAGCCCATGATACTTTCGCTAGCAAAGTGTTCATGCGTGGCACTCCGAATTTATTTATTTATTTTTTTGCATTGTAGCAGTACACCATGCATAAAATGGAGGATGGTCCCTCCAAATTTAAATCACTGTCACTGTGCCACAACACTGGAGTTTGGCACCACGGTGCCAGAAAAAATAAAAATAAACTGTCTCCAAAAGGCCCTAAGGTAGGAGGCTGTTAAAGCAACCCTTTAAGAGCTGATTGCATTTTCAGGGAAGCTAAATTCCTTGAAAACAATTTTTAGTAAATTTTACTAGGAAGAAAAATGGAATTGGCATCTAATCCAAGTCGTTTCATATTTTGTGGACCTTCGTGGAATTAGTTACAAATTTTTGAAGCTGAAATGCAATGGTTTCTAAAAGCGACCCCCTTCTGAAATGTACAACGTCAGTACATTGAAGAAAGTAAAATGGACCTCTATATTAGAGGTCTCTTTTAGAGACATGTCGCTTTTATAGACCCCTACCTTACTGGATTGATGCATCCAAAAGACCTACATCACACCAACCAAGGGTTTTTTTTTCATTTTTGAAGAAGTGCCAAAGAGGTAATATAAAATGTTATAGTGGTGCTCCAAATTTCAACATTCATCCACATATTAGATAGAAAATATCCCATTAGCACATATCACGTGTCTATAACATGATTTTCATCTATAATTTGGCGATTTCATCCAAGTGTTTTTCTTAATTTAAAGTTTTTTGACAATTTCATCAAAAAAATTTGGCATTTTAAAACCTTTTATAGCCAGATTATTTTTCTAGTGCAATCTGGCACCAAAAAGCCCCTCCAAAAGCCCTATCACCAGCCCTTTTATTTTCCTTCTCATTTTCTGTTCTTCACGAGGGAGGCTTCCAAAACTTAGTTGGGGCTGACTGGCAATTCGGGAAAAGCTAGTACGTGAGCGGGGAGCGGGGAGCGGGGAGCAGGGATTTCATCTTTTAGTTTTTTGAAATTTTGACAAACCTAGAGAAGCAGACCTATTACCATGGTTAATAATTGTATGCACTTCTACAAAATAATGGAGGTAGCATCTATTACCGTGGTAATGAAAATAGGTTCTAAAGGGGAGTAGAAGGAAAGTGAACCTACTACCGTGGATGAGGAAAGACCATCTACAACACTAAAGCGGAAGGAAATACCAATTTTTGTGGAGGAAGTCCATATAAACTGTGATAAGAAAAGGATAAATTTATGCCAGCAACATTGCTTAGTAATATAAGAAATGACATGCTATTCCACAAGTTCTGCCCATGCAATGGTTTAGGGTAACGCTGTCGAGTAGAGAAGCCTTGCCTTGGGAAAGCGCTGGGCTTCTGGCTGCAAGTAGATTTGGCCGGAAAATAAAGGGGCCCGTGATTCAAAACAAAATTGTGTAAGCATGCTCATAAAGTCTTCATAATGCACCATAAACTCCCAATATAATATTACATGCTTGTAGAAGATAGTTGGAGTTGCTCATAAACCGAATAGTTCCCTTCTAGGGAGATCCCGTCACTAAAATGAATGCCATAGCCTCTCCAAAACTCCAAATTGAGAATGAAACATCTCTTTAGAAAGCTAACAACAATATCTACAAACCCTATAAAATTCAACTCAAACTAACATACTGTCCGACTTTTATAGTCGGTCAAAGTTCACTCTCTCCATTTCGAAGGCAACTCATCACTACTCTTCTTCCAAACCCATAACTTTCACATAAAGACTCCAAATTGATCATTTGATGTCTCTATAGAAAGCTAACACAATAGTCTACACAAATACTAAGTTTCAACTCAAAATAAGATACTGTCCAACTTCTACATCCGTTCAAAGTTCTCTTTCTTCAAATCAAAGGCAGTCTCTCACTACTTCACCTCTAACCCTATAACATTTGCATCCTAACTCCAAATTAAGAGAATGATAGTTCTTTAGAAAGTTAACATCTAGATACACACTACCATAAAATCTCAAAGCAAAAAAACTTCTCGCCCAAAAGTTATGAGCCCTCGAAAATTCTGTCCTCTCGTTCCATGGCAATTATCCATCTTTCACTCCATCAAGCATAATTTCCACATAAAAACTCCAAATTGAGCGAGTGATAGGTTTTTGAAAACTTTAAAACAAGATGAACAAGCTCTCAAAATTTCATTACAAAAAAACTCCTATACAATCTGTCATCACTCTCCAAAGTTTCGGTTCCCCTAAACAAAACTAAGAGGAGGAAGAAGAAGGCCCTCCACCTTATCTTCCACCTCAACCCCCATCCCCTCCACCTAAGCAAAATGCCACGTGCCACCAAAAGCCACATGGACCACAATTTGCCCATTGACCCCCCCTTTTTGCCCCATAACTCTATCCTTATCTCCTATGTGGCAACTACATGGCCTTCAAATCTCTTTTAAAATCCAAAAGAAAGATAAAACAATCTTTATCTTTCCGGTTAACAACTTTTAAAATCTACAAACAAAGTTTAAAATGCTTTCAACTAAAGAAATAAAAGAACTAATGCCTAATGGTTGTCTAATAGAGATAAAAAAGGTAGAATCTTCTTCATGTGGATCTTTAGACTCTCCAAAAAACCCTCTAATTTGACAACATTTAGTTATTTTTACATAGTGTACGTATACACGATGCGACAACGCCATAGAAAACAATGAAATGAAGCAGAAGAATTGCAGTCCATAAAATGTGTGGTCTAAATAACAAAGACAAGACCATAGAAATCAAAGGCAGTAGCCCTTTTAGTCTCACTGCAAAACATGAACGGAAATACAAAAAGTACCAATCTCGCAGGCAGTGGAATCGCAAAAAGTCTAAGAAGACATACTATCACCACTACAGTCTCCATAGATATAACCAGATCTACAACTGGATTCCGAATCTGAACAATCTGATGGAAACGAAGGATCAACAGCAGCATCTATGTCAAGGTAATTTAGAACCCTACGATCAACTCCAAGGCCAGATTGAGGTGCAAAAGTAGGTCCACTTCTGAGAGAAGCACGTGCCATTGCATCAACATAGACAGGTAGGAAAAATGACTTCTCAGGGCTACGAAGCAGTCCTGACTGCAAGGCGAATATAGGAGTTGGACTCCTCAAGCTCGAGCTGAGTATACAACAAATCAATGGAGGGATTAGTATAGGAAAGACTCAAAATAAATGCATAGCAATACAAACTTACTTTAAGCTCCATATTGAAAGCATGATAAAAACTTACTTACAGAATCTATGGCGTGCAACAATGGTCGACTCTGCGATCTCTTCATCCATTAAAAACTCAGAGGCCTCTCCAGCATCAAGACGTTGCTTTTTGGAAACCTCAGGGACAGAGACCACGATGAGGGGCTCCAGAATGGCCTTGAAGATCAGCTGATCCACCTCCATGGCCACGAAATGTCGACCAGCCTTTCGACAAGCGTGGACAGAAGCTCCTGTATTAAATTCAAGAATCAGTAAAGAAATGTGATGAACAAGAAATCAAAACGCCCTGATAAAGAGATTCAGAAGAAAGCCCTTACCAGTGGACGCAGTGCAATCAAGAACTATGTCACCAAAATGCGTGGTAGACTCAATCAGCGTCTGGAGAAGAATAGGGTCCTTCTCCCTACCTCCTCTCCAAGGAGTAGTGCCTCTCATCAGCTGTGTGTCCTTCGTCACCAAGTTAAAGAGGACATCATCGGCCGCAACGTTGATACCGATAGAATCAAGCTCTGGCACAGGCGTAATGGAGAAGGTGGAGGCTGGTACCCTGGGGAAGCTCCTCACAAAAAGTTGAATGCAGAATCTCAAAGTCTACAAATAAATAAAACAACATATGGAATTAGTAAAAGAGAGGTCAATGAAGCGAGTGCCAAGGACAAGAGTAAATTATAAATGTATGATTCACTCACAGTCTTTGAAGCGGTTCTGGCACTAGTCAGTGGCAAGCGATTAACTCCCATGAATTCTTTGAACAGTGAGAAGTGGTAAGGCTTCAAGCAACCTCGAATATCAGCCCTCATCTGAAGATCATCTGGATGAAACAGTAAGAGCACCCCGTTGTCGTGAACCAATTCACAAGTACTCTTGAAAACCGTCTCCACAAATCGTGATGGAAGCTTGTTCCACTCCGGAATGGATGAGCCAGGAGAGGTCACCGTTGGAACCGAAAGACCTTCAGGAATGTCCACCACCATGAGATCGAGAAGGCCGGCAGTGGTTTGAACACCTCTCAGGGCTCGGGCCTTGTCAAATTTGTGCTGCACATGACAAAGAAAATTTAGAATGACACTCACTTCCATACAACAACAATGACATTACAATGCAATGGAAAACAAGAGCTGGGGAATACCTTCTCAAGAAAGGCTTGCAATTCCATCCATTCCTTCGGGAAGGCATTGTGCTGCTCATAATAAGATACCACGGCATCTAGAGATGAGGAGAGGAAAAGCTCATCCAGATGCAAAGTCCCACCTGAGCAATCCTAGAAGGCAGGTGATGTGCACTGCTGCAATCTTGAAGCTGAGAGCTCAACAAAGGAGGAATCCCGCTAGCAAGGGTTCTGTGACATGGATCCACTGGAAGCCTTTGGCAACGTAAGCGTTGGAGTAGAAGCATCACTTGCCTTTGACTTGCCTGATCGCCCAATTCTCTTGGCATCCCTTTACAGTGCATTCCTTTGTGCATCCTGTTCTGCCTTGTCCTTGACCTTCTGGGCCTCCCTATCAACCTTAGCCTTGGCCTTCTCCGCATCCCTGGTTCTCTTGTTGAGAATCTTGATCCTCTCCTTCTCGGGAAGCGTAGAGATGTCCACCTCTTGCACCTCATCCTCTTGCACATCACCTTGGTCGGGAGAAACATTGTCAGCTTCATCAGAAGCCTTCTTCGCGTCCTCCTCTTCACTGGACAGAAGGACTTCCCGCATTCAATATACCAACAATATGCCCTGAGATGAGCAACAGACCAAAAGCGAGCATGCCACGCATTGTACATGCAAAGAACGGAGTTCTTGTCTGTCCAAGCGGTCAAGTATTGGAGAAGGTGGGGCTCTTCAATGGCACCAAGTGGGAGGAGCTCCTTCTTGAAGTACCTGATGAAGGGAGACAAAGAAAAAAAATTTATGTACCAATCATTCATATCAATGAAACGAAAGAAACAAAAACCAATTATGAATTGAGTTCATACTTGTACACGGCTTGCTTCACAGCAAGGTCTGTTTGCTTCTGGTTTACGAATGCCTTCGTCTTCGTGTAGGACTCCTTGCCCCTGAAGAAGCCAACGAATCCATGCTCCCAAATCTGATTATGCCAAGCCTGGATGTACTGAGAGATGGACCTGGGCTTCTTCGCGGCATCCATGTTTATTGCCAAGCCGTCGTCCTTGACGCTCTTCGAGAACAGATCAACAGCACCGTCCTCAAGCTGTAGGACATGACAAAAGTCAAAGACGTTGAAAACCTCAATGGTTAGGGATTAGGTGACTACTGGGAACTTCATAAATGCCATATATAGATATGAAATAAAGTGAAAGTAGAGTATAGCAAGCACTAACTTTAGATTTATCGAGTCAATAGATATCACAATTCATAATGAATTCAAGTATGTAACAACTATGGATCTTGAATACTCACCCCTGCCCAAAATGAGGCCTTGTTAAGCCAACCTTCGAAGTCCTTCTCAGTGAATCCCTTAGGAGGGAAGTGGACTGCCTCATGGGAGTGGATGCTTGAATTCCAATTCTGAAGCCACCGAACTTTGAATTCCGGACCCGCACAAGCCGTGGCAATGAACTATAGTTTCTCTAGAGACATCTCTGGCTTCTCGTTATTGCTCCAGTGCTTTGTGATCTGCAACAAGTACAGGTGATGTTAATACATTAGAATCTATGAACAAGAAGGTCTTGCAAAGGAGTCTTAAGAGGAAAACCAACCTCTTCAAGGAACTTGTCACCAAACTTCGGGTTGGCAATCGAAAGATACTTGAAGAACTGGCCCTTGAATGATTGATGCTTGATCCTAGCTGAAGCCCTCATGGCCGAAGTAACGCCGGCGTCGGTCCTGACCTCCTTAGGTGTCTCATCATAATACCTTCTTGCCGCATCATCAGAGGCCTCCCCAATCTCTTGCTGGAATTGAAAACGAGTGAATAGCATTAGCATGGACGATTACGAAATGATATGAAATAAAAAAATTTGACCAACATATTGAGTTAGGAGGATTATTACCCTGAAGAGCAGCGCAACCAAGACATCGGTTGTCAAAGGATACCATGTCTTCTCGATGTGGGGGCTGTTTAGACACCTCCTATATTCCTCCGCAGTGAGCCAAGTCTTGAGGCTCTCAAGTGGCATGCATCCGACAGACTTCACAGTTCACACGGTATAGTGTGTGTACCATACTCGTCTTCACATGAGAGTGCTCATTGGACCTGAAGATGCATAATGATAGTAAGAAACAAGCATTTGTAGAAAAAAATAGAAAATTCAAGAAAATATAGTAAGAAAACTTACTTGTTAATGTCGTGCATCGCGTTCATTAGGAGAGCCACTTTGCCCTTTGTATCGAGGCAAATGCTGTCCACGGAGTAATGCCACTCACGCTCATTCGTATGAAGCCGGTCAATATATCATGTCCATGCCTTGAAACGATGGTTCCCATCACAAATGAAGAACATACGACCACATAGAAACATGAGATGAGGGTCTAAAGACAATTTGGCCTCAAATTCATCATTAACTGAGGTCCACTGAGGTCCCCAGTTACTAGTGTCCACATCCTTAACAAGCCTCTCCTCCCCGTTCTTGTTTGTCGTGGATACATAGAATACGGATGTTCCCGGCCTATACCCATGGGTAAACTCAGCCTCCAACCTCTTGATGTCCTGGGCAAGAGTTAGGCGGACTAATGGCATGTATACCATCCGACAGAGCGGTATCTCGAACCTCGAGGCCTCCTTGGGCGATAACCTCATGGCTTCGATGCAATGGATGCTGTTTGACTTCTGCTGGTTACGCAACTCGTCCTCATTGAGCTTGAACAGGGCATCCTCCGCCTCATCCTCACTAACATCGATTGCCGTCCGTAGCTCGGAGGTACCCTCTCCAAAAGGCTCGGGCCGTAGCGAAGGGTCCCCAGCTTCGACCATGATCTGCCCGACAAATCCAACTAATTAGACTATCATTAAATTGCATCTTGTACATAAGGACCAGACAGCGTTCCTCCCATATGTACATCCCTAGATTCACGAGACTAGATATTCACAACTGGAAAGCGGATACACGAGCAACAGACCTTGAAAAATAAAAAAAGAATCACTTATTTGTAGAATGAGATGTTCATGATCTCACCTTCAACGGTGATGAACTTGGTAGAGCGAAATCACCGAAGTTGAGACCCTACACCAATTACAAGAAGCAGTATTAGAAACTAAAAAGGACAAAGCTTTTTAGTATGTAAGTTCACCTTTGGACGGAGGAGTATAATCTTTAATACCTATGTTATATGTGCGGCAGTTACTTGATTCCATACAGGATTGATTAGTGGGCTAGCGATGACTTCACGTTTATCCACTCGTTCCTACAATAGATGTTCAACTACATTCTCAGTGAAGTATTTTGGAATCATAAACCATACGAAATCACGAAAGAATTGGAAATCACTGAGTCTGTAAATAATGACGATCACTGAGCACATTCATGAAATACATACATATTCACGAAGGATTCAAAAATCAATAATATTCAATCACAATCACAAAGGCTGTGCATCATAACAAAGTCTAGGATGTCTTATGATATCCAAATTGACTTAAGAAAACCACCATACTCAGCTGGGCAGCCCAATTGACGGTGCTAGACAGATTCATGAACGCTGTAAAGAATCAAGAGGATGTGCATGGAAATTAATTAGAAACTAAATCTGTGAATCTCATGCAAGAGATTGACCACGGAAGATCAACTCAGTGTGTTTGGTAGGGCATTATACCGACCGTCAGAACAACTACATCGTCCGCCTGTTCTCCGACATGAGAAATGGAAATTATGTGATGAAACAACGGGGACTAATCAATCAAGAGTGAACCTGGTACCTGCGCAAGACGTCCCCAGAGTGTCGGAGAGACACCTCGGTGCCGAGGCCATACAAGCCAGATCCACGGATGTCAACGGAGGCATAAATCTCGACCACAGTGACTGGCTCAAACAGCACGAGCATAATACATCCGATTCTCCTCCAGTCCGATTATGTCTCGTCGGATTGCCAAACCCTGTGGCCCATGAGTGTTGTTTGCTCCCTTATGGCTTACGAGGGGTTACAAGGTAAGACGATTTCAAAAACATTTATTCGAACGCAAGCGCACTGTCGTTCAGGGCAATGAAAAGGGGGAATGTAGTCATTGCCGCATTTGGCGTCAGGTCGAGCAGGCAAATGTGTCTCGGCAGTGAGGCTACTTTGTGAGGGCCGGCGGACGTCAACAGCAGCAGAAAATTTCGGATCGACTAATCTCTTCTGCTCAAGAATCGCTGTGCCACGCCTAACTCCCGGGGGAGGATCGCTGGATCGCTTGGCGCCGAGGCGACCTGCTGAAGCTTGATAGACGCAAGAAGAAGCTCGGACGACAGCGATTTTTTTTACGCAACGCACACTGACGGGACCAAAATCCAAGCTTCCAGGAGCAGTAACCCTAAATGCAAAACAACCCGACTCATCTACTTCAAACCACCCAGAATTCGCGTGTTTAGTTTAAAATTTACTCTAAAAACAGTGAAGGAAATTTTTCCATTTCGCCGTCCGCACAGCGACGGTGAATCTAAATTGGAGCCGCTTGTCATGTCCATGGCTGCCCCAGATGATCCCTTGGGTCCGAGGCCACCATGGCCGGACCGCAAGACGTCAATTGCGGCAGATTGTCCTAGTTGAGGACTTATTCTCATTTGCGGGTTGTGTCTCATGCTTCTCAGTCATGGTCTACTCCCGAAGGTGAAATTCTCAGGCTCACTGTCATCTCTAAATTTCTGCGGACCCCGCGGCTACTCTATTGAGCAACTAAATCCCAAGGAGACAAACAGAATCACTTAGAAAAAGAGGGAGATATGGTCAGATGGTCTTTACCTAAAACGGAAATACTCTGCCGCTAAGGACGGCTGCGGGAGTAGGTCTTTAGTCCTCGGAGCCGAGGCTGCGACCGAGCGATTCCGGGACGTTACGAGAGGCTCGATTCCGGGACGTTACGAGTTTGCTATCCTAAGCGACGAGCTTAAACGGGACAACTGGTTCTTGTCGATATCCAACAACAGCATGCGATGAAAAGATCTGAGACGACTCGCTCTGGTGAATGTGTAGTCAAATTACCTTCTCCTTACTATGATCTCGTTGGCGGCAACCGCTCCTGCCCACACTTGTAGAACTTCTTGGTGCCGCTGAAACGAGATCCAATCGGGTTTTACCGCTCCCACCCACAGTCCGCGAAATGTCGACTGCCTTTGCGGTTCAATCCAGTCGGCGCCTCCCGCTCCCTCCTGGACTCCGCAAACTCCCTTCTGCCTCCACAACGCGGTTCAGGTGGCCGCTCCCGCTCCCTCCCTTACACGACAAGATGCGGGCAGCCTCAGAGCAAGCACCGTGACCCACAGGCTGGAAGATATGAGGTAAGGAATCTCTCCCTGGCTGGAAGATGAAAAGGCAAAGGAACGCTCACAGGATGGAAGTTATGAGTAGAAAATTGGTGATTATCTGATTTCTTAGGTAGTCGCGCAAGCCTATCCTCTAATTTGGTCGTCGGAGGTTTTGGTTAAACCACATGCATCCGAATCTAGTGACCCTAACTGCGTAATTTCCCAGAATCCGTCCAGTTTAATACTAGCCGATACTAATTGGACCCAGAGGTTCGTTAAATTTAGTTTTTGGTGGTTGCTTTGCCTTGTCCCGGCATAGACAATGATTTATATACTAGGGTATCCCGTCCCCGAAGTTGCAAACAAATAACCAATGTCACTAAACTTTCTTTAGTCTCTTCTCGGGGATAGCTTATTCAATCGTACCTCGTAATACAACAAAGACTATGAAAACATTATAAGGCCACAATCCATTTTATACTATACCCTAACACCCAGTGAAGAGCTCTAAGTGCGAAGAAGGGATTCATCTTTAGATCTGTCATACACATGCTTCGAAAACATCATGCCTCTGCGAACTTGTAATCCAGGATTAATCTGATGCCTTCATTATGATTCTTACATGGAAGTTCTCAAGATCTAGTATGAACAAGAGGAAATCAAGTCTGCGGAGTTTATTCAAGAAATTATATAGGACCAGTTCATAGACAATTTTGTTGGTGACATTTACATAGAAGAAGTTGACTCTAACCTCTGTTTGAAGTAAACCGACTTCTAAATCCAATTACGGTTTACAATTCATCAAGAATGACGCCATACTAACCTTGATATTGCATATCTCAGATGAAATAGCATTTCCACATCTCAGCACAACTCCTTCACCATCATGTTCCTCAATACTATGAAGGCAAGGTTGAAGACTCGATCCTGGTGCACAGTAATGGTGGGTAGTGTCACCATCTCACTTGGAAATGATAATACTTTGGTAACCGACTCCAAGTGAATTCCTGCAAATTTAGATGACTCCCTCTTCACTCTTGATCGCTGCAAAACTTTCCTGCTAGAATATCTAAAACCTAACCGTCTCCTCCTTTTTCTAGTCTCATTGGACACAAGAGCCTCATCTAACTCATTCATTTGCCCTAAAAAAATGTAAACTCCTAGCCTCAAATATTATGAGGATGTCTCCTAGGAGACCCATCATATATTGTTTACAAAGGTGACAGCTGCGCCGAAAATGTCAGATAATTTAAGGATGGTGATTATGGCTTTAATTCTGTTGATGGAGTACTGACCGAGGAATTAATCTCCCGCTGTCATGGACAAAATACTTGCAATGAATCCTGAATGCTAATGGTTCTTTGTAATTATCCTAAACCTACACTCTGTTGTTTTAGAGAACAGCAAGTATGTGCCTCACCTAAGTATGAATAAACCCACTTCCACTAAATAACATAGAAGATTATGAGTTCTTTATCTAATGTTTTTATTGAGCTTCTTGGGCATTACTTACAATGTAAACCTTATTACACTTTGGCACTAAAATCAAAAATATATTAAGCTTGGTAAAGTCCCTTGAAGTCTTTTAATAGAAGAAGTAATAGTATCAGCCCTAATCCTAATGTTTAAATCATAAATCATAATATACTTCTATGAAAATGTGAATTTCAACGGCAACATTGGACTTCTAATAATATTTTCCAATATTTAAAATGCTAAGTAGGTTACCCCTTTGATACAGGTACTTCCCTCATTTATGAATTCCTGTATATAGATCCTACTCAGATTTATCAATTGCAACGTGCAATTAACATCACGGACCTACACCCCTAAATATCTCCTCATTAGTTGTGGGTTACCAATATCACCTTTCTGTCTGACACAACCTCATTTTGGCGATTCTTGCCTTAATTTGTAGTCCTAAACGTCTTCCTATTGAAGACTATGTCAAGTTCACAGCCCCTTACCTTCGGCCCTCCCATGATTTATGTGGTTTCATGGAATTGCTAATAGCACTATTCACATTCTCAATCATTCATTTCACTATGGCTAGTGATATTACTTGTGACCCCAATCCGAGGTTGGCTGTTATCTATTCTAGTAGTGGAAGGGTTCCAATATCTTTTCCGTTAGGCAGTGACGGAGTAGCTCATGTCACTTCTCTGAGATTGAGTTTGAGGTTCCAGATGAGTGAAGAAATCATGTTCATTGATGAAGAGGTCTATCATGCACAATCTGGAGATCTGATTCACACTATTGGCCAGTCTCCGGTTTGTGACAGAGCCACCAAAAAATGGTTGCTCAATGCTGGAAGATATCAAGTATACGGCATAAGTCAGTCAGTCATGGAAGCATCCACGGAGTTTGTCGCACCTCACCGACCGTCCACGAGCACCGTTCAGGTCACCTAGGCCACACGGGTGAAGTTAAAACATGCTGATGAATTCATCACAATTCTCAGTGAAGATTCAGACGGGAACTCGCCAATAGTACCACTTCCCGTGACTTCTCCATTGGTTAATAGTTCTTTTCTTGAGTCATGTTTGAAGTCTCCTTCTCCGTTGTGTCAATCTTCAACCATCGTCTTTACTGAGGAGAGCCTTAGTGTTGTTGATTCCTTGAAGAGGATTCGGGCTATTAAAGGAGTTAGGAATGTCTTCAAGACACTTGATTTTGACACTCTTGACATCTAGAGGGTCAAGTTCCTCCCTCCTACATTTAGTGAAGATGTCCTTTTCGAATTACCACCAATACTAAAGACAAGTCCATTCCATATGATGCATGGAATGGACAAGCGTCATGATGGTCATGCTTGGACCAAAACAGTTACATCCAATATTAAGAGTATTGTCAGCTTGACATTCCGCACTTCTACGTGCATTGGCCACCTCCGTTGTGACAATCAAGAGTGTGAATACACTACCCGCATTCATCGCACCTCCCAGGTCAATGAGAGGGAATGGGATGGATTCACTGTGAAGACGATTCCGGCTGGCTAGTCCGCACCTGCTGGGCCGACCCTAGTCTGCAAAATCTGTAAAGTTCCACCGACGTGTGTTGCAACTTGTGTTGCTAGAGTCTATTATGTCTATGGAGATGCTACCATGACTCGGGCTTGCCTATATCTGGGAGTTCATGACCATCCTGTAAAGGTGGGTGAAGATCAGGAGATCAAAGAGAGAACGCGTCAGCTCATTGAGGAGCAGGTCGAGAAAACTCCCAAGGCCACTAACTTTGCAATCGTCATGGAGGCTAGTAAGGAGCTCGTCGGTGTATTACTCCTTAATCCAGAAGGGGCGCCAGTTCAAAAATTCGACCTACGGGAGCTAGTCCTTGTTCTCGAGAAGTGCAAGTACATGAGCTCCCCCAACATCAAGAACAACGTCATTGCGTTTAGGTACATACGAAGATTTGGAGTCATGGACGGCAATGCCACACTCAGAGGTTGTAGCCACTGGGCGTACGTGCAAGAGAACAAGCTTCCAGGACAAGGCTCCGACTCAGACAAGGTATATGTTTTCAAGATGTTCGAGGTGGGGCCCGGATCTGGGGTTCACTTGGTCAAACGAATGCAGCTTGGAGGAGATCTGGAGAAATCGTGGATTATGTTTGATCACGTCAAAAGAGTCAAGCATTGGACCACCATAGCTTGCCATGTATATAACTCCGCTTATTGTCGAGTCATGACTATTGCGGTCTGTGATATGCAGTCAGAGGATGCTGCTGCTCAGATGGTACTTTGAAAGAACATGAATGCTGTCATAGCAAGGCACGGTGTTCCATCACCGAAGTTCAAGGGCTTCATGGCGGACAACGCGCAGGCAAACTGGAATGCTGTCAGGGTGATTTACGACAGTGGTGATGCCACGATTCCCACGAAGGACCAGGAGAGGACATGCCTTTTCCATTGGGCCCAATCCCTTGAAAAGCATACAAAGGCCGATATTCGTGCCGACCTCCAACACCAGCACCGTCAACTCTGTAGGCAATACAAGAATGCAGCTTCAGCTTCAGAATCCGAAACTCTATACCTTGCCATTCGTGCATGGTGGCTCTCCTTAGGGGCCACATCCGAGGAGGGAATGAGCCGTCTGGAGCTCTGGTTGGCATTCTGGCACTTCCGCTATCGCCAATGGAGTGGATTCATGCAGTTGGTAAGTTTGCTATCGTTCGTCACTTTCCATATAAAACTATCTTATCTTTGGGGTATTCTAGTTCTTCATTTCTCCCATTGATTTTCGTCTGTGTCTCGGCGATGTGTAGGATCTCACCGAATCGGAGCTTGCTGAGATGCTCTCTTGTAATCTCGCCGAATCAATGCATCACAAATGGAATCAGCAGTCTGGCAACCGAGGTACTGATTTGTATACTGCTACTGTCGATGATTTCATCCGGGCATTCATGCAGGTTGTTCGATATTACCAATATCTTAAGGGCGACCGCGCTGGCACTGGTCCTGGGAAAGAAGAATTGTAGCTTCGCACTGCCCAACGCACAGCCAATCGAATTGGGGACCCCAAAATGCTAAACGTTGCTATGGCCAAACTGCCAGGAGCTGAGCTCTTCTGCACTCGTGACCCTCATTTGGCTGGCGAGGAGGTCTTTGGCTCCCAAAAGCGTAAAGCAGATGTTCCTCTCGGTTTTGAAGGCGAGTCACACCGACCGGATAAGGTAAACTTCTCGTCCACGGATTGCAACCAGGTCAAGCCGAGCTAACCATGCAAGCTATAGTCTTCCCGATGTAATGGAAGAACTCTCTCCCGAGCTGCAAGAGGACGAAGCACTCAACAACCAAGACATGACAACCGACGTAGGGAGAACTAGTCATGTGACTATTGTATGCGAAACTGCTTGTAAGGAGACGAAGTGGCACATTGCAAGGCTGCCCAAGACCTCAGCAAAGGCTTGCTTCGCCCAGCAAGCTATCACCAAGAAGAAGTGCAAGGCCAAGATTGTTCAGTGCAACAAATCCACTGCAGCCTCCACATACACTGGCGTCATGCAAAATGCTCACAAGAAGAGGCCAGAGACAATGGAGTTCTACTTCTGCAACGATGACGTCGAACGTTGTGTCAAAGGTACAAAGCGAAAGTGGGTACAGTCGAGACCGGACATCCCAAGTATATGGCCAGTGAAGATTGGGACCAACCTTTCCAAGAAGGAAATCCTTGATTTAGAGAGTGCTGGCTTCCAATTACCACAGCACACAGTCATCTCTCCAAGGAGACTCTTCGGGACGGAAGAGCTTCCCTTTAGCCTCGCTTCATTTCCCACTCCAGCTAATGCAGATGATTGTCCTAAGACCAGATCAGGTAAGTCCATCCGCAGGAACAACAATGCTCCCAACATTCAACAGGCCAACAACTGTGCGTCCGCTCTCATCTTGAAGGGTCAGATACGTAAGGTGACGATGATTCCTCGTCCAGGATATGGGTGTATTATCACCCTCGATTCTGGAGCTACACCAAAAGTTCAACAGTACGTGATCACCATTGGCACTTTCCCTGAATGCTCTTGTCAGAACTTCAAAGATATGGCAATAAAGTCTTTGGGCAGACATGGGAGGTGGGCAAGTTGCAAGCATCTTTATTTTATTTTTACTATTATAGGTAGCCTAAAGTCCGAGAGAGATGCTTTCACACATGCACCAACTTTTAGCTTCAATGAAGTGAAGCAGATTCTAGAAAGCGGTATCCTAGCTTATCGCATTCCAGAAATTCACCAAATGTAATCCTTATGGAATTCATTCAAAAATGGTAGTGAGACTAAAAGGGCCACTATTTGCTTTTGGAAATCATGTGTAAACCCTATTTGATTGTTCTGTGGAAAATGTTGGTAACTAAATTTAACTATGATTAGAATTATGGTATGCATATCCCACTCTTGTGCTGTACTCTGTATGGACTATTTAGATGGACCCATTCAAATTTTGGAACATTTCTAGCTATTCAAATATTTATTGTAATAGTACATTAAATGCATGTGAGCTCCAGGCTCAAGTTGTAAAATATTATGTAGGTTGCCTACATTGAATTATGCATGTTTGGGCAGGAGTGAACATGGCCCTAGGAATTTGATACGTGTCAACTTTCTCAAAAGTTGCTTCTGAGATGCTAAAGTCCATCTAATGCACACTTGAATCTGTAACTCCTTTTAATCTATATTGCTTCTAGCCCTCTCTTTCATCCACTTTTATTTACTCATTGGGTTTTTCTATTTTCCGTCTTTCTCCCTCAACAACCCTAAATCCTTGAGCTCTTCGTCTCTCAAACTCTTCCTCTACCTCTCTCATCTTCCATATTTTTATTTTTCCCTCACTCTCACTCTTCTTCTCCTTTGCCCTTTTTATTGGTTTAAGTTCTCCCTCTCTCTGACACCTCCTCTCCCTCTCGGTCTTTGTTCCTCCCCTTCTCCAGCTTCTTGTTTTTTCCATAGTTTTCAAATTCTCTGTCTTTCTTTTTGTTCCTCGCATTGCCTCTTTTCCCAACTTAATTTTTAGTTCTCCCTTTTTCTCACACGTACTTTCTTCAATTTTGATGGTAGTAGGCTCTTCTGAATCCACGGTCATAGGTCCCAATTTCACTAAATTTAGATTTTTGAAAATTTAAATCACGAAAAAATTCTATTTTGGGTTAAAATTATTTATTTTTGGATTTTTTACGACAATCCCTGCTCCCTGCTCTCTTTTTCCCTGCTCCCCGCTCTAGGCTCACATACTAGCCAAACTCCTGGCAATTCTGTTGAATTTTGTAAATTATTTTTGTTACTTAGGTAGTACAAGTTGAGCCAACTCAAAAAACAACATCTCACAGGTAAACTTTACAAAAAAATTCAGCCCTCAAAAGGGCCGCGAGTTTTGCAGGGCTGTGGTGCAATTAGGGAAAAAAAAGTTTTTCTTTTTTTTTTTCTTTAAATTTTTTTAAATTTTTTTGGGGGAAATCTGACGTGGCACTATGCCACGTCAGACTGGATAATTTTTTAAATTTTTAAATTTTTTAAATTTTTAAATTTTTTAAATTTTTTTAAAAAAATTAAAAAATTAAATTTTTTTTATTTTATTTTTCTGTAACTGCACCGCGGGGGGTGCCGTAAAAGCTTTCTAAACAGCATTATCGAGGGCTGAAATTTTTTGTAATGTGAGGTGTTTGTAGAACTTGTAGCAAGATCAAAATTATTAGAGCAAATCTGCCATTTACTGCACACATCCTAAAACTGGACAACAACCGTTGCCATTTACCAAGCAGTAATCGCATGATTCAACTACCAATTCAATTGTGATGGGAACAAAATTTTGTATCACCACCCAATGAGCGCACACTGTGTGGCAAAAGTCCGTAAGGAATTTCTTACTAGATTTTAGCTTCATCACCTTTAATCCCTAGTCCTAAACTACAAGGTTTTTTGGCAACATAGCGATTTTGGGCAACTCACTATAAATGAATTTTTTATTTATTTTTTATTTTTTATTCTTAAATTTTTTAAAACTTTCACACAACATGTGTCCAAGGAATAACTTTAAGGCCCAATAATTTTCATAACTTTTTACTACATGGATAAAAAGTAATTGTATGATATATAGGTTTCAATGATGTGCAAGCAACTTGGGCAACTTAAAAACTTCTTTGAAAATCACTTTAAAAAAAAATGGAATTTTATTTTTTAGATTTATATATTCATGGAAATCTTTTAATCATTCAATTTTGATTAATGAGATGAAAGTTATGAGGAGTTTTAGTTTGCGAGTAGTTTGCAGGTAGTTATAGAATCTGTACATCTAGGACAAACTTTGAAGTCCTTTATTTAACTCAATTTTCAATATTTCTAGCAAAATATTAAAAAAATAAAGTGTAGATTGTTTATTACAATATTACAACCATTGGGATTGGCATTTTACAATTCTATACATAAATTCTTAACAATTTAGTAAATTTGAATCATTCCCTACTTCTTTCTACTAACTATTTTTTCCCTATATGTTGTACATTTCCAAATGATCTGAAAATTTTCAAGCATGTAGACAACTTGCCTTGAAGAATGAATCCAAAGAATCACCACCATTTTGGACAATTTTTCATACAAATGTGACCTTGTGAAGTGCATTTGCCTGGGATTTTGTAGGGCCCCAAAAGGACTTTGGTCACTTCAAATGCTAATATCTTCCAATCTACAAGATGGAAATTTTTGAGTTTTTTTCCACATCTTTTCAAACCAATTTACTACAAGATCCTACAGTTACATTTGTCCAAAAATGTTGTTTTTTTTCTAAAATTTGGCACTTATATTAGAAATGACAGTTTGAAAATGTTTTTGGTGAAAACATAGTCAAAAAACTTTAGGGGTTAAATTACAATAAAATTTGTAGGAAGAAATATTTTTGCATCATGATTTTTAAAGGTGAATCTTAATATGACATTTAATAATCACACCAAATTTCTAAACATGAAAGTCTCTATACTTTTGTGGAGAAGGATTTGAATTTTGTATCTGTAGTAATTGACAAGTTTATTCTATATTTGTTGAAATCTGACAACATTATCCTCCAAATTATTATTGCCTGACTTGATTTTCATTCTTTGAAATTTTTTAGAGTAGAAATAGGTACAAGATTGAAGGAAAAAATAAATTGTTTAATTGGTCTAAGATGGAATTGAAACGGAATAATCCTAGCAATGAGATTGTTCTAATAAAAGAACTAAATCCTATTGACCTTTTTTTGGAAAATTGTAGAAAAATGCATTCAAAATGAATTCTATAAGTTGTTTTTTCAAGAAAATGCTTGGATCGCCCCAAATACAAAAAGATTGTCCATAACTTTCTTATCACTAGTTCAAATAGAATGAATCAAAATTTTCCATATAGAAAAATAATATTTCCTATAAGAAACAAAAACTTTAAATTTTTATTTTGACATTTTGACATTTTTTTTGTACTACCTGACAAACTCCATTTTGGGCTAAGGGTGGCATATTGACTTTTGCATTTGAGCACTAATTGAAATAGAATTATACTTTCTAAAAGTTGATGTGTTTTTTTATCTTCAAAAAAAGGTTAAAAAAATCATGACAAAAATTGAGATCACAAGAGCCTATTTGAAATCCATTTTATCCCCTAAGGGGACATTGGAACTAGTTAGGGATTAAGAATTATTAACATGTCTACTTTAAATATTATTAGAGGAAAACCAAATAGATTTGAATCCTTAGTTTTTTTTAAGCTCTAATGTAGTAAACTATCTAAGTTGACCATCTTTGTGTCAAAAAGTTATTCATTTAAGGTGTGTGCATCCATAATTTCCACTATAGTAATTGAGCTTGCATAGTTATCATAATTAAATAAAATTGAATGTAATATTACCATAGAGCATTGATATATTTGGAAGACAAAGATAGGTAAGAGCGGCAAAATATGATTTAGGTATAAGGTAATCTATTCCATTCCAAACCAAATGGGAGCAAACCCAACGTGGGCTACATTATGTTAGTGGTCAGGTACATTTTAAAATTGAATGTACACCCACTAATATAATGTAGCCCATGATGGATTTGCTCCCTTTTGGCTTGGAATGGGGTAGTTTACCTTATAAACACTCTATGGCGGTAACTCAAATTTTTAAGCATCTAGACATATTTGGAATGATTATATGTAATCCACAATGGTTTGATAGTACATTCATATTGTATTAGGTAAACTTCCAACAATCAACTTGATTTAGTTGTTAGGATTTTTTGATTGAAGGATAGACAACATTTACAAGCTAGATATCACAAGACATAGACAATTGGAGGAGACTATCGCTCACATTTTTACCATAGAGTTCTACAAACATGGCCCACCACATATGCATTACTTGATCTTCTTCAGTGCTCCAAATTAAATAGAAATGCTGATAGATGCGGATAGAACTATATGTGCACAGTTTCTAAATAAAAAAGCTGACCCTTGTCTATATAATAGAAATATCTTTTCTAAAAAACAAGTATTCCTTTCTCTTGAGTTGCCAATTCTTGAAACAAATTTTGATGCAGATTTTCGAAATAGATTTTGATGAAATTGTTGTTTAAAATAGCCTTGTGTATGAAATTTTGGACTGCTTGCATTTTTTTAGTTTGTGTGATTTTTTTTTTATAAAATATGTTTTGCAATTTGGCATTGACAAAATGACATACTAATGCTCGTGGCAACGGCTCACGGCATACTGGTTGGATCATAAAAAGAGGTGGTCAGATGAACGCGGATGAGAAGTAAGTGAATGAGTACATCCATCCATCAAACTCCGATGGGCAAACCCTAAACCCTCCGCGGACGGAGGACAAACCAGAGAAGGGGCTGTGTCGAAACTCTCTTTCGGGGAGTAGTAGTAGCGATTGCGTCTCGCCGCTGTGATAAAACTCGCGGTCGCGCTGCCCCAGCAAGTCTGACACGATGGTGACTCCTCTCGTCAAGCGCGATGTCATCAAGAAGCGCGTCAAGAAGTTCAAGCGCATGCAGTCAGACCGCAAGATTTGCGTCAAGGTAAACAAACATGCCACCCACGCAATTACATTTTTCTCCTCAATGCAAGCTGTTTCTGCTGTTGCAGAACGATTTTTAGTTTTAATTTTCGGTGTTCCAGACTTTTTTCAGTTCTCATGTTGATCAGTGTTGTGCAATTGCTTATTTCGAGCCGTTTGGCGAGTTTTTTTCATTTAGGGCAAGAATTAGGGATAGGGTAGTCTTAAATGGTGTTGGTAATTGTTCTTTGGATTCTCGGATTTTTTTATGTGAGGTTTTGATTGTAAGAGAACTGAGACTTGATATTCGCGCTGCATAGGATGTCTGAAATCTGCAGCCTGTTGCGGTGCTGGTAGTGTTTTCCCGTGTGGTTGTTCTGAGAAGGAGGATCTGGATTCTAATAGTGTGAGGTGATGTGGTTGCACGTGGCAGACGAACTGGAGGAGGCCGAAGGGTATTGATTCCAGGGTTCGTCGTAAGTTCAAGGGTTGCACGTTGATGCCCAACATTGGTTACGGGTCGAACAAGAAGACGAGGCACGTGCTTCCGAGCGGTTTCGTGAAGTTTTTGGTTCACAATGTGAAGGATGTGGAGCTTCTGCTGATGCACAACAGGTGAGCAGTTCAATCTTCGCATCTGTCATGTACTGTGTGGGGTTATAGGAATTAGACAAGTTCAGAGTTTTAGGTTTCGTACACTATGTTCTGGTGACGGAGTCCATTATGAGTCAACGAGGTTTGTGATTGAAGGCTGATGTGCAAGTGATGTGAAGAAGAATAGGGACATCATATATTCCCGCAAGGGATGATGACGCATTCTGGGAATCTCTCTGATGCTATTGGTCTCCCATGCACTGTATGAAGCAGCAGTAGTAATAGATTCGAATGGGTCTTATCGTGTTAATGATGCCTTGAGAACTGGTTGAGTTTTAGTTTTCTTATGGTGTTGAGATCTTTAGTACTTGGTTTCGGTTGTCAATCTGTATTTATTTACATCGTTGTAGTTTATTGATGATGCCAATCCAACCCTATGTTTCGTTTTGAATGCCAATGCAGGAAGTACAGCGCTGAGATTGCACACAACGTGTCCACTCTGAAGAGGAAGGCTATCGTGGAGCGCGCAGCACAGTTGAACGTTGCGTTGACGAACGGCACTGCGCGTCTCCGCAGCCAAGAGGACGAATAGATACGACTTTATGCACTTTGGGTATCTTGCTCCGTGTATTTCGTTGAGAGGTGGAAAGATTCCACTTTATTGTTTTAATGAGGAATCTACATCGCTGCAAACTCTCCTGAAAAGGGTTCTTTTTCTGTCTGTATTTCTTCCGATGTTGTTTTGTCTGGAAAGTTTCTTCGGAGATCATAATGCTATGTGATCTGCGGTGAGTCTGCAACATTATCCTCTATTTCCCCATCTTTTCTCACTTCTCAATGTCTGATCCAACTTGTACAAGACTCAAAACTTCGGACGTTTTCATATCATAATTTGTACAGCTTGAATTTAGATGGACGGCTCTAGAATCTTGCCAATCTAACTACCTTGAGTTCCTGAATTATTGAACATCGTGAGGTAGTCAGTTGTGACGGATATTTCACTTGCCAGTTTCATTCCAATTTCATGATAACAGGATAGTGTACAGTCCCGGATGCTGTACAGTACCCGGCAACTCTGAATTGTCCACTCCATTTTGCCATTGAAAAGAAAATTGTAGAATGTATCATATGTTTAACATATTTCATCTTGCATAATTAACATTCACTTCTTACGCAATTCCGATCAAGTACACCAAATTTGAATTTCAGAAAGTCAAAATTTTATTTTCGGTGAATTCTTTCATTAAATTTTAATGATTTTAATTCATTGGAAAATGTAGATGTTGAATTTTTTTAATTCAATTGCGGCAATATGTAAGAAATACCTATACACATCTTTTCTTCAATGGGTATCTTCAAAAAGTCTTAGAATTTCTTCACAAAGGTTTTAAAAGTTGTGGTGACAATGTCCAATTTTTGAAAAATAGATATTTCTTTATTGTAATTAGATTTTGGCAAAACAACTATCCATTTATGTTCAAATGTACAAAATTAGTAACAATGTGAAGTGCAAATAGAAAAGCATAGATACAAAAAAAAAAGTATCTATTTTTCAAAAATTAGACATTGGACATTGTCACTATAACTTTTGAAACCTTTGTGAAAAAATTCTAAGACTTTTTGAAGATACCCATTGAAGAAAAGATGTTTGTATAGGTATTTCCTACATATTGCTGCAATTAAATTAAAGAAATTCATCACTAATGATTTTCAATCAATTACCATATAAAACTATGAATTTTAAGTGAATAATTCACCAAAAATGCAATTTTATTTTCTGAAATCCAAATTTAGTATTCTTGATTGGAAGTGTGTAAGAATTAAATGTTGATCATGCAAGGCATAAAATGTCAATTATATTATATATTATTCAAAGTTCTTTTGAATGGTAGAATGGGGTAGACGATTGAGAGTTGCTGGGTACTGTATAGTCCCGGTAGTCTTGATGTTAACCCCGAATGATCCAAGCGACCATTTTCTGGTCATTGCCCCTTCTTTTCTTTGATGCTTGTTCTTAAATTTTGAGATTTTTAAAATAAAAATGATCCTACATTAAGGTTAGATTCGTTAGAAAACATTTCAAAATTTAATTAAATGTGGCATGTAATGAAATTTTCCCAGTATAACGTGGTATAATTGAATAGTGTAGAAAATATTAATGAAAATAATTTGTATCCTCAAAAGAATCTGATGAAAAATAAAAGTAAAAAATGAAATATTATATACATACCAAATTGATTGTTTTATAAGTGTAAAACATCCATAGAGTACATAACCTTACTAAGCTTAGTCCTTTCTCTCCCTTTACTAAGAGAGAATGTGTTTATTGAAAAGGATTGAAACTAAACCCTTAAGGCCCGTGGCTATATTTTCACCAAAAATACTCTTAAACTGCCATTTCTAATACAAGTACCAAATTTTGGACAAAAAAATCTTTTTAACTACATGTAACTCGGGTATCTTGTAGTAAGTTTGTTTAGAAAGATGGGGAAAAATTTTCAAAATTTTCAATCATATAAATTGCAAGATATTAGTATTTCAAGTAATAAAACCTTTTTTTTTGTCCCTACAAAAATGCAGCAGTTGCACTTCACAAGGTCAATGTGCAAAATGGTGGTGTCCAAAAAAGTCAAATTGGCTACATGCTTGAAATTTTTTAGGTCATTTGGAATTGTACAACATATAGGAAAAAATAATAAGTAGAAAAAAAATAGATAATGATTCAAAACACAAAATTGTTAACAATCTATTTATGGAATTGAAAAATGCCAATCCTGATGGTTTTATTTTTTTCCAAAAATATTGAAAATTGAGTAAAATAAAGGATTTCAAAGTTTATTTTAGAGTAGAGAATCTATAACTGTGCAAAATTTTAAATTTCCTCATAACTTTGACTCATTGATAAAAATGGAATGATTTAAAGCTTTCCATGTATTTATACTTTAGGAAACCAATTTCAAATTTTTGTTTCTAAAAAAAGTGATTTTTTCTTATATGCTTAGGCTATCCATTTACAAAAGAAAATAACATATCAGGTAATAATTTTTTACTCATAGTTCCAAATGTCACGAATTTTAGTGCAAATGAAAGATATTCTTGGTCCACACCTTCTATAAAAATTTCAACCCACAATATACAAATCTCCAATCACATGTACTTGCTCAAAATCTCTACACTGCCAAAAAATACATGTTGTTCCTTTAGGGGGTCCCTCTACTAACTTACTAAGTTGGAAAGCCTGTATTACTAAAGGTCACAAAAGACTTGGTAAAGCCTGTGGTACCGTAGTAAAGTTGTGAGGAACTTACTAAAGGTCATGAAATACTCCTAATCTTTTTGAAATGAAATCCCCTAAATTCTAAATCGAGCTAAAGAAAGGATATTCACCCCCACTAAAAACAATGGTTAAAATTTGACAAGTGTAGAATGGAAGAGGTTAAAATATCCTTCAATTTTTGGAGGGCTATAGTTGATTTCTAGCCCTACAAAGGTTTTTTTAATATAATTTAACATTTGTTGTTTTTAATATGCAACCATTGTTTCCCCTAATTCCACCGGCTAACTTTGAACAAGCCACTTGGTTTTTCCAGCTATTGATATGTGGTCAAAGCAAAAACATATAGCTTCCCATTGAGGTTCCTAGCAGGGGATTATTCTTGCCCTTTTAAATCACTCTAATGTGAATCTCTTACTTTCCTACATGGTTCCATTGAAAATCCTCAAGCACCCATTTTGTACAAAGAAACAATGAATGAACTTTTTGCCATGTGTAGAATAAGCATGGGTGAGTTCAATGAATCCATTAAATGATGACTTCCCATTCCAATTCCAACTCTTCCATTGCCAATTTCAAACCTTTTGAGTTCCAATTATACACTTAATACAATAGAATCTACATTAAACTGCAACGCAATTGAACTGGATCCAAATTTAGAGCTCCAAATTGGGTTGCAAGGCAGGAGATCTATAAATTGCCCATTCGAGAGTTGAAATTGAATTTTGGGGAGTGTCAAAATTCAAACTCTAAGGTCAACTAGCAAAAGGTTAACATAATTCTCAGAGTATTGCTGACCATGGCACAACGTAAATCTTGATGATGAGAGCATGTCCACTCCTACTTGCTATACTGGGCCCAAGCATAATTGGCAAGGGTCGGGAGCCAAAAACCTCCCCATCGTGGCACTGGCAACAAAATTTGGAAGACCGGCCACGCCTAATTTTCGAACAAGTACCCAGCTTGGCGAGGGCGGGGAAGTTTTGAGCGAGCCCTGTGTTGACCAATTTTGAGAGAGTTTTGTTTGTGGGTTTGGCAAGCTAAACATTTTCATAATGGTTGGGCGTGGTCGGAATGTTGTTGGAGGACATAGACATGCTTAAATGTCAATTGCATTATTGCTTGCCTAGTCCTTATTATTGTTATACATAAGAATAAATATAAAGAAGAATTTACATCCTTAAATGTCGATTGCATTATTGCTTGTAGAATCCTTTATTATATTTATTATTTATTATTATATTTGATAATCCACTACTACAACACTATATATCAAATCTGAGTTAATGTGTATTAATTACCGGACTAGAGCTCTGACAAAACAAGTAGTGGTGACCATTTTCAAGTAGGTCCGGTTCTGTTCAACGGTGCGGGAAGCCGTCTTCACCGGGCATTGTGAGAATAAAATGCCCGCCAAACTCAGTTGCATGCGCCCGTTTGGCCGAGCAACAGTGGCCATGCTCTGACATCCGTGAGGGTTGGAGCGAGGTGGTTAAGTGGCACCTTCCAACGGCAAGTAAGGTAGGAGGCTCTGAAATCGCTCGGGCATTAAGAACCGCCCCTATAAATGGCTCTTGAATGGAGCGAGGTGATCTTTAAATGGAATGAAGTGATCCTTCAATTGACTGCTATAGTGCTATGAATGAATTAGAAAAAAAGGGGTCCCAGCCAATCATCGGCTTTGCTTTTTCCCATCTTGCAAGTGAGCAGTTTATGGAAGACCTAGGGTCACAAATAGGGACCTACGATACATCTCCTTGGAAAATTCATAACTAATTCAATATTGCTCAAAAAAATATGAAACCAGTTGTGTTAGATTCCTTGTCTATTTTTCTATCTCTGGAAAATGAATTAAAAATACTACCGACCAAGGAAGCATATGAAAAAGGCAGATCAGCCCTTAGATGGGCGATTCAAGAGCCTCCTACCTTAGTCACACATATAACAAGCACTGCCAGCAACGTACAGCCTACCTTACCATGAGGGACAGTCACACACAATGTGGAAGCCCAGGACGAAGCCATGTTTGCTGGATGCTGTACTGAACTGAACTCTCTGTACTGCTCTAACTTGGGATTTGTTGGGAGGATTTGTTGGGAGGACCCATGTGCGTGACATGCGGATAATAATCACTCACTCCCATGGCTCATCCACTTTTTACGTTTGGACACTTCATTTACCAAACAAAAAACAAGGTTTGGGAAATCATGTTGAAAACTTGGATACCAACGTTGATGCATGTAAGGTAAAAAAACAGCCCATTGTGGTCAGAATTAGGAGTTTGATCTCATGTGTTTGCTGAAAATTTTCAATTTTCCTCCCCCCCACAGTAGTACAAGTGTGAGAAATAGCAAAAGTAATTGAAATTATTGTTTTTTTTGACAGAGTATGAATTTGCTATGAATTTTTGAAGTGTTCAATGCGTCCTGGCCCAAAAGAGTTTGTAGACTACCTTAGAACCAACAAAATCTGAATCCATCATGCTCATTTTGCTCACCCAAAACAATCATAATATTTTTTTAATATAGAAAAGTCTAAAAAATCAATTCTTACGATGAAATCACACTGAAAAGTTGAAAGTTCTTGATGAAGTGACCAATCACTTCATTATTGTCATGTAATACATGTATTGAAACCAAAATCTTACAAACTGAACCCCACCCACCTCCATAATGAGATCATTCTCTAGGTATCCACTATGGATCATCTGAACACAATAATGGGTTGTTTTACCTTACACCTTGGGGTGAATTCTGGTAGTGATAATAAAACATGCAGATCCACAGGCTTATATATATTGATGGGTTTGGCTGAAATTTCTCTGGGGACTCTCTCAACTTGTCTGCAACTTCATTAACTGTCCAAGCTGAGTGAAGTACTTAATTAGTACTTAGTAATTACTTGGTAAGACAACTTTTTATTAGCAGTCCCACCATCCCGGCCACTAGTGCAAAAGGGGTTTTAAAATGACATAAGTGCTTAAATGACAAGTTGAAATGACATTTTACAGAAAAATGTCATTTAAACCTTGTCATTTAAACACCCCTTTTGCACTCCTCCTTGGCCATCTCGTCCGTCCCGGCCAGGGAGGATTGACCCCCGTATTGCCCCCATCAAAAGGAAAAATGTAAAAATTGCCCCTATTTTGTACTGCTTAAATTTTTTATTCTCCACGCCTCCTAGTTATTTAGGGCCTCCTGATTGCAAGTATGAATTCAAAATTTGAATTCTTTTTCATCTGCAGCAAATAAAAAAATCCCAGTGTTTTCTGCAGGGGGTAAAACACGGGGCAATACTGTACAGGTGTCAATCCTCCCTGTCCCACCGTCCCACCGCCCCACCGCCCCACCGCCCTCCTGTCTGTCCCCAGTCCTACCTTAGCTGCAGTCCCACAATCCCAGCAGACATACGTTACTGACATGACTTCAAAATGAGTTGAATGCAACCGAGACGTATGCATGTTTCACCAGTTCCACAAGTCACCACCAACACATTGACTCACAATTCATAAATGCTCACCTTCACCATCCGTTTCACAAGAAAGCCCCACTCAGGCAGTTCCAAAGCCCACGATTCGGAGTTCTCGCATCCGCAGCACATTTCAGTTTCCCATTTTTTCAACTGATTTCAAAGTCAGTCAATCACATTCTGTAAGTTGAGCTATGGAGCATCAAGCTAACGGCTTTGCGAGCACTGCCGGCGAAGTCATCACTTGCAAGGGTACCGATTCAATTCAATTCAATTCAATTCATTCATTCATTCTAGTCCCATTTGTTGCAGTGAGGCAGCAGGCTGAAGAATCAAAGTTTGTAGAATCGGAAATGGAACTGCCACCACGTCTTGTAGTGACTTGTCTTCAGCTTTAAGTTAGTATGATCATTCCAAGTTTGAGAAACTAAGGTAGCGACACTTAGAATCGTCTGAATTCATACGAGTTTGAACATGGTTCCCATTATGAAACTAACTGTCTGAGTGAGTATAGGTTGTAGGGTTTTGTGGAATTGGGAGTAAAAAAAAAGGGGGGATTTCAGATTCTCTTAGCTTGTAGTTTTGGGATACTGTATGAAGGAACTATCAAATTTTTGAATTGCTGAAAATAAGTGTACCCAAATCACGAGTAGAAGCTATACATGCATTGTGTAGGAAACGGGTCGCAATTAGGTGCAGTTAGCGTAGGTCGCAGTGTTGACAAGACTGCCAATTGAAATGCTGGCATTGAAGTTTTTTTGAATGTTTGAATTCATGCATGCAGCTGCTGTTGCATACGAGGTGGACGCACCGCTTTCGTTTGAGGACATTCATGTGGCGCCTCCTGGGCCTTCGGAGGTCCGGGTCAAGATGATGTACGCTGCTGTTTGCCAGAGTGATCTCTTCTACTTGAAGGGCAAGGTACTTCCAAATATATTTGGCGCTTCGTTTCCTGCTTCACAAGTTGCGTTGCGTTCGACCTAAAGGAATGTGCACTTAGAATACCCACTTTTTAAATGAATGCAGTGTGTACATTTCACGTAGCAATTCAGACAGTGTGTTTGCACAGAAGGAATGTGTGACACCCATCGAGAATCGTTGCACCCAGAAACACCACTGGAAACGAATGCAATTTGTACCTTTTAAATTTCGATTGTTGAGTGCAACTGACTTTGATCATGCAGAAATAAACGAAAATGGAAGAGTAACTCTAACTCTAGGACTAACATGAATAAAATGTTTGGGTAGGGCTACTAGCTAAGCCTTGTAGACTTAGATAGCAAGTGCTACCCTTAACAGATCATACGAAATGATCAAATGATTGGATATGGGCAATTTGAAATCCTCAGTTTTGATGCTAAGCTTAGTTCCCATTATTTGATTGAATGTTGTATGTTCTTGCTAACAAATGGAAGAGGATTTCAACGCACCAAAGAGCCTATTATACAGCCTGTTATTTAGATACCAAAAATATGAAAAAGTTGTGAAAGCTTTTATTGACAGATGACTTGAAACAAAGTACCTATTTTCTAAGATTTAGGTTAAATTTTTCGAGTTGTAGAGATTCTGAGTGTTCGTTAGATAGGCATGCCCAAGCAATTGTGTCATCTTCCCCAATGCTTCCCCTATCTCTACATACATAACATTTTCAGCCAAAAAACATGTACAAGTGACGTGGCAGCAGTTGGGAAGGGGACAGTTTTACGTACACTTACATGCCTTGTGTAGATCTCCACTTGTGAACGGGTAAATGATTTTCGTCAATTACGGATCACAAAAATTAAATGTTGATGTTTGATTGTTGACTAAATTTGTGATGCAAGTTCGCATTTTTTTTTCAATAGCAGTTTGTTGGTGTCTGAGCAGAACCAGGGTCAACTCTTTCCGCGCATTATGGGCCATGAAGGAGCCGGGTGAGTGCCGCCATGGTAGAGTATTTCCATTCTGAAATTGATTTTGCAAGAGTCGGATATGGTCTTGCGGTTGAATATGCACTTCAAATTTTTTTTCCTGAGGAGCTTCCTCACCACCCTTCTAAAATGAATCCACTCATTGAATACAATCTAGAACATCTACCAATAGCCATCATAACTTTTGCTCACTGCATCCAATTAGCACTTTTTCTTTCTTGCGTTGGCATCCTCTTTCATTTGACAACAAGAGCAAATAAATAATTGCCCAGAAAATCTAAATCCGGGAGTGATTTTGGTGAGGTGCAGTATTGTGGAGAGTGTGGGGAGCGCCATAACAAACCTGAAGCCGGGCGACAAGGTGATCCCGGTGTGGCAGTCGGAATGTCAGAAATGCCCGAGATGCCGCAGCGGATCCAAGAGCAACATCTGCGACGTGTTTCTGCAGCACTTCGACAGCGGCGTCATGGTCTCGGACCAGACGTCCCGATTCTCCCGCGTGGAGGACGGCACGCCCATCTCGCACTTCTTCAACACTTCCGTGTTCAGCCAGTACACAGTCCTGGACGAAGCCAGTGTGGCCAAAGTGAACCCCAAGGCCGATCTGTCGAAAGTGTGTCTGCTGGGATGTGGGGTCTCAACTGGACTTGGATCCGCTTGGAATATCGCCAACGTGACAGCCAATTCCACAGTGGCCGTGTTCGGATTGGGCACCATTGGACTCGCTGTAAGAATCTCAAACCTGATTGCAGCAAACAAGCATTCCTGACGTACATTCTAGAGAGTTCTTGTTGAGTACCCTTTCAAAGGAATCTCTCCTCGTTTTGCAAAGTTGAGCTCAATTCGAACCAGTGAGAAGTTCTCAAGGCAATGAGTCATTGCCTCGCATCTGAAAGTGCGTTTTCTTTAATTTTGCTCAGTTTGTTCTAATTTGGCATGACTTTTCTATAATAACTCTTAGATGATGACGTTCTCAAACAATGCCATGCTACTACAAATCAAGAATGTTTTGTTTTGGCTGGGTTTTTAGTGAAACTAGACTATTTCAGGAACTTCAATACAGCTTCATAAGAGGAAGTTCTCACCATGATTTATAGGGATGCCTCTTTGAAATCACAATGATCATGTAGACCCCATGAATCACGACAAGGTTCTCTTGATGATGCTGTCTAAAACTTCCTGATATTTTAGTCTAGTACCCTGTTAAATTGCGAGGAAATATTCGGGGTGAATTGCTTACAGGCATCGAGTTCTTTGATGTGTTTGGTCACAGGTGGTTGAAGGGGCGAAGATAGCAGGGGCATCTCGCATCATCGGAATAGATCGACTTGAAAGCAAGTTCGAAAAAGGTACACTCCACATTCTTCCCTTATACAACCTGCAGCTCGTCCACTTTGTTCCTTAAAGTCTGAATACAGAAAATGGTGAACGAATTCTGGCAGGCAAAGAGTTTGGACTCACCGACGTCTTAAACTCAACTGCTGTTGAGAAGCCCATGGATGAGATCATCAGGGAAATGACCAACGGAGGTGTGGACTTCAGTTTCGACTGTACAGGCAACCCTGACATCATTTCCAAGGCCATGGAATGCAGCAGACCGGTAAACATCAATTTCATCAAGATTCTCTAGTCTTAACCATGGATTTGCTTATTATGCAATGAGAGCTTGAAACGATGCAAATTATACCGAATTATCTTAACTAATTCTCTAGTCTTAACCATGGAATTTGCATAACTTATTCCATGGTTAAGACTAGAGAATCTTAACGATGCAAATTATACCGAATTATCGCAAGTTATGCAAATTATGCAAATTATTATGCAAACCATAGCTTATTATGCAATGTAGCTTATTTCTTGTTAGAATCTAAAACGTTGTACATAAGAACCTGCTTAAATTTTTCAGTAGCGATGCCATAGTTCTTCGGAAATGGATCCAGGGCCAACAATTTGAGTGGACAGAACTGAAGTTGTGTTGACTATGATTACCTTCCAGGATGGTGGAGTTGCAGTGATCATAGGCTTGGTGGATTCCCGGCATCTCGTTTCGTTTCATCCAAGAAGCTTACTGTTGGGCAGGACATGGACCTCGGGACTCTTCGGGGGCTTCAAAGCTAAAACCCACCTGCCTGAGCTGGTAGAGAAGTGTATCGATGGAGTACGTTGCAGAACCTTAAATACTCCGCTGATCATGTGTTGTTTTCTGCCTCGCTGAATTGCACTGACATTGTTAACCTCCCTGAACTCCTGCACAGGTGATCAATCTGGACCACTACGTGACGCACACTTTGCCATTCTCGGAGATTAACAAAGCTGTCCAGCTCTTGGACGCTGGAGAATGCTTGCGCTGTATCATGGACTACGACTCGTAGTGTAAATTTCAAGTCATACAGGGGTTCGTCCTTGCCAATTGAAAAGCCCCCACATTAGAACAGATCTCTAAAATTCTGCATTCAGGACTAAAATATATGCAACCCCAACTCTTGACAACGACCTCATGGTTTTATGAACTCGCAACTTCAGTACACGATTCTCGATTCAAATGAAACTTTCAAGGTACACTAGGAGTAATCTAAGCAAAAAAATGTGAGCTGTAAAGTTTAAGGATGCCGATGAATCCTAAGCACTCTATTCCAAACCACAAGAGTACAGGACATTGGTAAAATGCACAAGAAAGCGACCCATTTGGGAAAGTTTGCAGCAATGTGCCTTCCTCATTGAGATAATAAAGTGGAATCTTTCCACCTCAATAAAGTACATTGAGAAAAGTACCAAAAAATGGGCTAAAACGTTATCTATTCGTCCTCTTGGCTGCGGAGACGCGCAGTGCCGTTCGTCAACGCAACGTTCAACTGTGCTGCGCGCTCCACGATAGCTTTCCTCTTCAAGGTGGACACGTTGTGTGCGATCTCAGCGCTGTATTTCCTGCATTATCGTTGAATGCAGAAACCACGTTACGGGGTTAGAAGGTCAATCTCTTGGGTACTTAACACATAAGTCAGTCCCCCTCATAAAAAGCAAAGCTGCGGACAACAACGAAAAGTGCAGAATAAATAGGGACAAAGACTAAGGGCGGTAGATCGATATAACAAAAATAAGAAATCCATCAAAAACTTCTCGGATGTGGTACACAGGCCACAAACAAATGCTTCACAGAGAGCATGGGAGACCAATAGCATCAGAGAGATTCCCAGAATGCGTCATCATCCCTTGCGGGTATATATGATGTCCCTATTCTTTTTCACATCACTTGCACATCAGCCTTCCATCACAAACCTCGCTGATTCAATAAGACCACCATCTGAAGAAACCCCTAGAAAAATCAATACAACACCCGCTTCCTCCAGGTCATCTCTCTGCAGAAACTTCAACAGAAAGATCGAACCGCTCACCTGTTGTGCATCAGCAGAAGTTCCACATCCTTCACATTGTGAACCAAAAACTTCACGAAACCGCTGGGAAGCACGTGCCTCGTCTTCTTGTTCGACCCGTAACCAATGTTGGGCATCAACGTGCAACCCTTGAACTTACGACGAACCCTGGAATCAATACCCTTCGGTCTCCTCCAGTTCGTCTGCCACGTGCAATCACATCATCTCGCACTATCAGATTCCAAATCCTCATTCTCAAAACAACCACACGGAAAGCACGCCCAGCACCGCAACAGGCTGCAGATTTCAGACGGTCTACACAGCGCGACTACCAAGCCTCAATTCCCAAACAATAAAAATCCCAGATGCAAAATTACCAGAATCCAAAGAACAATGAGTACCACCAAGTTAGAACCCTAGCCCTAACCCTAATTCTAGCCCTAAATGAAAAAACTGGCCAAACAGCACGAAAGAAGGAATAGCACAACCCTGATCAAAAAGAGAATTGAAAAAAAGAAAGGAACACCGTGAACGAAAAATGAAGATCGTTCTGAAACAGCAGAAAAGCTCGTGTTCAAGAGACAAGGGCAATTGCGCCCGTGGATTGTTTATTTACCTTGACGCAAATTTTGCGGTCCGACTGCATGCGCTTGAACTTCTTGACGCGCTTCTTGATGACATCGCGCTTGACGAGAGGCGTCACCATCGTGGCGGACTTGCTGAGGCAGCGCGACCGCGAGCTTCGGCGCAGCGGCGAGAAGCAAGGATCCCTCGCGAAAGAGACGTAGAGCTAGCCTTCTCGCGCCTTTGGAGTCCACTCGCTACATTCGAAAATCTTCGGGCTATGTAGATATTAGAATCTTCTGACATCATCTCGGTATTTTATGGTGTATTCGAGTGCATAACTACGGTAGTGCACAACTACTCAATGTGCAAAAGCCTCAATTAACAAACGAGAGACAAGTATTCTTTTCTAAATTTGTAATTTTATTTTTCTAAGTTTAGAATTTCAATTACTAGTTTCAATTCAACTTATCACCAAAAGATATAGGATAATTAACATTATATCAACAATCATATCTGCATCTCAATATATTTATACATATTCCTGTTCATATCTATATAAATATTGGTAACTACTACACTAAATAGGGGTATTAAAGGGACACATACTAATTAACCCCTAAAGGACCAACATGCATTTTTTAACAATATATAAATTTTGGGCACGTACATGTGACTAGAGGTTTGCATATTTTAGGCTGAAATTTTAATAGAAGGTGAGAACAAGGAGTATCTTTTATATGCACTAAATTTCATGACATTTGAAAATATGAATCAAAAGTTATGGCATAATATTATTATTTTTTTTTGTCAAAGGATAGTGCGGACAAATTTTTAAAATCACTTTTTTCATAAACAAAAATTTGAAATTGATTTTATAGGGGTATGTATATGTGGAAAACTTTGAATCATTCCATTTTGATCAATGAGTCAAAAGTTATGAGGAGTTTTAATTTGCGGGCAATTATGAATTTTTTATTCTGAAATTAACTTTGAAATCCTTTATTTAACTCAATTTTTTATATTTTTTTTGAAAAAACTAAAATCACTAGATGTAGATTCTGTATTACAACATTTCAACCATTGGGATTGGGATTTTTCAATTCTATTGAGATGTTTAATTAATGCATTGAAATTATCTTGGAAAGTAGGATATAAGTATTAAATTAAAAATCCATTATACTCACTTTTTCTTGGTACAAGTTTTGTTTGTTTGAAAATACCTAAAGTTCACTATTGCAATATAAGGTGGTCCTTTAGAAGCCTCAAACTAGTTGAAATGACATTCGCATTTCACATTTATTGGAATTTTCCAACATAACCATCTCATGTGACTTTCTTTGACGTGTAATGCACAACAATTAGAGAAAAAAAAGGGAATTTAGTCATAATCACTGCTTCTATTTACATTTTGAAAGAATTGTAGATTTTTAGGTTTCATGATGTCAATCAAGTTTGTAGGAGAGTGTTATATCCAACAATTGACTCTCTACTATACAACTCAACTAATTAAGCGGTTAATTGTTCTGAATTGTAATTTTTTTCTAAAACCATCCCTTGCACATTTGGGCCTAAAATGTATTGTTCTTATTCATGAGAGTCTAGAGGGGCTTTCAATTACAACTATTTTCAACACTTTGAAAATCCATAGTTTATTCATAATGTATCCAAAAAATCCATAAGAAGAAAATCTAAAGTTTCCATTCAACTTCTAATAAGATTCAATTCCGTCCGTGAAGGCCGAATTTCCGTCCAAATCTTTCGTCACAGAAGGACGAATTCCGTCCCCAACTTCCGTCCACACAGGACGAATTCCACCTAGAACAGTCGTCGTCTTCCTCACCTCGCTCTTCATCTCCACAGAGTCCTCCTTCCGTCGTCGCCCCATTGTACTGCACACATTCGGCTGCCTCACTCTGACGCTCTCCTGCCACCAATTTTCATCATGAAACGCCAGCGCGACCCCCCATCCACCCCCATCATTCTGGTCAGTCAGGCATTCATCCCTTTCATTTCGACCTAATAACTCTTACAGTAAGCTTCACCTTCACGGCTTCATCCCACGAGCTTCAACAAAGCCAAACCTCCTTGTCGCTTCTCCTTCACATCCCTCCCCCCAGATTTCAAGTTTTCTTCGAGTGTCGGTATTGACTCCCATGGCGAACACTGCTAGAGGAGAAGAGGTCGTCCCTTTGAAACGATTGAGTATCGATCCTGTAAGGGGATTCGGGGTTTAGGCGTGACGGAGTTTGCTTACGTGTGCTGTTCCTGATTTGGAGTTTGAATTTGTGAGCTGTTAGGATTGAGAGGTAGCTTGGTGTGTTTATTCTAGTGTTTAGTTTACTGAATATGAGCATTGGCTTGTCGTACTGTGTTCTAGTAATTCTGATTGATTTTGGGTTCTTGATTTGTTTGCGAACTATATGCAAATTTGGTTTACCCTTGGAAAGGCTTGGTGGTATGTGGATTGAATGTGGGGAGGTACTTCCTTTTTCTTGGTCGTAAGTAGAAGATTTTGGGATCTGTTGTGAGGAATTGGAATATTTTATGTTGCGATGTGGTGGGTTTGAAGATTTGAGGCTTAGCATATGTCTGGTTAGTGGAATTCGTGGTGGGAACTGGTGTCAAACTTAGGTTGGGAACCTCTTGAAAGGATTGGTCTCTTGAACGAAAGACTATCTAGGAGGATCTGTCGGTATCTTAAATGGCGTTGTGAACCCTAAATCAGGTTATGGGGCGGATCGCCTAAGCCGTTGGACCGGATCATGTTGTTGGGAAGTATGATTTCAATATATTTCGTGTTTAGGTCTTTTCAAGTACTGCTGGCGGTTCGGACACCTGGAAGGCGAGGTTTAGGGTTTAGTTGGAGATTATCGCATTGATGTTAATTTTTATTCGCATGTGAATTTGATGTGACTTTAGTCGAAAATCTTTATTGTAGACTCTTATTTTCCGCCCCGTGTGATGGCGCGGGCTCAAACGAAATTTTTTGTTGGCAATGGGGACTCGGAGTAAACTGATAGGTTCTTGCTAGGTCATCTACCGTGGTAGGTCATATAAGAGTCTATGGATGTTTCACAGAGGAAGTTCCCTTTTCCAAATAAACCACTTATCATAACTTAGGGCCTCTTTAGATTGCAGAGATCGAAGTGGCAAGCTAGAGAAGCCAAGAATCTTGATTGGTGCAAAAATTGGATTTTCTTGTTTTGTTTGCTATAATGGATGCGAGTTGATTTGCTTTGTACCATTTGCACCTGCTGCGCTGTTGAGTGGCAGCTTAGCTGCATGGAAAGTTAGTACCCCCGAGGGTTTGCTGTTCTCATCGTATGTCCTGCATTGTGGATGCCCAGGTGGACGATGATGATGAAGAAGATGAGTTTGAGCCTCTCTTCAGTTATAGCCAAACAGTTGGTCCAGCTCCAACCTTTTTAAGTGGTGAGTGAATCCCGTTGAGCACTGTAATCATTTACATTTGATAACAAATGTCTATAGGGGTGCCACTTGTTCCCTGTTTAGATTTGCAGCTTGTCTAGGATACAAGATAGAGGGTTCTATTTGTGTATTTTCGAGCTCTTTATAATTTGCAGGAGTGATTATTGGGAGATGTATAGAGCTGTGGAGAGATTTTTGGATACAAGAGCCAAATCTGTTCAGATCAAAATCTTATCATTTGTATGAATATCTTATGAATTTCGTATGCATTTTCAGAGTAGGAGGTTGTAGTGAAAGCCCCATTTCCATTCAAAGATGAGTGGCCATAGGCAGTTAGACAAGTCATGCTTACACCACTTTTTAATTGAAGGTCAACCGAGTTCATGAATAGATGAGTTTCTGTTGGTAATAGGGGTCAAAATAGGAGATAAGGTCTCTAATGGGTGTAGTATCTTCTGCCGGAGTGGTCAATGGAAGTTATATGCGTAGTGTCTGAGCATTCTCTTTCTTTTGTCGTTTGTTGGTGAACAGATGACAGTGACGAAGAGGAAGTTATAATTACATCAGCACCCGGACGCGGGCCCAAAATCATGCCAGTCAAGGTTTGTAGACTTGCTTTCGAGTAATCCAACCAGGGATTGCTCCGAGTTAAGAAAAAAAATGAGTCATATTCAGTAGCGCTCTATATTGTACGCCTATGATGTCTCTATCTGATTTTTGATTCCAAGTCGAACATCGTATTTCTTCCAGAAATTACTTCATTCCTGAGGTTCTCGATGCGATGGAATTCTTCTCTTTGTACAAACAAAGAGAAGAATGATATGGTACCGAGAAAAATGATAGTTTCAGCCGAGTAAGTCCATTGCGGGTACAATCCTAATTACAAAATTGGGTCATGACCAGGAACCTTCGACACCAACTCCTCCGGTCACTCCCGCGAAGAGTGTAATCCTTGATGACGATGACAGCTGGTTGATGGATTCGCCTCCCAAGTTGCCGAAGATCCCTCAAGCTTCAATTTCTACGGGAAGCATTGCTTTACTACAATTAAGGTGAAAGCTTATTTTGAGTGTAATATGTGACTGCCTTGATCCACACAAAAGAGCATGTCAGTTGCCAGTAATCTCCAGCTCATAAATTTGGACCTTTGGTACTTGTAAAACTGCCTTCGAAATGCTCATGTTATTACTTCATGGTTGAGTTCAGGCAAAAGAGGAGAGAGTTGATGATGTTGCAAGAAGCATCTTCACCACGGGCGATACTAAGAGTTGAGGAGCTTGCAAGGATGCAAGCACAACGTATGGAGGCGGAGGTGTCGCCTTTGGTGGAATCACCAAGGAGTGAAGCCCGTGCATCGGAGGAGAAGGAAAAGGTTATGATTAAAGTGCAAAACATATCTGGAAGTTCTCAATCTATCCGAATATTCACGGTAAGCAAATCTACCATAAGCATAATGGTTAATATCGTCAAGGATTGCACAATTTATAATTAGACTTCTATATCCCTCAATGCAGTTGTCTTGTTTATCATATCACGAATTCCCCGCATGCTGGATTAGTCACAACAAAACGTAAATGCTTCCTGTAGCTTTCTAGGTGGAACTCACTGATATTCTTGTGGTTTCAATTGTTCAGACTGACAAGTTTGAGAAGCTATTTGCCGTGTATGCCAAAATGGTGGAAGCGCCTCTTTCGACTTTGAGTTTTCGTTTCGACGGAGACCAGCTCTCTCCCAACAGCACACCCAAGAACCATGACATGGAGGATGGTGATATTATTGAAGTGTACACCAAAAGTTGACCAGGATTTAAAATATTGTATGTACATAGAGGCACTGAGTGACATACCTCGTACGCAGGCAGGAGTAGTGCGCTTTGTTGACAATCAAGAACGTTCTCTTATCAAGTTCAGTTTTAGTGATTTGCTAGTCGGGGGTCAGCTCTCAGAGCTACAAGTGCTCCCTGAAGAGATTGTAATTTATTTTCACTACTGCACATCGTCATGTCAGGCCTGCTGCTCGATCACGAAACGATTTTTTTCATCCAGAGTTGTAATTTCTGCAACGGGCAGTGTGCTGCTGTGCAACAGGTTTTTGGTAGCATTCTTTGATATTAAACAGAACCAGGTTTTGTTCAGAGTTTAAGTTCTAAGTGTACTATTGTTCATGCAAGCCAACAACTAATCGTTTGAGGACGTAATTGTCCATGCAGTGAAAGGGGTAGTCAATTTGCCGTCAATTGGCAGTTGATGGATTGGATGTGGATAGTTCGTCTTTACACGGTGAACTGGAGACTGTATCCAGTTCTGTTTTAACTCTGGTACCTGATGCGGCTTCCTGCATGTCTTAACCACTAACTGATACTCAGTAACCACCCAGTTGGACAATCCTAGTAAGCCAGAGTAAGTAGTTAGTAGTTACCTGACGAGTTCATGAATACCATGCCCTACGAAGAGAAGAGTCGTTGAGCCATGCCTTTTATTATTGTATGCCTCTTTCTCCATTTCACAGATTTCCTCTGCTTGTAACCCCGCTGGAAGATTTGTTTGTATTTTGTAGGCTATGGAGGATTACCTATGATTGTAAGATGGGGCTACATTGAACTAATTGCAACTCTGGAGGCTTTTGAACAACATTTGATAGAGTGCACGTTTACAGCAGGTTCAATTGGAGAGCAAAGATGCATCATCTCAATTGAGGAGATTGCAGTCAGTGGAATTCAGCCTTACCAATCGCTGGAGGTTGTAATTAGGGTGTGACAGTCCAGGCAAGCTCAGGTGTGAAAGTTAACCCCTAAGTCCCAAACCTAGAAATAAAAACTCCACTTTGTAAGCTAATAATTGATTACAGTAACTTCGAAGACATATTCTTATCATTCAAGGATGTTGGACATAATTTCTTCTTTTTGCCACATCTTGTTGTCTTCCTTCATACTTCCAGAATGATTTATTTCAAATCCTGCAGGTATGGAAGCGGGCACTTTTATCCATCTGGGCAGTTGAGGATTAATTGCCTGGCAGGATGGATACAATCCCGGAGGAAATCGGGTTTGCAGGAGTATTAGGGATCTTAAGTGAAGCGGTGAAGCTGTTGTGCTCCTATACTCGTCACTTCCTCTACATGGCTGGAACGCTGGTGCTGCCTTTGGGGATCTTCCTCTTCTCTCACAGCTTGGCAACAGATCCCTTGCTGCACAAACTGGCCAGAATGGGGCGTCACCAACAACTGGATGCGGAGTTTGTGGGCCTGTATCTCCTCGCAGTTCTCTACATCATCCTGGTGCTGGCCTTGTCGCTGTTTGCAACGGCCGCCATAGTGTACAGCGTGGCGTGCATCTACACGGGTAAGGGTTTGTCTTACATGAAGGTGATGACCGTGGTGCCCAAGGTGTGGAGCCGGCTCATGAACACGTTTCTGTGGGCACACATCTTGGTGTCCTTTTACTATGCGGGGTTCATCATGCTGCTGCTGGCGTTTCTTTTTATTCAAGAGACCAGTAGAGTGAGTATGACCTTTCTCATGATTCCATCAGGGCTTGTTTTCAATGTGTTCTTGGTGCATTTCAATTTGGTGTGGCACCTGGCGAGCGTGGTGTGTGTTTTGGAAGATACCAAAGGCGTGAGTGCTATGAAGAGGAGCAACAGCCTCATTCAAGGCAAGAGGTTGACCGGATTCTACTTGTTTTGCATTTACGCGGCTTGCATGGTGGGATTGCTGGCGTTGTTTGGAGCTGGACTGGCCAAGCACAGCCAGTTGGGGCGAGTGGCCCTGGCCGGTCTGCTGCTGGTGTTGTGGACGGCCGTGACACTCGTGGCCATTGTGATTCAAAGCATTTTCTACTTTGCTTGCAAGGCGTATCACCAGGAAAGCATCGATCGGTCTGCGTTGGCAGAAAAGCTGGATGGCTATCTCGGGGATTACATGCTTCTCCGGGGCCCTGTTTCCCTGGGCGCTCTGGATGCCGAGTTGGAAGATATCTGAAGTATGCAAGTCTCATACAAGGTGGGAACATCCATTTCTGTCACTTCAATACTTTTAGCTACATCCAAATGTTCTCTATAATGACACTGTTGAAATATCCTACAGTCATTACTTGTTGCACACATTCAATCATTCATGTAGTGAAAAGGTAAGGAACCGAGGAGCCGAGATTCAAGAGGTTTGAGCGTAATTGAAGGGTAAGAATTTTGGGAATGTTGGTTTACTCACAATGGAAATTCAAAATTAGAACTTTGAATGATACCAGATTTTTGGACTGAAATGTATTTTTGAAAGTGGAATTGTAGGGATGCTCTTTTCAGAAGGGCTATTTTCTTATTCCATTGAACCCTAAATTATTATGTAATATCTGGTTTTGATTGGTGGAGACCCTTTGCAAGTAATGGTTTCACGGCACTCTTCTAATAGATTCTCATGTACAGTTTCTAGAGAAAGATTTGTGATGGTTTCCATTTTGTATCCTTGGAGGACGTGTAGACCATCCTCTCGAAGAATCTTGGATGGTTTTCTTGGTTCTTACAAATTTTCGGCCATTCTCTCTTAGCAAATTGATTTGTTTCACTATCTTTGCTACATTGTTCGTATTGTTCCATAGAAGCCTACACATGATTTCTACCTGCAGGGATTTGGGTTCCAAATGTTTTAAGAATGTCCTATGTTTGAAGCTTCATGCTCCCGGTATTTTTCAACTATTGTGACCTTGAATTGATGCACAATTTGGTGAGTAAAATGAGTTACAGCAATGAACTCCACACCACTCCCCACCACTTGCACATTATAAATTCACACAATGTGCTTGATTGGATTATTAACCATTGAAGAGTCACCAAAGAATCTTAGTATGGCTAGAACTTCTCACTTGCATATCCTCTTTGTGCACAAGTTGCAGTGATGGAGTTTGTAGGTGGGTCCAATTTGAAGAACATTTTCTAAAAATTAGTGTTGAAAGTAGACATGTGGCCATTCATTACACCTCTTTGCATAAACCTCTCTTAGTGCATATAGTTCCATGCACTAAGAGAAGTTCTACTTGTATTTTGCTCTTAGCAATAATTTGCCTTGTTGAATTTGGAACAAGTTGGGGATTTTTTACTTGTGAAATCTATGTTGAATGGTCTTGTTGGACAAATACTTTGCAATGAAATGGAGACAATGAAAGGTTCATCCTTTGTGAAGAAACATGGGGAATAATCATTACTAAGGTAAACCAAACCATTACAGTCAGATGACCTATAATGGACATCTTATGACCCCATGATGGTTTTTCAGACCACAATCAATATCTAATCTGACATCTATGGAGTGATTAGTGACCTCATTAGGAACACCAAATCTTTTTAGTGTAAATCATTGTAGGAAGTGATATTTCATGGCATTCCACATTATAAATTATTGTGACCACTTTAGGTGATTAAGATGAACATATTGGATACACTTTTTGTTAGTTATGGGACAGCCTATAGATCACTTCAAAAATACATAACTAATTCACAATTTGTCTGAAAAATAAAATTTCAATTGCTCTCACTATTTCTCACACTTCAAAAATACATAACTAATTCACAATTTGTCTGAAAAATAAAATTTCTATTGCTCTCACTATTTCTCACACTTATCTTTGAGTGAGAAAAAATTTGAAAATTTTCAGCAATGGCATGATGGTAGACTTGAAATTCTGACCACAATGGGCTGGTTTACCTTAATGCCAAATGTCATGGATGGAAAAACAATTATTCAATGTCTTGAATTTTTAATATTCTTTTATAGTCACAAATTAAAGTTGAAACACTTCAATAACTATAGAGATGTAAGTTATAGTATTAATGTTGAAGTCTTTTAGTGACAACTTAAAAAGTTTTCCATGAATTCATTATAGCCTCTATATTTAAATATATCTAAGAATGAAGTCACAAAAGTTCAATATATATTTGGTTTTGAAGAATGAAATTCATTATATAGAAGTTGATTTTATATTTATTATTCTAAACCTTTTATGTTCAAATACATTCATTAATTTCAGTCAAGGAAGTTAAATTTGTTTGGTTTTGTGGGATGAACCTCACTAAATAAAAATTCTCTTATTTCAATGTTCAATAGAGGTTGCTTGCATATCTTTAGGAATTGATATCTTGAGAGGTTCAACTTCCTTTTCATATTGAATAAATATTTTGTTGGAGTATTCATTTGATTTGAAATAAGATTTAGAGTTAATAATTTTTGTTGGAATAATCATTTGATTTGAAATAAGATTTAAAGTTAGGAAGGTTTAATTTAGAGATTGTTCATAATATGTAAAAGGTGAAGTAGCATCAAAAGATGAGCATCCATTTATGTTGAATCAAAATGATTCTAGAAGTTGTGGGCCCTATCTTCTATGAATTGTTTGACAACTTCATGTCCTACTTGTCATGGTTGTTAGTGCATTAGTCTCAATTTAAACATGGACGTTCACTTAGAGTAGACAAAACCCTTGGTTTAATTTATTGTTTGGCTTGGTGTGGAGGGGAATTGCCATGTCATTATGGATCTGTCTCGTACATGGCTTTATAGTAGGAATTGGATGTCCAATGAAAATTTACTTGTAAATGCTCCTAATAGTTGCACTATTGTTATGTGGAAGTTCCTTCACAACACTTTTCTACTTCAACAAACTCATTTGTTCCACCTTGATTCCAAACTTGTCTGCTATAAGTCTCATTTTGTGGATGATTTTGGTAGGAAAGCTTGATGGCATGGACTTTTTGCAAAGCAGATGACGTCAAGTGTAAAAGCTCTAGTAAACAAAACTTGGTGTCCAACCAATTAAACTACAAAGAGTTTCGTTTAGAGATTGTGGATATCCGTGTTTGCATTGAACGTTAGTGTTCATTTTTTGTTCCCTCTATCTTTATTGGATTGGAATAAATTTAGATGTTGTGAATCCTATCTTCAATCAACTTTTAGACAACATCAACCTATTTATCATGATTGTTGGCACATTAGAATTCATTTTTATTTCCTTTATCTACCCAAAATAGGAAGTTGCCATCTCACAACTTTAATAAACTATAAGTAATTTACAAATGATTTTTACAAATGATTCATAGATTTTCTAAAAATTGTGAAATAAATGTCCTTATCCATGATTTTAAATTGAGTAACTTGCAAAAATCACTCCAAAAAATTTGACCATGATCAAGTTAGGCCCTGCTCACTTCCCTTCGCCAAGAATCGATGATTAAAGTACGTTGTGGATGAAAAGTAGGCTATTAAATGTACAGAACAGAAACCGTGGGCGGGCCGACGCTATCCTCCACTGTGCATTGCCACTACCTTTGAATGGCCTCTCCATCGCAAGCAATTTTCCAACAATTTTGCTGCTAAATTTTCCTGCAGATCCATCTCCAATTTTATCTCCAGAAGTTTTTCAATACTGTAGAACTACTCTTAAAATTTCTCGAACAATGGCTATGGCGACAGCCTCTTCTTTCTGCTCCTCGGCATGCTTGCGAACCCTGCCATCGCTAGAAGATTATGCAGCTCCGACCTTCTTCCGCCCTGCGACGCTGCCAATATCAGGTTCCTCCAATATGAAATGCGTCGCGCTTCGTAGCACTCGGCGCACGATTGTGACTGCCAGTTCTGACGACGATGTCATCACCACTGAGGTACAGCACTGCCCCTCTCTTTCAGGAATTTGGCTTTTTCCATTGCGGGGAATTAGTCGCTGAGAATAGCTCCTATTTTCGAGACGAAAGCAAATTTTTATTGATTCTCGTTAGAAATTGCAAGAGGATTCCGATGCATCTAAGTATGCCTTATTTCGATACTATTTGCGAAAGTTAGAAGAGTTCCAAGTTTTTTGATTGTGCAAGATTTTAGGGTGTTCAATTTAGGTGCATGCTGTAAATAAGTACCTCTACCCGAGAATTTAAGGAGGTCTATGAGTTTTGGAGTTGCGTGGACGTGGTTCAGTTGAGGATTAGAGTTGATTCATTGTAGGTAGGGAATGCTCTGCGAATCTGACTTGAACCTTAGGTGCTGAAATTTGAATTATGACAGGAAGTGCTTGGATTACCGTCAGGCAAGAAACGGCAGTTTCCATTACCAGCCTCGATAGATGAGAGCGTCTCACAGGTACTAATGGTTGCAATTAATCTGAGCTTCAGGGATTGAAATCATTTGGTGATTTTGATTTGATTTCTTTCCATTATTGATAGTTGCCGCTCTGGGATCCATTTTCGGCTCGTGTGATCCACTAGATTTAGTTTGCAAAAATCACGTGCAAGCAAGTCTGAAACTGAAATTTTGCATTATGTTCAGATTTCACTATGGCATTGACGATTTGTTCGAGCTTCTAGATTATTAATATACCCATGATTCTGCTAAAATTATGATTTTCTATCTGTTTACAAACTTTGTAACACTTCTGAACTAGAATGATTCGATTGCCTTTGACGAAAAACCATGCACAATATTAGCGATTGATAAAATTCTGCAAATTCACCATTAGTTCTTGTCATCATGCAGAGTCTGGTGAAAAGTTTTTCTCATTTTAAGAGGCACAGAGAATGAATCTCAAACGATTACCACTTGTTGAAGGATGAATGAGCTATGTGTGAGCTCACCTATTTAGGGATTTAGCTCATTCTGTATGCGTGCAGGCGAGGCAGGCTTGCCAGCAAGCGATCAAAGACGGCAAGACCAGAATGTTATTAGAGATTATCCTCCCACTCATTGGTGCAACGGATCTTGATGACTGGCCGGTACGTTCCATTGAATTTGCAGATTTAGTTATTGCCGGTTTAATGTTTAGGATCTGGTTTGTTTAGCCGTGAAGTAGCATCTCTTGCATCTTCAAGTCGCTCTTCTTTAATCATTCGTTTCTCGGTTCGGCACAGAATGACACTGAGCCCCACTCAAATTGCGCTGCTCTCTCAAGAATTGATTCAAGGTTGGGTGGCAGGGACTGTCTTTGTGGTTGTTTTGAAATATTAGGGAGGCATTCAGATGCAATTTAAAGCAGCGGCACCACTTGTATCATCTTTGCTAATGGGTCTTGTGGAAGGGGCGAATGCTCAAAAGAAAGATGGTGGATGTCGCACTTACATTATCGACGACAGTGATGCAGTGGGTGGTTGGGAAAGTGATGAGGTAATATTCAAAGGACCAAGTATTCATAGTTCATGTTGTGGAAAATGCAGTTTGAACATATGGGGTCAAATTTTATATCACTAGAATTAATGTAGAACAGTGCATATGTTGATCAAAATATACATAAAACAGAACAAGGAAAGTCTTCATTATGATCTCAAAACTGCTCAAATTCTTCATGACGCTCACTTGTGGACTGTTGGTAATGTAGAGGTTAGGATGGTCTACGCATACTATAGCTACGATTGAATCCATACATCGCATTTCGATCCCATAACTGGAAACCGATCCATTTTTTTGCTGTCAGCCGTGAGGTCTGTGCCATTACCTGTGCCGTTGTCCATCCTAGGGGGAATACGTTGAATTCCCGGATAAACCATAGCATTTGTAGAACCTTGAGAACTATGGTATACACTACTGAGAAAGAATTTTCAGATGTGTATCTTCGGAGGTATCCGGTATAATTGCAACTATACAGAGGAGATTAGCGTGGCCCCTGCTCAAGGATGACACGCTCAAATCGAGAAATGTTCTAAATATTTTACACTGTATTTTTCGTACGTCTTTTTTAATCGATCCTCGAATGTAGTAAGAGTCAGCTTGTTCAAGGATAGTCATTTCTCTTCACTGAGATTCAATTTGTGATAATTCAATCCACGAATGTAAAACAATCCTCAATACATTAATTTTTTAGACTAAATTTGCTTCATCTCTCAATGTCAGATGGCGGCAGTCCTTTTCCCTACCCCGGAGACGCTCAACGCTGTGGAGGCGCTGGGTTCCGTTCCTGACCGACCATTATTGTTGGTGAATGCCCAGTGGCAACCTGGACAGGTGAGCCTAGCCTTGGAGGTTTGGTTTTCGTTATCTTAAGAGACCTTGATAGCTCCCATAGTTGTGGTAACGTGAATAAGCATCCATGACTGGAATACAAGTTTAATGCTTAGTTATAGAAATTCCTGCGGATATATAAATTAAATCTAACAGGAGAGAGTGTGGTGCAGGTTGTGTCTGATTTTGGATTTGGAGCACGAAAGAAATCACGTGAGGATCTCGTCAATACCTTTGAAGTTGTGTACTTTCTGAAGCGCAGTCGCATACTAGGGGAAGATGTGTGTCTTATGCGACGATATCCTGGCAATTGGCAGGTACCAACGGAACGCACCCATCCTCTTTTGTTTTCTGAGTTGTGTGAAAGGGGTAGCTTTTGACTGTACGTCGACTGCCTAGTCAAATTTATTTGAGTTCAGAACGGCTACTTGGATCTAGGTCTTGAATATCGGTGAGTCTGTCGATGATGAGTTGGTATGCATTTGAAAACCCATTGGTCAAGTTGTTGGATTACAACTTATAGTGATATTTGTTGGTTTGAAGCTGCACATTACCCCCTATGTGCCCAATTGAAAATAGAAAGTGCATTTTTGAAATTAATAGTTGATTATAGTTACTTCCAAAACATATACGTCATGTGAAATTACAAACCATGCCCTATATTTAACTCCTATAGATATGGAAGCCGACACTTGCCATTTGGTCACTTATATGCAATATGTCAAACCTTGGCGTATATTGTCCGCAGGTATTTGTCATAGATGATGCTGCTGGCACCAATGAATGTGTGGGAGTTGAAAACGATAGACCTTCATACAAACGGCTTCAAGAGATTCTCAAGAGCAGGAAAGGCTCAAAGGCGGGCCAAGGCTGGTTCGACAGACTTGTAGGGGAGTTTAAATTCAACCAGAATTCTCTAAAGAATGACGACAACTAAGGATCTCCACTAAATATTCGGTTAAATTTGACGACTTCATCACATGTGCGTTTCTAGTTGTGAGCTTATTGGGCCTCGGGAAGTTTTCCAAAATGAAGAAGGCTGCTTGCAAGCATTTCTGATTTCTAACTCTGTTGCTTTTTGTCCACATAAACAGTATGCACATGCTTAGAACTCTGCAACTATTTTGAATCTAGGCTACCCTGCATAATGTCTTTGAGCTGATGGGTTAGTTGATGACAGGACTTTTTTCTTACTTCTTGAGAAAGTGCTGGGATGGCAATCATTTAGAATTTAGTGAAGCACTGTATTTCTACATGCAGCCATCTTTTGGACCAAAAAACACTTTTCAATTGTATTCATGCATTTTTTCACCAAATAGAAGTAGTCTTTTTTCACTGGAGTTTTTTTTGAAATGGTGCAATTTGGCCCCATGGTACAAAAAAAAGGGGTTGGTTGATGACTATGTTGCTATGCACTTGAAAGATGCATTCACCACTTGTTTCTACAATTCCCCCCCTCGCAAGTGAAAAAACCACAACCATTGATCTTCTTACCAAAAAAATGTGATGAGATGAAAAAAAGGTAGCTGTTGATTGGCCATCAAACAGGTTGCAAAAGAATAACACTTCATCTATTAGTAGTATATTAATTATATATATCCAAAAGATGCATAGATTGCATCTTCTATGCACTCAAAAAATGCATTCAACACATGTTCCTAGAATCCCCCCCCCCCCCCTCTCCCCCCCTCCTCCCAATGAAAAAACCACAACCATTGATCTTCTTACAAAAAAAATGCGATGAAATGAAAAAAGGATAGCCGTTGATTGTCTGACAAATAGGTTATGGTATAATAACACTTCCTCTACTAATAGTATATTAATTATACATATCCAGAAGATGCACAGATTGCATCTTCTGGATGCATAGTGATAAACCTCTCATTGGTTGTTAAGCTTTTACAAGAATTCTGAAAGGGGTACACACGTAATTTTTCTATTGGTTGTAAAATTTGAGCACATTGTGGTAAACACCTGTGAAATTAATTTCATGAACTGTACTTATGAATACCCACTCCAACCCCATATTTGTATTTTTTGGATCTTGTTAAATCATGCTCAATGTCTGCTGTAATGGTAGAGAGGGACAAGATTATGATATAAACCATGCTCTCAATGCCCAATGCACGCTTTGCCACCTCCACAGATATGAATGCTATTGAGATTATGATCTAATTAGAGCAATGGTAAAACCCTGAGTTTGAATGCAGTCATACAACAGTTTATCTTCTTTTCATGTTAACTTGTAATTGTGAATGTGTCATCACTATTATCATTTTAAGTCCAATGTAATTAAGTTCATGTGGAGTGAAGAGATTGTTGGTGGAAGTAGAAGAACGATTCCAGTATTTGATTTGGTTTTGATTTCATGGTGTGCTGTTGTACCTCAGAGGTAGATGAGGTGGCTCAAATCCTGGCAAATTTAATTTTGGATTAGAGTCAAATGAATACTGGCCTGTTGTGGAAGCATTGCGAAAACGTCTGGACAGAAGCATGGGTCAACTTCATGATGAGGTATTGTATTGAATGGTTTCTTAGCTTGTTCCCTTGTTAACGGACGTACAGAAGAAAATGTACGTTGGTAAGGTAAGGAACCCATTCTCGTGACTTTTCAGTTGTTTGAATGGTTTCTCTTTTAGAAATTAATTAATTAGTAGCATTAGGGGAACTCCATGTTTTGGACAGGGTTGATTGAAATCTTATTGATTATAATTTGACCTCAAAAATATGAATTTTGAATTTTTCACTCCATAAATTGCAAAAAACAAAAATAAAAACTCAAAGCAACATCAAATAACTATATTTTAATAAAAAAATATTTTAATCAAAAATCAAAAACTACATCAAAAACATATTTTTTTGCAATTTCTCAATTTCAATGCATTTTTTATAACTCCGGCGTTATTTTGAGAATTTAGTTTACCAATTCAGGCTAGAAATTACTGCATGTACGAAAATAAGCTTAGTGCGAGCAGAATAGAACAAAAGCAGACCGTTGAATCCAAGGTCATGTGACGTCAAATGCTCATTGACTACTTTCAAGCTTTTCGCCAACACACTCGCACACTGTTTTCACCCACAAAAGTCGTTCGCTTAATTCTTTTAATTCTTGGAGTGTATGTGTACAGATCTGGTGTTCTAAGTTGTATATTTTGTGCCGAATATTTTTTTGATTTCATCATCCCTCCTACTTATTAATTCATCCCTCTGATTGCAAATATGAATTCAAAATTTCCAAATTTTATCATGTGTTGCAAATAAAAAATTCCAATGTTTATCTGACTGCCCACTGTCCACATTCGTGGAAAACTACCGTGCCAGCTCAGGCTGATAAATGCAAAGATGGATGAAATCATTCATCACAAACGAACATTCCTGAACGTATGAATGAAATACATGTCTGGACCGCAAGATCAAGCCACAGGCTCAAACAAGGCTTTCCGGACATCTTGCTGGATTTCAGTGTTGGCTGCAACACTGTCCCTCCCGGAATCGTAAACATAGTTGAAGGAACGATACATGCTGACCAGCACCCGCTTGCAAGGGGCTGGGACTGGTTGTCTCGCTAGTTCCAAGTTGATCTGCTCCCGCATCTTCTCGATTTCGCTAGTCAATGCCGCAATGGCCTCCTTCTCCTCCACGCCCTGGTGCTCGTCCATGTAGCAACTGATGGTAGTGGGCTTTCCACTCTGTTTCTCGAACTGCAAAATTTGTAATACGAGCATCGTGAGTCGTGACAATTTGATCGTTACAATTATACGTATTCACTTGGAAATGAAAAACCACAATGCCGAATAGTGCACTCTATTGACGAAAACAAACATCTTTTGAATATTCCTATGATATATAACACGCATCTCTCTGGATTAATTTCGTCGCCAACCTTGTAGGTTGCAATGTCGTTGAGGAGACGAGCAGAGTATGAGATGAGCCTCATCGGTTCACCACGGGAATCCAGTTGCGACAATATGAAACTGTTCAGAGGTATTCCACAGGCCAATGCCGCAGTCATCACAATTGGCTCCACCGCCGCTGAAATGGTGCCAACTGCCTTGCATTCGTCGAAAGTTGGAATCTTCCTTTGCATCGTCCATTCTGCTTCGGTCATGAATGATTTTAGAAGCCTCTCCCACTGCAAAATTAACGAGCACCAAACATGAGCCCCGCCCGGGACGTTGTTTTGCGACCAAATGGTCACTGAGCTAGACATGGGAGTAGTTCGGACTACAAGGTTAGCGCGCAATAGGGTGTCGATCGAAATGGCATCACAAGAAAGAATGACACGTCTAGACAACGCCCTAAAGGTCAAACTGAAGGGTCACACAGTTTATGCCATTGTCTAAATGACACAAGGAATGACAATATATTTCGTTCTTTCCAGTCACAAGGAGACTAGGATGACTCATTATCCACCGAAAGAATCAGTTCGCTTACGATAATTTCAAAACATAGAATATGGTACAAAACGTTTCCTTACCCAAGGTGGAGATACGCACTGTCTAGCTAGATGGTTTCTTGTTTCCCGTGCATTTAAAGAGGAGTATTACATGAAATCAATATGCACTCACCATCTGTCGGATATACGTACTCATGTTTCCATCCTGCAGCTCCGACGCCATCCTACACACATTGTTTACTTCATCGAAAAGTGCAGTGTAACAAACTCTCAATTCTTCTGGAAGATGCCTGACCAATTTTGGATCCCATCTGCACACAGTCAAAGACATATTGGCCACGTGAACACCAAGAAAGCAGGGCTTTGCAGAGCTGTACACGAAGAGCGAGCAGTTTCGTGATTGGCGATTCAACTCATTGATAGGTGAAGGTTTATATACTGGCCTTTTCACAGCGTCCAAAAAGACATACAGGTCCGATAGGCAGGCATGGTTGTCGAACAGGTCGTCCAGGACCAAGACCAGCAGAGCACATTTAGTCCAATAGAGCCTGACTGCTGAAAACTCCGCCTCGAACACGTTCGCAGCAGTCGAGAAGAAAACTTCTACAGGTCTTTGACGAATGAAGGAAAGGCGAACCAAGCCGGTAGCTCTGTACCACCTGGTCCATGCGCAACAGATCATTCACATTAACACTTTTATGATTTGATTCCTTATTTTAAGACTTGTTTTAAATTTGTGTCACCTCTTCCACTTCAAAACAGGACGATTAAAAGATACCACGGTCTTACCCCAAGATTTGTTGGATCTCGTCCTGAAACAGTAGTTGGCGCTGGTTATACTCTACTTTTGCCAGATCCAGACACATTCTGTTGTTCACAACGGGCAGTCTGCAGAACACTCGACAACAGTATACACGACGTAAGGATCCTCAAGGGTTTAATTGCGCAACTTAGGTACACATGAACGTGATGTACCAGGGAAAACATCGCATGAGCAAAGTGAAACTGAGACAGCAATTCACGTGACTGTTTGCAACGTACGTGAGTGACAACATGTGCACCTGAAAGGGGTCTTGCCAATCCAAGCATCGTCAGGTTCGTAGTTGTCAATATAGCTTCTGACTTCCAGAAGTGGTAAAATTTTGTGACGTGGATTACGTATGGCGTGCGCTACCTGAATACAGTAAGAAAACGCGTCAAGTCTGGACCAAACTAAATTACACTAAACTCGACCCCCGCGGACCTCGACAAGGAGGAGACGTACATCAAGCACACAAATGGGTGAACCGGACAGTTTAAACTCACCTCCCCCGGTAAATTCTTTTTCAGACACCACTCGTCCGCGCAACCTTTATTCTCTTCAAGTTTGTTCTGTAGAAATTTCAGCGCGAAAGCTCCACCTTGCTTAATAAGTACTTCATTGGGGAATGCGACCTGTGATGCCCGGTACAGGGTAAGCATGTCACTGACACCCTGCCTTGTCTGCCTAGCATAGCTGTTAAACTTCCCATCGTTCTGGAACTGCCTGAACGCCTCTGCGTCCGGGTCATCAAACATCATTTTAACTTACAGAAAAACTCATGTAAATCTTGGAAGACCTTTCCGAGTGCGAATCTATTTCATTGGAAGAAAGCGGAGCTTTGAATCGTATTGTAGAATGATCAATTCGTCTAATCTTTAATTCCATCCTTTACACAGTGCCATATATTGAACGACCCTTTAGTTTTTGTTCAGACAACTTCTCTCTAGCTTCTTCTGGTTGACAGACAAAATTCAGTAAGCAGTTCGCATTAAATTGATCCGAACAGCAGACATTCTGCATTATGGTTGCAAACATGTCACGTACCGGATGAAACTTGAAATTCATGAAGTCTGAGAAGACGGAATGCCATTGCAGTAGTGCCTATATGTTGCAAAGCACCATTCTTAGTCCATCCAATCCCTTTCGCATCGCTCCAATGTCTGATTTCAACAGGCAACTGATCGAAGTCAATACGGAACCGATGTAGTAGCTAATTCGTCAGCTCGTTGCTCTCGTGTCACCAAATATGTCGGTTGAGGTGAGACAAACCTGTATATGAATTCGAGCGTTTCTGACACCTGTTCCTCAAAATGGTGGGCTATTCCCAGTCGTTCCAGTGTGTCAACGACCCAAAGATGATGGAAAATATCACTGGGGTATCTGGTTGGAACTGTGACCAAGACACAGACACAGATTAGTTCGTTCTGTAATCTCATGCTATTCTAATTCTCAAATGGTATAGTTCGCACTTGATGCTTCTTTTAAACACAATGTCCAGAGTCAATTTCTGGTACAGATTTAGCTGCTATTGATTAATACATAGAACGTCGTTAAATTGGCGGTACGGTATTCCATGCCCTAAACTTTTGAAATATATCTTCGCAAAGGTTTAATTTCAGGTCACAAACTAGGACAGAACTGGTATAGATTTTGGATTCAGACACCGTGTCCTGAACTGCGCCGAAGTAATGAAATATCGCCAATTTAACGAAATTGACGTTATAGGACACCATAGAGACCGAGCTTGGAAGAATCCTGGGCTATTACCAGAATTTCCAAATTTTGTGAGCAATGAACTCAGATAATCATGACACATTTTATCGCCTGTGTACATGAGGACCAGTGCAGTTGACGCTGGCGAGCTGAGAATGGAGTCATCTTTCTGCTGAAACCGAAGAACTTGGCGCCAGTCGAGCAAACTTTGGAACCCCTCCGCCGAATGCAACATGGTCGTGGGATGCCGGTGTAGTAGCTCAACTGGGATCCTAGACACAAAGACACCTGGCCAAGATCAGGTTCACCGCTAAGCTTACAACACAAATTGCAGTCAGTGAGTGAGTGAGATGAAATAATTAAGCTTGAACGATAATTTAAACAGTTGAATTGAAGCCCAGACCTTTGAAGTTTCTTCTGCATTTCGTCGCAAACAACTTTTATTAGCGGTGAATCGTATGGAAGATCGAGTCCAATCTTTTTCGCCTCACCCATCATTGACGGAAATACAAGTTCAAAGCCGGTTGGCATGTGCGCTTTCTCCTCCAGCACAGAGTCAAGGTGTTTCCGAATGAAATCAATCCCTACTATCAGCACATCCATCTCCATTTAGTTACCGCATGTGTTCATCATCTAGTACATTCCATCAAGCAGTGAACTTCATTCCATGCGCGCGAGCTGAGGAATCGCATTCACACAAATACCTCCCAATCAACTTTGAGTGAACTCCACACACAGTCTTCTGAACTGGAAAAAGGAACATAGTGAACATACCCTAGCTTCACGAAATTAAAGGTCAACGAGGACCTACCTTTTTGCCCACTGTCACTACACGTGTCCCAAGTTCTCAGGGCCAGAATGCATCCGAGAGTGTGAATGATTCTGTCGTACAGCAGGAAGCAGTCTCTATCCCCCCAAGATCCATCTTCATACTGGTTTTCCTTCACCCATTGTAGAGCTTGAGGAAACTCGGGTTCGTGAACTCCGGATAGCGATGGAACACGCGCCACCCAGGCTGTATCGTAAGCAGATACAATATTTATCTCGCCACCGCCTTGTAACATTGCCTTCAACATCTGTCTGATCGCCTCTATCGAGGTATTCGTATCTTTCGTGTCCACGGCCGCCTGCGCAAATCTCATGCGAGACATGTAACTAATTAACACCGAAATCCATGCACATACCATTCCACAATATCTTACATACTACATAACGAAGGGGATCACCATCTGAACAGAGGTGGAGATGACAAATTTGGCGTTACGTTGACGGTGAAGAAAACTACCAATCTCTAGCTAGCTTCTAGCTTTCTAGCCTTGTCTGGAAACATTTCAAATTTGATCATCGTATACTTCACACAACGAATACCATACGTCACGCGGTAGTCGTCTATTGATCTTCGAAAACGGAGAGGATTAAAGGTTAAGATCATCCTACCTCTAAGCATTGCTTTTGCACTGATGAAACAAAGTCCGGATTCCACAGGTCGGGTGCGCTCCTATCTAAAGACGTTTCAGCATGTTGATGCGCAAAAACTGCATATTTCAGAGAAAATATTAATTACTAATAGAATAATAGCTAGCTAGTCTCGGACAACACAGAACTAAGGATGTACGTTTGCAAAATTCTTCAGAGCAGCCTAATCTGGGCTCTTGGATTCTGTAGGCAATTCTGAATGAGTTCGGGAGCACATGGAAGGCGACCATACCTGCTGTATCAGTAGAGACTTCATGGGACAACATTGAAGACGCTTCTCCGGCTGGTTGAGACTGGCAAATGGTGGTACGAAGAGGTGAACCTACGAAAGTATCAACCGATATATGCGATCGGAGCCATTCAATCGTTCAGAAAGATCGCTACAGTAGGTGATTCATCCCATTCAAGAATATTAAGTAAAAAACAACTCGGATGTACATTCAGCTAGACTGCAGCGTGTGCATTTTGTCACTACCCAATGTGAAGAAGCCTTGACTGCACCTTGAGCAAAGGGAAACTTTGATTCAGTCTGACTCTGGCAGCAGCCGTAGATCGAGAGCTAGGTTGCTGCGTGAAGAATTCAAGATCCTACATTGAGTGCGTACCTTGACTCTGCGAACTTCTTCGAGATGACCCAGTTCGAAGTCGGTCAGGCATCTCCGCCATCTGCTCCTTGAACGTCAATTTCGTTAAAATGGCATATGAAATCCGCCACTTTGGCTGAACATCTAGGACTGGTATAAATGTAAACCCGCCAAAGTTCTGGAATGCCGCCATTTTAATGAAATTCACGTTACTTGCCAAACTCCTCCATCCAAGTGCACAATTCCGTAGACGCGAAGCAGCTCTTGAGCAGAGAACAGTCGATCCACTGCAATGAGAGCTGAGTGGCTCATATCGAGTTCCCGGTGTTGAGTCCCGGTGAGTCTCAAATTCCCTACTGATCTTTAAATCTTGACACCTGTAAAACCTTTTTTCATTTACAGGTATTTTGGACACATGTCGCAACTGCACATACACAGGGAGATTTGAGACTAGCTGGGAATTAACACCAGGATATCGATATTGCTAACTTCTCGGGTAGTCTGGATCCAATTTGAGTGCAGAACTCGAGAAATGCAGTTCACGGTTGCTGGCAAGCGCTTCATGCGTCTTCTTCAGAAAGCTGTCCGCCAAGCAGGTGCGTTTCGTACTAGAGGACGCAGCTCCCTGCGCGTTCTGCCCGCTCCACGGACCGCGGAAAACGTGAAAAACGTGAACGAGTTACGTGAAAAAACGTGGAAAAAGTGAACAAGTTACGCGACAAATGTTGAAGAAATATATGATTATCAACTGCATTGTAGTGGAATAGTCAACAAATGTCACTGATGTGAATCACTCTCCTCTCCTATTTGTACAAATAGGAGAGGGGTACTATTCACTTTTCTCTTTTTATTTTGTTTATGTTTCGAAACCTTCTTTGAATCGAAAAGACATTTGTTTTGTTCTTGCATGTTTTGCTTGTTGCCACCTACCTTTCTATTCTCAGCATGTTATCACCACTCTCACATACTCGGGCACATACTTTTGTAAAGGATCAAGTGCTCAGGAACTCAAGTACGCAGGAAATCTTGAGAAGGTTTCTACAAAGTCATCTTTGGTCATGGATGGTCGTGAAATTTGAACACAACGTATAAACATGTACCTCCTTTGTGAAAAATTAGTTGTTTTTTCTCGATAGGGTGTCCGGATCAGAAGTTTTGGGGTAGCTTAGGCAATTTAAGAATCTTTTGAAAATCTTTTGTAAAAAAACTCATCAACTTTTGAAGTTTGGCATGTATGTAATTAATAAAATATGGCATACAGTGATACAATTGTCCACAAAAAAACAAATTTTAATCCTGCAAATCACATTCTAAGAGGAATCAAACTTTGTTAGCTATGTTGGGGCAATTTAAAAAAAAATAAAAATTCTTTTAACTTCAAATTCTATTATCTTGCAATCTACGAAGTCAACATCATTGAATTTTTTTTTCCAAATATTACAAATGTCTGTCTCTAACTTTTCACTATTTGGATTTCAAATTATTATTTTTTCATTGTACAAGAAGTTATAAAAAAATAACTAGTGTATTGCCAATTCATTTAATGTCTTTGCATTGCAAGGTGATTTAGAGTAAGCTAGATTTTATGTTTTCTTCTAAGAAAATTTATGATTGAAAATATCATAATATACTTATAAATGGTCAAAAATAAATAAATTTATAGAAAAAAAAATTTATTCCAAAAGGTCCTAAAGTTTGCTAATCCATTTCATAGGAATGACAAAAAAATTCTCACTTCAAACTCTATAATCTTTCAATCCAAGTAGTCAAATGGGCATACACTCTAATAAAATAATTTACTTTTGTTTTGTTTAGTTGAAGTTTTAAGAAAAAATTATTGCATAACATACCAAAAAGATAAAAAATCGCAATTTTTGACAATGTCTCCCTGAAAATCCTTCTTGGTCATTTAGGGGTTAAATTTTATACTTTCAATTTAGATTTGTTTTTGTTTTTTGGATTGCTTTACAACCCCTCCATTTGTCCTTCTACTCCCTCTTCGGACACCAATTGATGCTTTGCCTTCCTCTCCACCATATGTCTTCTTCCATGCTATAGCTCCCTTTCTACAAGCCCCCATAGGCTTCTACTCTACCTCCAGGCTAATGCCACTTAGAGCATTGTCACTCATTCACGGAGAACAATCCTAGCTTGGACTAGTGCATGGACAACCAAGAAATGATCCTCCACCGTATATCTAGCTAATAATAAAAAGAGCCCATCACGCCACAATTGGCACCAAAAACCATAGGACATTGTCTTTGTCAAGTGTGTTGACTGAGTAGCTTTAAGGTGTCAACTCCTATTTTGTTGTACTTCCATATTTTTTGATCTTGTTGGAACATAGAAAGCTAGTGCATGAATATGAAAGTGTTAATCATAACAAAGGAGGGTTTGGAGTGACATTGCTAGGTTTTGGCAATGAAGATGATTCATTTTTTTGTACTATGCCATTAACAACTTTCAATTCTTTTATTGAATTTTGATAAGAATAAATATGCTTTTATTAAAATTCATAGATTCCTATGAGTTCAATTTTTGTTGATTCAAATTCAATGTGAAAAGTAAAAGTATGTGTTGAGGTGTGCTTGAGGTCTACTTCAGATACACCTCAACACACTTTTTATTTTTTATTTTGATTCATATTCATTGAAAAAAGTAGAAGTATGTTGAGGTGTGCTTGAAGTAGAAATCAAACACACCTCAACACACTTTTTATATTTTAATGTATTTATACATATTTGTATAAATTTTAATATTTTAATAATTTATTTATTTATATCTCATAGATTGTAATTTTGTCTACATAGGAAGCTTTCATTCATTCCATTTGGATTAATGATATAAAAATAATGGAGCAACTTGTTTTGGAAACAAGCATGTGCAATGTTCATTGTTTTACCAAAATTACTTATAGGATTCATTTTTAACTCAATATTTGTATTTTTTTGAAACAATTTTTTTTTCAAGAATAGTTTTCATTATTAGAATAGTCTCACCATTGGAGTCAGTACATTCTAATTCTATCTTAGAGCTATTATTGATTCAATTTTTTCTTCTACCATCTACCTTTTGGTAATTATAATTCTTTTAAAGAACTAAATCACATTTATATTTATTTATTTTTAAATAATTTTCAAATCAATTATTCAAGTTTTAAAATTTTAAATGTAGAATGCAAATTTTCAATGACCCTCACAACCCACAATTGAAACAACTTAAGTCTACCAAGTTGTTGAAAGAATGTGATTGACTCTTTTGACCATATTCTCAAGGCAGGGATGATTTGGATATCTATTGGGCCACTTGGAGCCTAGGAGAAGTATGACTCAAGCCACTTAATTTCCCCAGTCAAGTTTGGGGGGATAGGTGGCGATCTCTTAGGCCCCCGCTCCATCCCTAGTTTGCCCTTTGCAACCCACCTTGCTCACACTATTGCCCTCCACGCTCTCTTTCCCCACCCAAAAGTTGCCTCCCTCTTATTGTCTTCCTCACTTGTCCCCTCCTTCTTGTGCTCAAAGTCCTCCTTGCCCGCCATTTCTCTTTAGAACATCTCCACATGTCCATGCCACAAGGGACACACCAAGCGGTGGATGTTGTGCGTCAAATGTTGAAAAGGGGGTCGAGAAATTATCGTTCCTCCACTACCAACCTCTACAACATGTTGAACAAGGCATAGAGTAGGGAACTAACACCAAAATCTTACTCAAGCTTTATTGTTTTTTTGGAAGGGCGCTAATATTCTAGCCCAATCATAGTCACACTACTATCTCCAAGCAATACAATGATAAAAAATAATAAATTGTGACTTGACCACACTTGCCCTCAAAATAGGGCCAAATCGTTAACTTTCCCTTCATAATGTCGCACAAATAAAAAGCAAGTGGCTTGCATTGAATATTGATAAAGGCTCCAATTGGTGGGGCACATATAACTCCCTTGGCACACCATACCATTTGAAAGGGTAGCCTTGGTGCACTTTGGTAGAGATGCTCTTATACCTCAACTTTCCCCCTTGATCCCTCAATTTTTTCCCTTCATCCCTCTAACTTTTCCCTTCATCCCTTCAATTTTCTCCTTCACCCTTCCAACTCTCCAAACTCCAATTATTTTATTTTTTTTACTTTTACTTTTAAAAAAAATAAATTCTTATCCCTTTATATATATTTATTTCTATCTTTTATGGATTTTTGAATCAATCTTTTATTTTATCTTTATCTTTTTTTGTTAATTTTTAAAATTTAAAATTTAAATTTTTTTACTATTATCTTCAGTTTATTATCATCTTCATCTTTTGTTTTCAAACCCTAATTTTCAATTTCTCCTATCTATAAGTCATGTTTTTTTTTATCATGAGTATTCTAACATCTTTTGTTGCTACACCCACAAAAATTCCAATGGCTACTACTATTGTTGAGCCACCAAGACTTCAACTTTTTTTTTTCATAATTAGTAGTTGATGGCAATAATTATTTATCGTGAGCAAAACTACAAAAATGCATATATTTGCAAAGCAATTATCATAGTGTATTACTTTTGATTGTATTTCTACTGTAAATACCTTTGTTTCCACCTATACTTTGTTTTAAACTTTGTTTTTACTCCATCACCAACTTGTTCCATCTCTACAACATTAATATTTGGAACTTGAAAATCTTACTTTGATCATCCCAAAAAAAAACTTCCTTTGTAAAGCCTTTCATGATTGAACTCAATTATGAGTATTGGATTTTCCAACACTTGTTTCTTTCAATAATGAACTATACCACATTATATTCCAATTGAAATCGTATGATCAAGCCACTATTGAATTGAAGATGATTAAAAAAACTCTCCCTACATTTCCACTAGTCTCGGCTATATAGCCTGTACTTGCACATTCATATATAAATATGAAATTTGATAATCATTTAGATCTCATGTCTTTGTTACTTCTTGTTGTTCAAAAGCAAAACAAATGCTTCTTACACAATACAAAAACCCGTCCATTTGTAACTACGATCTCTAGTCCCATATTGCCAAGTTTTATAATGTTAAACCTCAAGCACAAAAACATGAAAAAAATTGACATAAACACCAAAATAGCCATAGCTATAATAACCAACATGTAGAAAGGAAGAATAATACTTCCTCTACTAACAATTATGGTAAATGTAAGCAATATTCTATGCACCCACAAGATTCAATCTATACATCTTTTGGATATATATAAATAATTAAGATAATTAATATACATAATTAATAAGTTTGGTTGATGACATTTCCAAGAATTATGACAGAACAATCTTAAAATTTATATTATTACAAGTAGTTAGTGAGAGCTAAGAATTGTATTTTGTATCTAAAAAAATCCCTTTGATAGAATCAAATTTATGCTTTTGTAAGACAACCTAAATATATGGTTTTAAATTGTGACACCACATGACATGGTACAAGAAAAATTACTATTATATAAGTTATGAACATATTTATGTGTGAAAGAAAATTCACATACATTGTATTATTTAAACCTTAAATGCTTCGATGTCCAATTTCTGGACAATGAACAAATTCATATTCTTCTTTCTTTCTTGTTGCCACTTAGATGAAAGTCATCTTAATTTATGGAGATACTTTATCAAGTTCTTTGTCCTATCTATTGGTTGGATTTGATAATTCTAGAGTACATATTTTTCTAAAATTACAAAAATGGAAGTATATCAGGTGGTTGACGAAGCCAAAATTGCATTGACTCTAGCTTAGAATTGGATTTGCAAAAATGAGGTCATAGAATCATAGATTCATAGATGTAAAGAGCACAAAAATTTCAAAAAATCACCATGCCAAGAGAACCTCCTTTCAAATCCATTGCAACAAATTTTACTCCAAAAATGAAAATATTTTGCTTGTAACTAAATTTTGAAGGAATTTTAAAATTTTCCTTTCAAAATTAAAAAAAAAATATTGGTGATAGCATTGGTGAATCTAATTGTATGGATGGAATCTAAAATTCAAAATCTACAACTTTCATTTTTATATCAATTCCAAAATATTCTTACAAATAATACTTTATTATGATTTTTTCCAAGTCATCAAGTCCAGATAAGATTGTGGACATTAGAAAAATGGTTCACGGGACAATTGTAGGGGACACAATTGGGTTGGTCTACCTTATAAAGAACTTTCAAGAAATAAATAGTTAAATAGATGAACAAAATCTTTCACAAATGAAAAAAACGTAATGCCTAATTACGCAAGCAAATCATTGAAATTGGGCTTAAAAGCCTAATTATAAAAAATAATTTATTCCAAATATAAACTTGAAATATAAATGAATAATCAATTCTTATAGATTTTATGTTTTTCAACATAGAAAGCTTTTATTCATTTCATTTGAACTAGTGATGTGAAAATTATGGAGTTTCTTATTTTGTAGGCAATCATAGTATCTATTTGAAAATATAATGTATAAAATTTGTTTTTAAACTCAGTTTCTATAACTTTCAAAGAAAAGAGTCCACATAGTTTACTATGTTTTTTAGAACAATCTCACCATTCAAATTAGTGTGTTTCAATTCCATCTTAGAGCAATTAACTATTTACTATTTTCCTAAATTTGTACCAACTTCTACTTAACAATTTAAATAAAAATAAAAATGAACTATTTTTTTTCCTAGAGTGTCAATCCAAATCTTTAACATAATTTTTATTTTAAACAATATCTTCACCAGCAAAAAATTAAAACCTTCATAGACATTCCATGTTCCTATTTGGTCAAACTTCATTAGTTTTCTATATTAAAATATACCTTTTAAATATTTGATATTTTTCTCATGTAAAAATATACATCCTAAATTAAACTTCATTTTTTTTATAATTAAAAACATAAGAATGAAATTCATATGATTTTTTAAACTAATTTCTTTGCAAAAATCATCATCATTACAAAAAGCTTAAAACAATATGAAATCTTTAGCAAAATTAGAGATGATAGAGATAAATATTTTGATAAAATAAATTTTTTTTTTGAGCTTATACTAAGAGAAATTTGATTGAAAAGCTCAAATTGGTGTATTTTAAGGTTTCAAGTTGCTACCTTCGAAGTATCACAATAATTACAATTTTTACAATTTTGGAAAAAAATAAGACAAAATGAAAAGTAGATTATTAGAACTACATTTTTTTTAGACAATCTCTAAGGCATTTAAGAAGCAAGAACTATGTGAAATTCAAGTTTGATCCTAAAATCATGCTTCTTAGGCACATTTAAAGGTTAGGTTAAGAAAATTCAAAATCAAATAATCTAGTCACAAAACATGCACGACAATCCTATTTTCTTCATTTCAAACACAAATCTCTTGCAATCTATGTGGTGAAATTTTCTGAAATTTCTTTCACACATTTTTATACTAGTACAGTGTAAGCTCCTACAATTAAGAACCAATTTGTAAAGTGTTTTGCTCTTTTAGGTGTTTTTTGATACAAAGAAAGGTCTTAGGACTTTAGGAGCTCATCTATCTTCCAATCACATTCATCACATCATTAGTAGGGGTTAAGACTAGATGCAAGAGTGAATTTTTTTATTTTATTTTGATAAATATTGCATTATAAGAAAAATTTAAGCCACTTCCTTATAACTTTAAGAGACTAGATTACTAAAAGTTCTTTTAAGAAGATTTGAATATTTTCCTTCATTAATTTCGTTCCATTTTTCTCAAACTAGTTTTCATGACTTTGGAGAAGAAAAGCAATACCACATTTAGATTGAGTCATTAGTAGTGCATAAAGGTTTATCTTGAAAGGCTAAAAGAATTAATTTGATTTCTAAATATTTTTTGTATGTAGTATTGTTCCATCATTTAGATTCAAATCAAGAGCTTTATACTACTATGAAATGAATGATGATCAATTAGATTTTGCATTGTATGAAAGACTATATTCTTTGAAAATTTGAAATTTAGAAAAAATCTATTTTAATCTACAAATCTATAAATTTAAAATTTTAGTTTGTTAAATACTAAATAGTTTATATATATTTGATTTAATCCATAGTTTAATTATTTGCTAAATTTTGATATTTAAAATGTATAGATATGTTATTTTTATTTATAGATTATTAGTTTAATAAATATTATATAATTTTAAGTATTTGAAATAAAATCGTTTTTACTATCAAATTATTGTTATTTTAAAAAATTACTAGTATAACAAATGATTTTTTCAGAGTTGGACCAAGTCAACTTATTACTAATCACTTTTATTTATGGATTTAGGCTTAGGATGCACATTCCACCTTTTACTAGACTGATATTGAGCATTGATTCAATATATGCCTACTATTAATACCTTCACTAGTAGTTTATAATTCCAATAGATTGAAGTGTCTTTAATTTTTAGAAGAAAATAAGTGATGTAATAAATAATAATAATTATTGCAATTAGTTCGTTTTAAAAAATAACAAATTAGAGATTTTTGATGATGTTGTGTACAATGCCAACAATTAATTGTAAGAAAAAAAATATAGAATTTTATAGAAAAGATTAGCTATGTACACTAACTTTTGTACTAATTATAGTGATTTAAAAAACCTTTTTAACACTTACAAAAGATAAAAGGTTTTCAAGCAAGTCACAAAAGGTTCAAATTTTTTAGGGTTATGAGAGGTTTCAATGTAAAAATCTCAAATCTCCATTTAAAGTTATTAAGAGATAATCATCCTTGCTCTCAAAGTAAGGAGAAACTTGTTTTGTAATTGTCTTACTGTCTCTCTTTTCTTCTAGATGGTTGTATTCAATTTGGAGGTCTCATTCTAAAGTTGGTTGTATCTTGTATATAGTCGCCCGGCCCCGTTGCGCTCATTTCGAAGGTCTTCTAAAGCCGATTCCCTCTTTTGTAATCACTCGACCCCGTTGCGCTCATTTCAAGGTTTTCTAAAGTTGATGGTCTCTTGTATAGTCACTCGACCGCATTGCGTTCACTTCGAAGGTCTTCTAAAGCTAACTGTCTTTTGTGTAGTCACCCAACCGGCCGTCCCTGTTGTGTTCACTTGGAAGGTCTTCTAAAGCCAGTTGTTTCTTGTGTAGTTACTGGCTTGATTGCGCTCATTCGGAAGGATTTTTTCTAAGGTAAGCGTCTCTTGTGTGTAGTCTCCTGACCTTAGTCTTGAAGTGTTTCTTACTGATTTTTGCTTCAAACGTGTTGTTTATTTGTGCTTAGTTTGTTTAATAGCTATAACTCAGTGCGAAAAGTTTCCAGGTTCTCTATTAATCACTTTGTTTTGATTATTTGGTCTCCTTTGTATTTAGGAGGTTAAACTTGTTGTTCTAGTTGATAATGTAGCTCTGTAGCATCAACGCCATAACCACGCCATAACCACAATAAGTGGTTGCAACTCTGCCATAGCAACGCCATAGCCACAATAAATGGTTGCAACTCCATAGTTTGTAAGTATAGAGTTAGGACCATTTGTTACTACAAATTAAAACATCTGGCAAGCTATAAAATTGTTATTGCAAACCCTCTCTTACTAACCTTTCTTTTAATTTTTAGTCTCAATCCCTAAGCTTCAAAACCAACGAAAGTTATGAATGTGCAAACTATCATAACCAAATAACGCTTGGACTCTGTAGGCAAACAAAGACCAGCCATGGCGACGCCCTTACGGTCTGGCATGCAACGTCTCCACCGCGACCTTATAGAACTTGCACGCGAGCCCATAGACGGCATTCAGCACCACCTCTACAACGGCGACATGACCCACATGTGCCTCATTTTGTCACCTGTGTGTGGCCCCTACCGCAACCTACGCTTACACCTGGATGTCGAGATTCCAAGCTCCTACCCACAGGACCCGCCTAAAGTCTCCATCCAAACCTCCGTCACGCACCCCAATGTTTTTGGAGGCTACATTTGTTGCGACATTCTACACCATACCACGGTGGAGAATCCGTACAGTGGAGGCTACACGCCTGCATACCTCCTCAAGTATGTCTTCTTGCAATTGCTTAGCTTCTTCTCGACCTATGAGGTGGAACAGGAACATGGGGTGGCGTCAGTGTTGAATTCCAAGTTTTGGGAGGACTACGAAGATGAGGAGAGGTTTAGAGAGCGTATGACGAATGTGGTGATGGATTACGTGTGCAACAATTGTGGATTCAACTTGAGCATTCCTTCGGTGGTGGTGGAGGGGCCGGGAGGTCCAGAGAGGATTGAAAAAGGGGAAGATGGAGATGTCGATGGGGATGCAACGTATGGGATTGATGTGCTTACGGAAGATTGTTGGATGGTAATTCTTGACCTATTGTCGGATCAGGATATGTATGCTTTGGCGAGAGCTTCTCCGCATGTCATGGATGTAATGATCAAGTATAACTTGATCATTCGTAGGCAGCTTGTATGCTTCTTTTTGCGAAAGACGTATACGGAGTCTGTGCTTGGAATTGGATTGGAGGTGGATCGCCTCGTTCCGTCTGGTGTGGTGACAACCACCATCCGTGTATTGGATCTGCTCTCGTATGAAGCTTTCCATGAGCATAGTGTACGAACAGGAATTTTTGGGGAGAAGTTTAATGTGTTCCTCCCAGTTGCTCTTGACAATGGTCACTTCTTGCGCGCGGAGTCCACGATTCGAGAAGTGCTCGAAAACGTGCACCGCGTGCTTGTTAAACCGGAGAAGCTTGTCACATGGGCCTTGTGCGTGGTGGAGGTTCTTCCTCGCCTTTTAAACGGGATGGTGCTGGAGCTTGCCCAAGACTGCGACGAGAAATCGAGTCGCGAAGGCGTCATGAAGCGTGCCTTAGAGAAAGCCTTGCAAGGCTACTGCCTCTTGCTCCATTTGTTCTCCAAGTTGTCCAAACACTACCCCATGATCGAAATTGAGCTTCGGAGGCGCGTCGCATTCTTTTGCAAGAGTAAAGCCGGTCGACATAAAGATGCCATATCCAACATTGGTGAGTTTCTCACATACTTGGTGGTGTTGAACGAGGATTGGCAATCCTGTTGTGTCCCCTTCGTGGAGGAGCATTTGGCGCGCGATGTGGTGTGGTTCTTGGATGGAGAAAACTCTACACGTTTGAAATACCCCCACCTTGCGCACTTGGAAGACGATTTGTATGTCTCCCACCAACGCCTCCAACAAACCTTCTATGCAAGTTTGCAGTCCTTGAGGCTTGTCATGATTCAAGTGAGTTTCATGCGCCTGGCGCAATCGGAGGCCAAAGGCTTGAACAGCCAGTATGGGTATCCATCCAAAAAGATGAAGGAGGTCATGTTTCATCAAGTGCAAAGAATCTATGATATGAAGGATTGGGATGTGTGCATGCAAATCCTTGGATTTCCACCTCTTGGTACTAATTGGCAGCCCCAGATTTGCAAAATGTTGAAGAGCGCTGTGATGCAAAGCAAATTTGCGGGGTATCATGTTGTGCCTTTCACACATCCGCAACTTTATTATCTACGCTTGTGCGCGGAGCCATCATGCCCGCCACCAAGCTGGTGGTACCCACGTGACGAATTCACGAGTGAAGAATTTGAGTACAACATTGAACAAGGGCTCGCACGTCTCGCGTATCCGGTGAGCTTTTTTCCAACAACAAAGATGTGAAAATTCTAGAAACAGATGTCCACAACCAAATTTGCCAAATTTGGAGATTTGGAGATTTTCACATGAGTTTTGTTCTACTTGCTTTTTGACATTTTCAGCAAAAGAAGGCATATTGTAGGTGGTTGAAGCAAAACATATTTTTTTGCTTCAATTGTAGACCTTTGGAGTTTGCAGTAACTATCTTGTCTTTTGGGATGTTGATGATTAGTTATGTCTTTTGTACTCTTTTTCATTGACTTGGATAAATTTGTAAATTTGCAATCCAGTGCCAAACCTTTCATCTCCTATTCAAAACTGATCATGTCTCTGCAATGATGAGTATAGACTACACCTCATTGCATTATGAAGCCCAACCATCCGGGTTGCAATTGAATTGGCGCTGAATTTTGGATCAACTGGAACTGGGTTTGCGTTAAAACATCCTCAGATGATAGTACACTCTTAATCTCTTCAACACTCTTAATCTCTTCAAATTAAGAGAAGTTTCTTCTACAAGTTTACTTGCCTGACAATCTCATACACATTGAGATCATTTGAATGCATGACAAGTGCGTGTTAGTAAATGATAGTGTGGCATGTACAACGTATTCCATTACAGTAAGTTCTATAATTTAGAGATGGTTGATTGTACTAATACTTTCAGGGTTCCCATTTCCAAGAGCTCATTACTCATTAGCCACCTAATCAAGCATATTCATATCTCAACCGGTAATAGCCTGTTAGAACTGTACATTAGAAGTAATAAGTTCTTCTTATTGGAATGTAAAATGAGTTGATGTCAAGGAACCGCCGGATGTTGTCCTCGCACAGAGAGCATGAAAATACCAACAGTGACTGTCTCATGCAAATGACAAATTGAAATTGTGCAAGGAACCGAACATGTAACTGTCACGAAATTACAAGTTAGGTCTTCCATGGGAGACCTCAGGACAGAATTGCAACACCTCGAATTGAGAAACAAGGAGCTTCATGTATTTTGTTGTAAGAATGGTACAATTGCTTCAACAAGTGACATCCCGAAGGCAATGCTCTCGCTGCCTCCTTTCGCATGAAATCCGAGCACTGCTGCAACTCTAAGAGTAGCCACAACTACTTCATAAGTTAATAATCATGTCCACTAGCTCGCCCATGCTGCCCCAGGGCTTGCTTACTCAAGGAAAGGCTGACCTATGCTCCCCCAGGGTTCTTCACAGCGTAATCTCAAGGTCCCCCAACCAAGAGAATTCCTTCAGCAACCGTGAAAATCTGTCACCACATTAGTACATTGCTGTATAGATCAGTTGTATTAATTGGGCCATGGAAAACTGATTTTAGGTCTCTGGTTTTATTTGCCATGTGTGCAGGCTAGGGTAAGGAAGAGATCGAACTTGAACCCAGGTACGTGAGCCTCACCTGAAGCGAAGAATCATCATACACCGGCTCGGTTGTCGTCATGAGCTTCCTCCAACCCGATGCAATTGCGAAGTTCAAGTCCGTGCAGAGTTTTCTTCTGTGGTTTCAATTGGCCTATTCAATCTGGCAATTCTTTCGAACCACCAAGTTTTTTCCGGCTGCCTTTCGTTACCGTGTCGTCCTCGTGGAATGGCTTTGATTCCTGGTACAAGACGCGCAAACTCGTCTTGATACACGATGAGCTAGATGCGGACAAAGACGCCATGACCGACCAAGGGCTACAGTCCGTAAGCTTGAGCTCGCCTCCCCCGGGCATGACCATCGAGGAAGTTGGCGACTGCAACGTCGAGGTCTCGTTCACCGATCTTCAGACCCCGTGCACATGCTTGACAAGCAAACACCGAGCGAAGCACATGGTGGTGTTGCAGAGCTCTACGTGACAGTCTGAAGCCCAGTTTGGAAGAGACGACGACTTGTTGTGGCCGAAGGTGCATCTCATTCGAAGGTTGAGCTTCGAGGATGCCATGAGTCATGTGCTCTCGGGCAAAGGCTACGCCGCCATATATAGAACCACCGAAGGTTTGCTTCTTTGATTACAGTGCTCGGGAGCTTCAGAAAAAGAAGCTTCGTGAGGTTTGCATCGATCTGGCCTCTGATTCTCCAAGCTCGCCATGACGATTTCTGGTCCATTGTGTTCAGCTTCTTGCTTGCTACACACATTAGATTTGAGGTGGCTATGCTTGACCCCCTTCTCATCACAATTTTTGAAGTGCCAATTAAGGAAGGGAACCACGAAGTCGGTCAGAGAATTCCATTTGCAATGGCTGGCGTTCAAGAATCCGCAACAGTACATCCGCGGCTGTCCGAGCAATGGCGTTCTTCCGTGCATTTTAATGAGCCCATCAATATCAAAGTGACTGAGGACATGGCCAACTTCTTGCAGGTCTGTTATGACTGCAATGAGTTCAAACCCTCGCCAACCCAGGAATTAGATGATTTAAACACTGCCATGTGATCCAGCTTTGCGGAGATTGTTTCATGGGGTGAAGACCCGAAACTTTGTTGTCTGTGAATTCAGATCATCGCAGATATTGTTTTTCACTCGATACGGCTCTCCAATCAAATTTTGGGAGGCCTAGCTAGCTTCCCATCTCCAAGAGCTGAAGCTGGATCGGCATTCCGAGGCTTCTAACATCTCCATGTGCTTAGCAAATTGCGTCTCCCATTCTCAGATTGGATTTTTTGCATCTATGCATTTGTATGCTGTAGCTATAACTTTTTTGTTGAATAAGTTCTTCATCTAGGAATACTTTTAGATTTGGTACAGGGTATTTCCAAACTTTGCTTAAGTTTGATGGATTTGCTTGAGTTCATTGATTTTTCCTTGGGTAGCAAGTAGGGGCTTGTATGTGTGTTTTGATAGTTTCTTGTTGTTTTCCTTGGAGAATTTTCTGCGCATGTTATTGCTAGTTTGCTTGCTTTTTCATTGCCTTCTATATTAATTATGGATTTTTATGTTGTGTAGTTGGACTTTTTTTATTTTATTTTAACATACTAGTGATTTCTTCCAATATAAGTTTGTCTAGGTAGTTTGTTCTCTAGTGTTGGATGTCTTGATTTTGTATTTTTGAAGAAATAATGAGTTGTTTGTCTATTAAAATGTATATGTCTTCTTTAATATTTTGGATTATTTGATTGACTTTTGAAATGGTTGTGAGTTGTACTCTTAATATGTTTTTGAAGCCTAATAATATTTTTGATATTGCAATTTCTTTGTTATCATTGTAATTTCCATATCTTGTTGTGTCCCTTGCAATTTTGCCATCTTTTAATTCTTTAGGTGGTTAATTTACTTTATTAAAAAATTAAACTATTGAAAAGTGAAAGAGCATAGTATCAATGTAGTGATGATGACTTACTTACAACAATTGTGGTCTACAATAATGTATCAACGGCTTTCATATGTATATTCTTTGATAGATGTATAGTCAAATTCAATTCATTTACAAATTGCCTATTTGAACCATTCAATTTCTTTTGTACAATGTGGATTTAAATTGTTTTATTTTAGTCAACATAATTATCATTGCATCCTTACGTAAACCACTCCCAGGATTCCTCCCGTTCATTTTGCGGGGTGGTTCTGCAGCGTAATGCCCGATTACGCGGGTTTTCCTGCGTAATCGGGCATTACGGATTTCTCATCCGGCTTCGATTTCTCATGCCCAATTTTCATCCATCTGTTCGTGATTTACGTCGGGCAATGGCTCCTCGTCGGCGGGGATTGCGTGAAAAAATGCACCTCCTCGTCGGGCTCCGCCCTCCTCGTCGGTCCATTTTTTCACGCAATCCCCTCCTCCTCGGGCATTGCCCTATACGCAATCCCAATCAAGCTTATCAAACTTCACTTTCAAAAAATCCAAACTATAATTTTGGTGAAATTTTATATTTAATTTTCATGATAATATAAGATAATTTATTAATAAACATTGGTGATTAATTTTTTTATTTGATTGCTTAGATATGTAGGAAATGTAAATATGCACATCTTTCCTTTGATGAGTATTTGCAAAAACGTTTTACAATTCCTTCTGTAGAGATTTCAATATTAGCGTGACAATGTCCTAATTGGAGAGAATAGGTATCTCTTTGTTGTAATTTGATTTTTTTTGTTTGTCCTTCACACAGTAACTAATTTCATAACATTTGAGCATGATGATACAATTACTTTCGCCAAAATCTGGTTCAAATATTGAAGTATCCATTTCTTCAAATTTTAGTCATACGACATTTTTCATTGAACTCTTCATTGACCATTGCTTATTATTCAAGGGGGTGTTTTTTAATATGAAAGATGTGTGTACGGATGTTTCCAACATATCTATGTGATTGAAAAAAAATTCATCATCAAATGTTTTCAATCAAATAATATGTAAAATCATGAAAATTCACCTTAAAAATTCATCAAAAATGAATATTTGCTTTTTTGAAACTAAAATTTGGTACAATTGATTGAAAGTGGGTAAGAATTGAGCATTAATTATGTAAGACAAAAATGTCCAATTTATTTATATATTATGTACAAATCTTTGAAAAGCTCAAATAGGCAGTTTGTAAATGAACCAGACTTTACTATACTTTATGAAATTGGACATAGTAATCGGATTGGCTATCCACTCACTTTTTACCCCCTAGATGCCCAAGGTCTTTTTTGAGCTTCTTAGAAATTGCTCTAAGTTGAACAAAAAGCCAACATTTTGATAAATTGGATCAATTTTTTTTTTAATTGTAATCGTACAAACTCAAACCAAACATGTTAGAGATCACATAGGAAAAGAAAACAAAATAATACCACTTATAGATTGAAAAATTATAATGTTTGATCATAAGAGTGTTAAAATTGCAGAAGTGATTATAGTCTTTCAATCCTCTTTTCGCATATCAAATCTATAAAGTTGGTCACTAAAAAAATATGAAGATAAAAGGCCTAACATAAATAATCCCATTCAATTTATAGCTTCTCATAATCTACTCTACAATTTTTTAAATGAATTTCTAATGTGATTTTTTTTCTCTAAGATCTAGTGTATTTGAGGCTCATTTCCAAGAGTCCTTCACACTACGGAAAGTCAAGATTGCAATGGACATCCTTGCACAAAATCTTGAATAGAAAATCATAATCAACAATTTTCAAAATTGAATTTGTGATGAAATCTAGACTTCGAAAAGAATTTAAAAATAAATACAAATTACTAAAAATACCAACTTGGTTAGGTTTTATTTAACTTCAAAATGTTATTGACACCCAAATTTGGTGCCTTGGGCATTGAGAGGTTAAATGAGTAGGTAGTGAAGTGAATTCACTCACTATCCCCCAAAAAGGGATACCCAACAGATTTAGTGTATGTCCTTTTTGAAGGAATAAATGCCACATGGTCACCTACTACTGGAAAATGCTTTTTTACCTTGAGTGCGTCATCTCATCATCAGATACTTTTATTTTTTTCTTATTTTGACACAAATGAAATGGTTTCTATCATTGAAAACACTTTGTTACATGTTAGCCATGAAAAGATAAGGCCTAAGGTAAGTCCCAACCTAATTATTGCCCTTACTATTGGGGTCCAATTGCACCCTCTTGTATGGTTGAGATTTCTATACCTTAGTGACATTTAGATTTATAACACTTCACAAGCAATGATATTTTTAAATCCCAAAAGGCCTTGTGCTTTTAGGGGGTTAAAAAGATATTAAGTAGAAGAAGGTATGTGATAGAAGGAAAAAACAAATCATTAACCCTTGAAGTCCCAAGGTCATTTTTCTATCAAAAAACACTCAAGAACACCTTTTGTGCTGTGTTTGACCAAGAAAACATAAAAAATATTTTTCTTAAATTTGACCATCTTGTACTTGACTTGTCTCAAATCATGAGCTGTGACCATAAAAATTGGAAGATATTAGCATCCAAAGTTAGAAAAGAAGATTTTTTGAATATTATCTTGCAATTTTAGATGACTTTGATTGCCATTTGTAGAAATGTTTTCTACTATAGACTTTGAATTAAAAAAAATTATATTGAAGAATCAAGTCGAAAGTCTAAAAGAATTTTTTTTTTTTAAAACACTAATGATATTCATTCTTTAAAAAATTGTTAAGTAGAAGTAGGTCAAAAATTGAAAGATTGAATGAAAACTAAATTGTTAATAGCTCTAGAATGGAATTGAAAAACAATAATTCCAATGGTGAAATTGTTCTAGAAAGCATACTTGACCTTGTCAAACAACTTTTTTGAAAATTTTGTGTAAGTTGCATTCAAATATGAATCCTATAAGTTATTTTTTGAAGAAGATGCTTAGATTGCCCAAAAAACAAGATTGTCCGTAACTTTCTCATTACTGGTCCAAATAGAATTTATCAAAGCTTCACATATAGAAAAAGATATAATGTTTGAGAAAAAATTGATTTAAAATTTAATTTTGACTTGTTGTGATTTTTTGGGCTACCCACCTACCTCCATTTTTAGCTTATTGTGCCATAACTTTTGCCCCCAAGCACTAATTGAAATAAAATTTGTCTTTCCACAAAGCTTATATGTTTTTTTAGCTCCACAAAAAGTCTTCAAAAATTATAATGAATATTGAGACCATATGAGCCCGCCCAGAGTTGCATTTTGGCCCCCTTAGGGCCAATAGGACTTTAGGATTTAATAGCTATAGGATGAAATTAAAACACACTAATTCTAATGGTGAGATTGTTCTAACAATCAAAGTTAACCCTATGAAACTTTTTAGTTTAAAAAAATGTGAAAATTAAGCTCATAAATGAATCCAATATGTTATTTTTGAAATAATGCTCTAGTTGCCACCAAATAAGGTTCTCTACAACTTTCGTATCACAAATCCAAATGGAATGAATAAAAGCTTTCCATGTAGAAAAAAATACAACTTATCATAAGCAGATTTTTCAAATTTAAATTTCAAGTTCTTCATGGCGGGGGTTTTTGGCTCATCAAATTTTGTTCATGGCTTAACTTATTTTTGTGGTATCATAGCTTTTGCTCCCAAATATCAATTGAAATAAAAATTACATCCTTGGAAAGCTAATAAGTTTTTCTATGTAATGAAAAAGTTTCACCAAAAATGAAGCTTATAGGAACCTGCTCAAAATCCATATTGTCCTATGAGTAGACAACATGTGACTTTAGGGGTTAAAAAAATGTTACAACTGTGAAAGGGATCCAAAGTCTTTCAAACTTCTATTTACATGTCAAATCTAAAATTGAGGTAATGAAAAAAATATGAGATTAAATGGAAATAATATATATAATCATAATCATTGTATGGCTTCTCAAATCCTACTTGGACTTTTTTTAAATAATTTTTCAATGAGATTTCCCTTTCAAAATCCAATGTATTTGACTCTCATCTCCAAGGACCTCATCTCTAAGAGCCTCTAATACTAAAAAATCATGATTTGCAATAGAAATCGCTGTACAAATATAAACTATATTTTTTTGAATCAGATATTTGATTCTTAAAATAAACTTGAAAGGTATTCAATTGAAAAAAATAAATATCCAACCTAATACTTTGGTAAAAATTTATTTAGTTTCAAAATTTAGTCAACACCAAAATATGGCACCTTAAGCATTCAGGGGTTAATTTCGAAAAGAATAAAATTGTATGGACAAAGAAAAATATTGTCAAATATTTGCAAAATGTTTTTAATAATTTTGGCAGATTAAATAATTATTTGGTACAAAATATTTAACTTGCCTTTTGGGTATGGTATTCAATATAAGGATATAGAAATAAAAACAAGGATTCATGTGTCTATTAGTAACCCCATTAGAATTGGACTATAGGATTGGAAAGCCCATATTGTTTTTCTTGCATTTTGGAGGCAGGCCATTGTACAATAAGAATATCTTTAAAAAATATTTAAAATGGATTGTATGTCACATTACATTATTAGCTTTTTAGCATACTAGTTTTGTATCCAATTCAAATAAGAAATAGTAGAGTTATATTTAGAATGTATTTTAGATCTCAACTTGGGCAACAAAAAAACTATTTTTTTTAAAATGATATTTCAATTTCATCATAAAATCATATAATTAATATGTATTGTATCAAAATTTCAAAGTGAAAAAACTCACTAATTGTGAATTGTGAGAAAACTTTGAAAAAAATATAAACCTTCAAACCTTCAAAAAAAGTTTTTTTTGGCATATCTTTGCACTTGCAAGGGTTATCTTTCAATTTTTTTTCTTGAAAAATGTATGTGTCACAACTTCTACAAGTCAATGGCTTGCTTTAAAAATTAGTTGAAAACCTATAAAAAAAATTGAAGAAAAAATTCCTCAAATATAAACAATTTCATTTGATGTCCAACTTGCCCATATTGATAATAAAAAGACTAAAATGGATAGAATTTTGAAACCATTAAACCAAATTCTTTGAAATTTGCCTTGCATTCAAGACAATCTTTGTGTACATATATGTGCAAAATTTCAACTACATAATCAAAAAATTGAGATTGCAATTGTCTATCCAAAATTGATAAAAGCCTAAAAGTCACCCCTCAATCATTTAGGGATTAATATCATAGTTAAATTCATGTTTGTATTTTGCTATTTAGCTCTAGAAAAACCATAATACTTCAGTTATGATAATATAATCTGAACTCTATATGATCACAATTATTGAATCTCTCCATCTTATATGCACTTTGATTACTCTCAAGACTTTTTTTTCCATTTTCTATGAAGTGCCAAAGTGGCGATATAACATGTTATAGTGGTGCTCCAAATTTCAGCATTTATCCAAATATCAAATTTGCAATTGTTCCAAGGTAATTAAAGAAAACAAAAGGGTCAAATTTGCAATTTATCCAAACATACAACAATTTGGCCCTTTTGGATTAGGATGTTCTTATTGATTTGGTATGTTGACATATTAAAAAATATTAATTCTTCTTAACTACTTAATTAATGGGAATCTGAATAGGATTTTGGATCTGGTTTTGAATTCTAGTTACATTTGAGAAAGACCAAATTTTTTTGAAAAAACAAATGCTCACAAAATCCATTGAAGGGACAAAGACTAACTTTGACCTTCACAGATATTGACATCTTTTTTCTATCTCTTCCTACTACTTCCTTTCTTCATAATTTTCCTATGCAAATTTTGAGGTATCAAAGCCTTAATCTTTTCTTCATTAATCCCACACATGTCAAAATTCAAAAGTGGAAATTAAAGCCTACTTTAGCATTTTGTCTTTGACACCCACTATACTAAAAATTGTATTTAGTGTCATTCATACTAATTACTTATGTAGGACTACATTCTTTTTATAAGAGGTGAACATTTTTACAAGAGTATAGATATCTATAGTATCCAAAGAGGAGGATCTCTATAAACATATTTGATAAAAATATTCACCCATGATAAAAAAATTAAAGCATTCTTACATCAATTAGTACAGGTGATACTAAATGTTATTTTCAATATACCATACTTGGTAGTCAAAGTTGACAAAAAGAAGTTCAAAAAATAAAAATAAAAATCTTATGGGATCACTATTTTTTATAAAATTTACTGGAAGGAACAAAGCTTCTAGAATATAAACATCTTTTAAATTTCTTTTCCAACTTTAATTAATTATTTGATAGAAAATACGGAATACTAACCAAGACCACAAGGTACGTCAAGGCTTTTTTTAACGCTTTCTAGTGCCAGAGTGCACCAAAAGAAAATAGTTTGGCTCAAAAATGCCAAAAAAAATGGATGAAATAATCAAATTGTGGATGAAAACAAAATTATAAACATGTAATATGTGCTAATATGATATTTTCTATGTAATATGTGGATTACTGTTGAAATTTGGAGCACCACTATAACATTTTATATCACCACTTTGGCACTTCTTCAAAAATGGGAAAAAAAAAAGCCCGACCAAGTACCATATTGAGAATCGGAGTAGAATAAGCTACCACAAATAGATAATGTACTAGTACATATAGCTAGCAACTATTTTGTTAAGATTGCGGAGCAAAATGTGCTTCCAATGGACATGTGCTTGAATTGGTAATTGAATTTCGAGATTGCCATAGATATGTTTGAAATGAGCACCATAAAACATTAGAATTTTATCAAAGAAGTACTCTTGTAAACCTTAAAAGGACAAGATGTATCACCCAAATAAGCTTTGGTTAAGGTACTCAGTCCTTCAAGAAAGAATCGACAAGTGAATCTAGTCCAAATACATATCTAATTTTACTCAAATCATCTAAACAAATTCCAATGGCCACCGTTAATGTGGAAGACAGTAGTTAGCAGACCTGAATATATTGATCCAATAAAAACATGGTTGATAAAGATTGGAGTGAAAGGTTTGAATAACGGTTCAACTGATACAATATCTATCCATGTTAGCAAATCCCGTGCATCTTCGCCAAAGAAGTTGCCATAAGAATTATGTCATAAGATATTGACTAATGAAGTTGATAGGTTAATTTAGAAGCAAGACTTCATCCACTGATAACTTCTGATAGGAGTGATCATTCTAAGCAAATTTGATCATTTTGGAAAGGGTATAAAAGGCCGTACAACTTAGGTCAATTAGCATTAAACTTGACTAACCTTTGTTGGCCCTTAGTTTTGGCTTACCTTAGACAAACTACCAAGCTGGCGAATATTACTAACTTTCAATTGACTTGCTTTAGAAATTACACTAATCATCCAAAGAGGAGTTCCAGATGTAGTATGGGCACAAGGCGGTTGTTGTTAGCACTTGGTGTCTGCAAATGTAAGATTTAAATGTAAGAACTCAACAATGAAAATGAGTAAAGTTCAACAACGACGATCAAGGTTTACTTCCACTTTTGAACATTTTGTACTCCAAGCATTCCATTTATAGAATGAACGCAATAATATGAATGTTTAAAGATGGCAAAAAAACTATTTTTCCTTGTATTTGTTGATTAGCCAACCTAGAACTAGCTTCAGGCAACCAAAATCCTGTTTTAGATGGGCAAAAATTATAATTTTTGGTACACTTTTCCCCTACCAAATGTACGAGTACTAATTCTGTAGATTTACACCAAATTTGTAATTGAAGAGCTAATCCTCTAACGATTTTGAAAAGGCCATTCTATTTCCTATTTCTTTTGTAAGATACATCAAATTCCAGACAATCTTTAATAGACTTTTGTATACTTTTCTATTTTCGCTAGAAGAGAAAGGGGTGTTTTAAATATAGTCCTAGTAGTATAGTCCTATAATTTATGACTTTTAAGAATATTTTTAGTAAAAATTTGCTAAAAAAACATGTGTTTCAGTAAAATTTTACTAAATTTTCTTCTAAAAGGTTATAAATTATAGGACTTTACTTCTAGAACTATACTTAAAACACCCTTTTCTCTTGCAGTATTTCTTAGTACTTGGAACATACTAAGTTAACCCCTAAAGGACCAAACACCGTTTTTTGACAACATAGCGATTTTGGGCAGCTCACTATGACCGGAATTTTTCTTTTTTTTCTTTGAAATTTTCACATAAGATGTGCCCGAGGAGTAGCTTTAAGGTCCTACAATTTTTGTAACTTTTGACTACATGGTTAAAAAGTTATTGCATGATATGTCATTTTCATTGTTTAGCGGGCAGCCCGGGCAGGAAAAAAAAAATTCTTTAAAAATCACTTTTAAAAAAAACTAAAATTTGAAATTGGTTCTTTAGATTTATATGTAAGTGGGAAGCTTTGAATCATTCCATTCCGATCAATGAGTCAAAAGTTATGAGGATTCTTAGTTTGAGGGTAGTTATGGAATCCCTACTCTAAAATAAACTATGAAGTCCTTTATTTAACTCGATTTTCAATATTTTTGAAAAAAAATAAAAACATTGGGTGTAGATTGTTTATTACAACATTGCAATCGTTGGGATTGGCATTTTTCAATTTCATAAATAAATTCTTGACAATTTAGTGCTTTGAATCATTCTCTACCTCTTCCTACTTACTATTTTTTTCCTATATGTTGTACAATTCCAAATGATCTGAAATTTTTCAAGCATGTAGCCAACTTGCCTTGAAGAATAAATCCAAAGAGTAACCATCGTTTTGGACATTTTTTCATACAAATGTGACCTTGTGGAGGGCAGCTGCCCGTTTTTTCGCAGGGACAAAAAAAGGATTTTTGTCAATTCAAACGCTATTATCTTGCAATCCACTCGGTGGAAAATTCTGAAATTTTTTCCACATCTTCTTAAACAATTTTACTACAAGATCCTACGGCTACAAGTGTCCAAAAACGTTTTTTTTCTAAAATTTGGCACTAGTATTAGAAATGGCAGTTCTGGAGCGATTTTGGTGAAAACATAGTCAAAAACCTTTAGGGGTTAAATCACTAAAAGTACAAAATTAACATGATTGAACAAACAAGTTTTAAAACCCATTCAACAATGCAAATAAGATCTTTGTCATCTTGCCTATTTCTTCATTAGATCAATGCTCCAAAAAACATTGAAGCTCGGTACTCTTTTGAAGTACAAAGTTAAGGTACTTATCCAAAAAATGTATTGTGACTGCAAAAGTATAAATGCCTAGCATACTTTCATCCTTCACTAAGGCTTTTATTAAAAATAGGCATATTAGAGTCATAAATAGTACTACCAAATCCAAAATAATAATGTCAAAATTAGTGAAATAAAATTTACTAAAAAACTAGAATAATTGAAAAAGTTTAATTAGGTTTAATCCTTGAAGGATGAATTGGTCAACATAGAAATCAATTTTTTTAGGACGTGCAAATTATTTGCATAGAGAAACTCAATAACACTCATTGGAAATCAAACTACTATGCAAGAGGGGTTTTTTTTACACAAAATTCTAAGGATGAACAATTGCACTTTTGTCTTACATGGGAGGATTCTCTATCATCCATCTAACACTTAATGTTTGTGATGTCCTTCTAGAGATAGTAGAAAATTATTTGAAGGATTCAGTTTTAGCTTCAAATATTGCAAAGATGGCAAAGAATGATGGCCTAGATTTTCCCACAACAAAATAGGTACTACCATAAAGATGATGTATGAATGAACTCCATGCATGTCATCCAATCATCATCAATTTGGGGAAGGCTTTATTTGGACACTGCAATATATGTCTAATGGTTCTCTCCATCCATTGCTTTATAAATGTCTTGCAATTGGAATGCAAAAACTTTGTAATCAAGTGTGCATTTACTAAAAATTAGACATTTCATTCATTGTGTTGTCATTTTTAAATTTTAATATATTTTTATTTTTCATTGAAATAATATTAGACCAACTAAAGAAGATCATGACAAAAAAAAATTCTTATTGATCAAAAGCCTTGCCAAAACTTAAAAAACATTTCTAAATACTTTAGAAATCAAGGAATAAAAAAAAAAAGGAACTTGTAGGATAATATGGGATTTCAAATTAACATAAAAAATAGTCAAGATTTTAGTAAAGGTCTTAGGTTCCTCGAAAGACACTATTTGGGCCATAAGATACTTTGATGATTTTCAAGGACATCTTATAAAATTATGATTGAAAAATAATTTGATAACAATGTTTGAAAAAAAATTGACTAATGAAAAAAATAGCCATAGAATACATCCATATAGTTAGATACATTACTACTACCAAATTTTATATATATTATAAATATATAAAAATAATTATTATTTCAAATTTTTAGTATAGAAATAATATTGACATTTTTTGTAATGAGTTTTTGGTACTAAGTTTGAAAATGCAAATTTATAACTATGAAAGTTTTTGTCAAATTTTATTTTGACTTACTCTATAAAGATTCTTCTATAATGCTTTTAATATATAAGAGTACATAGATTTTTTCTTTTCTAGAATATTTGGACATTTTAAGAATTGAAGTTTCAAAATCTGTATAATAAAAATGTTGGACAAATAGCATACCTTTCATGAGATTTTTGAATGAATCAAATAATTACTCAAATCATTATTTACACTCAATGTCCTTGTTTAGAACAACTTGACATTTTGAGTTTGAATTGTATTGCTTCATTTTTAAATGAATGCAAGAAGAATTCTATGTAAATATTTTAAATCTTGTATCCGGGAGTGCTATTTTGTGAGCCTTAGAGGCTGAACCTAGGAGCCTGAGAGTATGTGAGCCTCAAATTGTGAAGTGTTTAGTGTATTGTTTGGATTTTAGACCTATTACCATGGTTTAAGAATTTAGGATCTTTATAAGTAGTGAACTAAAAAATATATATCAATTGGCCTAAAATAAAATTGGGACACTCCAAACATTTTCCTTATTCATTTGACTTGTCTATAATTTATTTTTTATTTTCTCAATTGCGACTCCATTATCCCAGAGAATTACAGATTCACAGCCCCCTTGAGGGACCTGGGGATTAGGACTCTCAAATTATTTTATTTTTATTTATTTTTATTATTTTAACATTTTGGAAGTTTTTACTATGATTATATCACCCTCCAGGAACCTTTCATGGTACCGAGAGGCCCTTGGGGATTCTAGAAATTGAGACTCTTAAAAAAAAATTCCAAACTTTTTATTTTATATTCATTTTATTTTATTTTGTCACAACTCCATCACTCCCTTTATAAACCTCTCTCAATACCAGAACACCTCTTAGGGATTATTGGTTTTTTAAATCTCAAAACTCTTTTTTCAATTTCAATTTTTTTTTCCAACTTAGTTACTTCTAGAAACACCTTTTGGTACCAAGAGATCACTTGGAGGATTTGTGGTTTGGAATTTTCAATTTTTTCTTTTGTCTATATTTTTTTTAAATCTATTTTCCTTTTTCCTTTTTTTCACAACTTAGTCACCCCTAGAAACCTCTCTCGGCACTGAGAGATCCTTTGGGGAGTTTGAAGCTTGGAACTCTCAAACAAACAAAAAATTTAATTTTAAGAAAAATTCAATTTTTTTTCAATTTTTTTTCAATTATTATTGGATTTTTTTTCACAACTTTATCACCCCTAGAAACCTCTCTCGCCACCGAGAGATCCTTTTGGATGTTTGAAGCTTAGAACTCTCAAAAAACAATTCAAGAAAAAAATCTAATTTTTTTTTTCAATTATTATTATTTTTTTCCGCGACTTTATCATCCCTAAAAACCTCTCTTCACCAAGAGATCCTTTGGGGTGTTAGAAGCTTGGAACTCTCAAAAAAAAAAATTTAAAAATTTAAAAATTTTATATTTTTTTATATTTTTTTTCTACAATTTTGTCATCCCTAGTTACCCCTCTTGATACCAAAAGATCCCAGAGGAGAATCGAGTTTAGGTCTCTGAAAACTCATTTTTTTGAATTTCTTTTTTGAATTTCTTTTCCCTTCAATTCATTTGAAGTTTCAGATTCTTCTCCAAAAAAAAATTAGTTTAGAATTTTTTAATTAATTTTTATTAATTTTAAAAAAATAATAATTAATTTTTTGGGTATATATATATATAAATATATATATGTGTGTGTGTAGAGTCCATCATCCTAGAAAACCTTCTCAGGGGATCTAGAGGTTGGAGCACTTTAAAACTTAACACACACCATAGGGGTGCTGTCTATTGCATGAGCTATCCGTCACTTATCCAAAATAATTTTTTCCCCTTAGAATCCCGTCAAGGGCTTGAGCTTAAACAAATATTTTAGCGAGAAGAAAAAAATGGAGCTTGAGTTGGGTCAAAATTGTTGCCTACTTATGCACCATGCCAAGTGCGGAGTGCGTGATGGCTATACTGCCATAGTCATAGGTCTACAGTATAGAGCTAAAATTTTACTATTAATATTAAAATTTTGAAATATCTTCACTTTTTTCTCTATTGGCCTCAAAAATTCCAAATTTTCTTTTAGTCAACGCTTTGGGCTCACAAAGTATACGCTCACAGCTCCTAAGCTCGCATTTCTAAGCTTACGAACTAGCGTTGCTATCTTGTATATTATGCATAATAGGTAGTCGAGTTGTTTGTGAATACTTCTCAATCTAGACCTCATTCTATAGCTTCAACCAAATGTTATCTTAAAATAAAAGAGACAAAAGAAAAGAAAAGAAAAATTTATAAAATATTTGGTTAACAAAGGTGACACTAGTAGAAAATCTTGTTGTGTGTTAAATTTTTTGTGGCATATCCCTATTGAAGGTTGATTCTTAAAGAAAGCACTTGAATTTTGTTCCACCTTGCATTCACAAAAATGCAACATCCATCACATAAAACATGGGCCAAATGTGTGTCCAATCTTGACATATTATCCTATCACATCTAAACTTGCATCTAATGTGAAGTACATTAACTTTTAACTTCTAAAGGATTAGGAGTGTTTTTTACACAAGTATCCAAAACTACTACATCCTAGTGTATTGAGCATAACTAAAATATAAAAGCATTTAAAAAACTTTTAACCATACAAATTTATACTAGACTTATCTAGAAATGTGAGGAAAAATTTCCACCCATTTGACCATGTAGATTGCGAGATAATAACGTTTCAAGTTAGAAGAAAAGAAATTTTGGACCCTGCCCAATAGGGTCAACATAGTTTGACTCAATTTTGTAGTAAAGACACATTACTCAATTTTGAAATTTGAATAAATTGGATAGGTAGTTATGTTAGTTACTTGCATGATCATTTCCAAAGATAATAGAGATGTTGAACATACCAAAAAAATCTTGCATTGAGAGGATGTCCAAAGAAAAACAACTATATGAGCAAAATTTCAAATTTTTCTAGATAACTCATCTTTCGAAAGAATCAGAATCCCAAAGGTCAGCAAAAATCTTTCTTTCTCTTCATCAAATACAAAAAAATTAAAATTAAAAAAATCTCATGAATTTACACTAGAGTTTGCGCTAATGGTATCAAAACTATTCTAGAATTGCCATTTTTAGTGCATTGAGTGGAAATTGGAAAACAAAAGTATTTTTTGAATTTTCAACCACACATTATTTCTCTATACTACTATTAGAGTATGCAGAAGAATTTCAGCCAATTTGGCTTTATAGAATATATGCAAGATGTTAGCATTCAAAATTGCTAAAAAACTTCATAATTTGCCTAGCTACTTGCCCAACTCCTTGCCCTCTCTATAAACATACTGCCCAAACTACTCCCAAATATTTGAACTCTATAACTTTTGACTCAAGTACTCAATTGAAAAAAATATTATATTTTTGAAAAGCTTATAGATATTTGCATTTTGTTAAAAATGTCACATTCTTCCATTCAAAATTGGCTTTCTAGTAAATACCTAAGTTTCTAATAATTGTCTACTCAGTGGACATATTATTGTCTTGTAAGGGTCAACCAAAGACCTAGGAAAGGTACTTGATATGCATGCTTGTCATCCACTACATGACTCCAATTTCAGAGGCTACAATATTTAAACAAAAATACTATATGCGGATGACTTTCATACATTGTAAAAACGGACAATATACATGAAATTGAAGTTCCTAATCACATTACTATCACCAAGATTTGTGCATTTCTGATACCTCTCACATGTGTCTCCTCGCCAATTCTTTTTAATTGACGTAAAATAATGAAAAGTTTGTTCTTTTTGGGTTGCATATTTAATTTAAAATAAGGAGTGTTACTTTCTTTCCAGAAGGTGGGCATGACCTTACAATGGTTTCAACAACTTCATATTCTATTCATACCAATTACAAATAGCTGAACTCATTTACTCTTCTTCGGTTTACAATATGTGGAGACAGAAAATTGTATGTAGATGCATGCATTTTTTATCTATATAAGGTTGAGGTACCTATAAAAGACAACTTCAACATTTTCAGCCTATAGGATATTGAAAATTTGTTGAGAAATTGAACTCAATGTGTGTAGAAGTAGGAATGAAGAAGAATGCAAAAAAGAGGATTTTCTTCTCAAGAATTAATATTTTGTTCAATACAAATGTAGATTTTTCATTTGAACCCATTCTAGTCTCATAGACTCACCTATTACAGTTAGCTTTGGCACTTCTCTCTAATCAAAGAGGGAAAAGAGATGAGTGAAAGAAAAGGTACAAACATATAATCTTTTTCAATGAGCAATGCATCCATCTATTGTTCACAATAGGTCACCCTATAAATCCATCACAAGAAAGGCTATCCAAAATAGGTACCTCAGTCTATCTTACATGGTTAGGATACAAGTGAGAATTTGAGTGGTAGCTCTATCCACCGCACAACAACAAAATGTTTACTAAGGTAAATTAGCCCATTTCAAACGAAAATGATAACAAATCCATTATAAACTAAAATATGTTGGATGCATTGCTCATTGAAAAAGACACCAAATGCATCCAACTATTGGGAATGAATCAGTAGACACCAGGGCTATCAATGTCCTCGATGTCATCAATGGTGGTGCCATCTTCCTTGATGAGCAAACTTCTTCAACTTGGGGAGGATTTCAGAAGCCCTCTCATTGCAAGGGAATTGCAATCATATGCCCAATTGTTTCAAACCACCCTCCGGATTTGCCACATTGATGCAAGCCATGGCCACTGCAATTCTTATTGTTTGAATCTCGCTCTTCTTGTTGTCGTCGTCCATCAAAACTATTGTAGGTCCGTCTCAACAAATTGTGATTTAGGATTTATTTTCTGAAAGTTTTGAAAAATCTCAAGGGTCCCATGTCAAGTCAAATTTTGATTCTTTTGGAATACATGAAGGATAGAGAGGCATAAGAGCAAATTGACTCAAAGTTGCAAAGGCAGGGGCAGATCAAAACCAGCATGTACAATACACCAGGGCAATTAATTCTTGGCTACAATGGAGCCTTTTACAACGCACCAACACAAAAAAAAGGTTTCATGGAGCTGCAAGGATTCTTTGAAGAGAAGATTGGATGTCATTATGGTTTACAAATAAAAATAGGAGTGATGTTGATGCCATACATAACATTCAAGAGCTGTGAGAGCAGCTGCCTTCCCTCTGACGGAATGATGTGGAATATTCCACACCCAATATTAGCTAATAAGCCACGCGTCAATAATGTCAGACTTCTGCTCAATGCCAAGGTCATGACTGCACAATCAGGTTACTGGGAAATTGAAAACCCCCAATTCAGGCAATACAAAAAAAAATAGCTTTAAACCAATCAATTCATTGAGGTCCATTAATTCAATGTTTGAATTCCCACTCATTGCTTAGAAACCATTCTTGTTTAGTAATTCAGAATTAGAAGACAATTCTTTATGTACATATGGGGTGGTAGGAGGTAGAACAACCCATGTGGGATAAGTAATTTAGAGTTTGTAATTTCTCAACCGCTCATAGTTAAGTCTAAAGTAGGAATGGTGTTAAAATTATAATTTCAGACCTCATTTAGGCATAGTAAAATACCTTTTTTCAAAATACTTTGAACTAAAATAAGTTGGAGAATCAAGTTAAATTTCATCTTCAAAAATCTGTTTGAGATTTTGATCATCCACTCAAAAGTTATAGACAAATTTCATAGAGGGGTTTGAAAGGATTTTTTTTTGACATTTTCATACATCCTCTCTGAAATTTGTCCATAACTTTTGAGTGGAAGATCTAAATCTAAAACGGATTTTTGAAGATGAAACTTAGCTTGATTCCACAACTTTTTTTAGTTCAAATTTTTTTGAAAAAAGGTATTCCACTATGCCTAAATGAGGTCTGAAATTATAATTTTAACACAATTTCTACTTTAGACTTAATTATGAGCGGTTGAGAAATTACAAACTCTAAATTACATATGCCACATGGGTTGTTCTATCTCCTACCACCCCAAGTATACATAAAGAGAATCTCTTTTTTTACAAAAGCAATCAAAATAAATTATTGATGGTAACTGGTTAGATTTCTTTGGTAGAATACTCAATGAATTCTTTGGTTTCTGACAGACCATCTATCTTTATAGTTATTTGTTTGTATATTTTGTTTTAGAATTAGCCAAAAAAATAGATCGCACCATAAATGTACTGCCATTGTCTCGGTCCTGAAGCTTACATTAATAATATGTGGATGCATTTCGTGGATGAAGACTTTAGAGAGGCAAAGGCAGCCTCTCTGAAGGCTCTTGAATGTTATGAAACATCAAGGTCAATTGCTATGTATGCCATAAACATCAAGATCAAATGGTGACACACTACTGTGGCACACTAACACATTGTTTTTATTTAATATGTAAGTGATGTCCACACAAAGTGCAATCACAACAATAATTAAGAGTTGTTTTTTCTTTGCCTATATTCAAGCAAATAAAACTCAATGCTCAACAAATTAAGGATCACTTGATTCAAGGCATTTGATCTTGATGTTTATGGCATACATAGCAGTTTATCATTGAGTGGTAGGGTTTTAGTTTTGGGGGGTTTGATATCCCATTTTTGTCTTTTGGAAAATTGTACTTATTTAGGTTTATTAGATTATTTTAAAATAATGGCATTAGAACATTCTAACATTCCAACATTTCTTAGTCACTCCACTATCAAAAATGCTAAAGTTTGTTATAAGTACATTCAAGGGTATGTTAAAGGAAAAGCATATAACTTTTCATTCCAACAAGACAAAGAACAATTTGCATCTTTTCCAATCTTATATTGGCTCAACTAAATTCATGTGTCACTACAATAATTACCTCATATTTTATTCTTAATTGTAATTCATTGTATTTTTAATTATATCACAAATTTTGGTTTGATCATCAAAAGACAAACATATTCATTTTTTTCATTCTTTTAGAATTCCAATAAATGCATATTATGAATATGCAACAAATGGATTTGTATGTTTCTAACAATCTATACAAAGATAGAAATTAAAGTCTAATTTTAAAAGTGAAGTATTTAGCTTATTTTAAAAATAAATAAAATACATACTTTTACTTTAGATCTATTTTGACTATATAAAACTTGAAGAAGGATGATTTTTTTTACTGTGATTGATGTGACCAAGGAAATCTTTCAACATATTTCATTATTCATTTGTAACTCATACTATTTTATTGTCATTATTCACATTATTTTATCATCACTATTACATTGTCAACTTGTTGAATTCAAATATTATTATTTGATGATGAACACAATGGAGATACCAATATTCATCAAACAAGAAGAAGTCAACAATAAGAAAACTGACTCTAGACAAGAAGAAGTGGATACTATCAAGAAAAATGAATTTAGAAAAATGTCTATAGAGTTGGCAAAAAGAATTGAAGATACAAAGATTTCTGCCCAAAGTAAGTTTAATGGTGTAGATTCGCGTATTGATCGTATTATAGTTCTTGTAGTTTTATGGATATTCATATATTTTGGTGTTATATGGTGGTTTGTACACAAATAATTGCTTACAACTACGTCAAATCTATCCTAAAGTAAGACTGTTATTGTATCTTTTTGGTTAATCAATGTACTCTTGTTATAAACAAGGAGATGAATTTAAATAAATAAATAGATATTAATTTACTATAGAAAACCTAAGGATAGTGAGCTTGATTAGTGACACAATGTATTTTATAGTATTTCTATCAAGAAAAAGAATGTTCATATAACTTGTATCTTGTACAATGTCTTAGTGAAGATCAAACCTAGTGGAATAGTTCAAAAGTGGAATAAAAACATGACAATTTTAATTGTGAGAATGTTGTAGCAAACAATCTAAATCCAAGGACCTTATTATTTTGAACATTGTGAATTTTGAGTTTAAAAACAAATCCATTATGTTTTTTTTTCTTTGGAATATATGCCAAGATTGTCTACAAAACACTACATTAATCCACATACTTAGAATGATTAAACTTTTGTAATCATATAGAAATAATTGTGTTTTATTAAGAACATAGAAATAAACCTCTAGCATTGGGAGAAGGTATGTAGGGGGTAGGGAGGTGAGTAGGTTGAATAATCCAACTTTACATTTAGATGATCAATTTGCTTGTATTAGTAGTCAAGGTAGAAAGGGGAAGAGGATTTTTGTGGATGGTTGGGGTTATAAGGGGACAAAATGTGAACTAATTTGAACCAAAGGTGGCTGAAAACCACAAATTGGCAAATGAGTGGATGGCCTTTGGATGGCTACTTAGTACTTACCATAGTAGGGTAAATTTCAATATCACTATGTCACTGAATGCTCCTTGAGGTTTAGACATTTACCATTGAACATGCTAAACAACTCCAATGAATCCACATGGTAATTTTGGCAATTTCCTACTATATTTTTCTTTAATTTCAAAAATAAGGTTTTGATACATACTAAAATTAAAAATATTCTGCAAGATTTTATTTTTCTACACCTACAAATTTGTAAAAGTAATTTTTTTAAATATTAGCTTCTATTTTCAGTTGCAATTCCAGTTGACAATATTTAAGAGACTAAAACTCTAGAAATTTGGTCCTCGGGTTCTATTTTCTTAAGGCCTAAGTATTGACCATTCATCTAGATATCAAACTTAGAAGGATGCTAAAATGTCATACTCATCAAGATCTAGTTTGTCCAAGTATAGTATTTTTTATTGGTCAAATAGGGCACCTGGGGAGATCACTTAGTGTATCTACAACAAACCACATGTGTTCAAGTGATTTTTGGACCCCTATTTACTTTTTAATGAACTATAATTTCAACCTATTATTTTGAGCTTTGTTTAATAGTGACTACAGGTTTTTATGGCTGAAAATTCCCAACTCAAACTACATATGAAATGATTACTAGAATAGGTTGAAAATGAACTAAAGTGGCATGTTTTCCAAGTCAAATATTTATAGAGAATGCATTTAGATGACCATTGCATCATTCTTCAAGAAAAATGAGCTTTCAAAAGAGTCAGAGTTATCTTTATCAATTTTATGTTCATTTTTTAGACAATTTTTTATATATAATATAGGGGTGTGAAAGCTAATTTCAGCTCTACAGTGTATTTCTTTACTTCAAAAATTTGTAACAAATTATAATTAAAAAATAAGCATATCAATAATCCAAGACGTAAACTTTTAAAGTGGGAAAATTTACTTATATTTTTTTCTTTTCCTCTTATTTAAGTTTTAGGACATAATATAGGGGGTCTATAATTTGAACACACGTAGTTTCTAATGGACACTCTAAGTGACTTCTCCGGGGTAGGGTATCCATCATCATGCAAAATCAAAGTTCAGTGAAGTTAAGCAATAGTAATTTAAGGAAAAAAAATCTTGCACACCAAATGACCAATGGTATAATGGAACAAGAGAATAGCAATTCAAAAATTGCTAGTACAATAAAAAAAGCAATCAATACTAAGTAGTAGAGAATCTACACTGAATAGTGAAATTAGATTGTCATTCACTAATTTCTCAACATTCTACACTATATAAATATACATTGTTCTTGTAGAAGAATGTAGTAATACAAGACCCATGTGTCTTGCATGGGTTGGTGCATTGGTTCATGGCTCAAGTTTAGAGAGTCACATATGCCTCTATGTGGAAAAGCAATAAGTTGTGAGGTAACTTCTCTGAGTAAGGCAACCTAATTGATAAGGCAACCCAATTTCACTATTTGGTGTAACTGAGATACATATCTAAATGCAATACCCAAAAATCTTGTATAAAGGTATGAAGCACCTCCTCCAAATTGAAGTTGTGTCAACTTTAAATCATCTACCAATAACATGTCTACATTTTCGTATAGTATCCAAATAACACACTGGATTATCTCCCCATTAAACTTTGAATCCTAACCATGATTTTTTTTTTGGCTTTTGGTACCCGATTGCAGAAAAAAAAATAATTTGGCTAAAAAATGGCAATAAATGGTGAAGTTTTTTAACAAAAATATTTGAATTAAAAAATATCTTAGATGAAATCAACAGATTGCGGACAAAAACTAAATTATAGACATGTGATTTGTGCCAATGTAATATTTTCCATCCAATATGTGCGGAAGTGCTATTTTGTAAGCTTTGGAGCATGAGTCCAAGAGCTTGTGAGCCTTCAATTTTAGGTGCAAATTTTTTTACTTTCAGGGTGTAGATCTATGTCCGTGGTTTGAGATTGAGGATCTTTATAGCTAGTGAATTTAAAAAATATGTCAGTTGGCTTGAAATAGGTTTGAGACATTCCAAATGCTCTCCAAACACCTTATCTATATACCCTATCCATTTTTTATTTTTTAAATTCTTAATGGCGACTATGTCTCCCTAGAGAATCAAAGATCCCTCTCAGCACAGAGAGGACACTTGGATGGTATAGAGGTTGGAACTTTAAAAAATAAAAAATAAAAAATTCAATTTTTTTTTTGTTGCAATTTCATTACCCTCCAAAAGTCCCTTGAGGGTTTTAGAGTTTAGGACTCTCAAAAAA